>JASJOG010000121.1:727500-1051153 GCA_030142905.1 Heliopora coerulea | reverse complement strand
GAAGAGGCTCCAACTGCGTAGAGGCTGGATGTTCCAGCAAGACAACAATCCGAAGCATTGTTCAAATTCTATGAAAGCATATTTCAAGAAACAAAAGTTAAGGGTGTTGGAGTGGCCAGCGCAGTCCCCAGACCTAAATATCATTGAAAATCTTTGGAATGACCTCAAGACATCGGTTCATGCTAGAAAGCCTAAGAACTTGACTGAATTGGAGGCATTTTGCAAAGAAGAATGGGCCAGAATTCCACCTCAGAAAATCCAGACTCCTAACTAACTATCCAAAACGCCTAGAGGCTGTAATACTGGCCAAAGGGGGGACAACGAAATATTGACTGTAGTGTTTCCTTAGTACATGTAAGGGTGCCTAAACTTTTGCATGGAATAAATATGATAAATATGTCATGTGTTTGCAATTCCGTTGTGTAAATGAATGCTTTCCTTGAGTGAATTATACGTTTTAATGCTTTGTGTAATATCTGTGTACCTAATGGAGTTTATGTGAATGTCCGACTTAGAATAACCAAAATCGTGAATTTCCTTTAAGGGTGCCCAAACTTTTGCATACAACTGTATATATAGATATTTATATACATATATATATATATAGATATTTATATACATATATATATATAGATATTTATATACATATATATATATATAGATATTTATATACATATATATATATAGATATTTATATACATATATATATATATATATATAGATATTAATATACATATATATAGATATTTATATACATATATATAGATATTTATATACATATATATATATATATATATATATAAACATACATACATAAAGCAAACATTTTTCTCCCTAGTCACTACATGTGTAACAGGACTCCACGCACATCAAGATTAGTACCTTTGCACCGTGCTTTGCATGGTGGGCAATGGGAATATAATTTATATTAAATTTGACATCGTTATTTTTCTGGTTCTAATGGAGGTAATGCAATTGGATGTTAATCGAAACTTGGACAGGCTGTGAGCTGACCTTTCTGAGGAAGGGACATTCTATTTGCCACAACCTCTCCTGGGCCACCTCTCTGGGATTTATGTACCTTGTCATATGTCCAGATGGTTGGTTGAATCATGGTATTTCCAATTCACTGTATCTTGTTTTTGATCCATTCCAATAGTAGACTGGCAAATTGTGGTCAATTCTCTTTTTAAATTGCTACAGGTAAAATTTTAAGCCAAGTATTTCATGCAAAAGTGAAATTAAATTGTCAACATCATCAGTTGAAGAGGATCTTGGACGCTTTGGCACTAAATTTAATAATGCATTCTCTATTCTATGGTTTTGACTTTACAAACTCGCAAGTGAAACTTCACATCCCTTTCAAAGGTCTGTAAAACAATACAAGAAATGCTAGTTTTCACATATTTGTTACTAATGAGCAAAATGTCCATTAAGAAGTCCTACATGTTACTCCATAACAGGACTTTAAATCCCAATGGGGACATAGTGGGCAGAGATCCAGAACTTTATCTGAGGTTATCTAACAAGAATTCAGATCACCAAATGTGCATAGGAGTCTATGATTTGCTATGACTCACACTTTTTTCATAGTGGACAAAGTTTAACATGATCTTATCCAACAAGGTTTTTCTTGCATGAAAATGATATGAACTAACTCATTCAAGTCAATGAGGGAATAATCTTTCATTTCCCTGTGGCCAAAAGTTTATGTCCTCATAGTACTTTGATCTCTCACTTTTGCTCAACCCTCTAGCATCAACAGTTATGGATGAGTCTTATTATATTTGCTCCCAAAAATCCTACAGCTCATGGGTAAATGAGGTGCTTGCAATCTAGCACTGATTGCTTCTTCAATCAGTTGTGTACGTGAGGTCCAAATAATTTACAATCTGGCTTCTTAACCTGGATGATATGGTGGACTTATATGCAATAATGAAATCTCAGACACAGTCTCCAATACTTTGGTGTGATTGAGGTGACTGGAGAAAGGCTATTTTGTAAACACATGCCCTGGTCATGAGGTGATGTCTTGTGTTCACGTGAACCAGTCATAATGAACATGAACGCCTTCTTCAGCTTCTTATAACATGGGACAATCCTTTGCCAAATGTTTTAAAACACGAGTTCTACATGATGAACCTAATAAAGAGAAAATGTAACATATTTGAAAGGTCATCAAAAATAAAAAAAAAATCTTTGGGGCTGCATTCAGGTGCATTCATTGCTAATATAACCTTTTTACTTAATCAGAAATACATGTTGGTTAAAAAAAATTTGCCAAATCTATTTCAGAATCATCCTCAGGGTATTATAAAATGAAACTTTGCAACTAACCTACACATCTGAAGTCAAATGAAAAATGTTGACTCAAGCGGGATTTGAACTTGCACCTTTGGGATACCAGTCTGCCACTCTACCTGTAGAGCTATTGAGTCCACAGGGATCAGAGGCGAGTTTTTATCCAATTTAAGTGCATGAAATATTCTCGTGACAACTTAACGCTATCCACGAGGATGGATGTGCAGTGTTTCAATTTTATTTCAGAATCATCTTCAGGGTATTATGAAACAAAACTTCACAACTAACCTACACTGCTAAAGTCAACTGAAAAATGTTGACTCGAGCGGGATTTGAACTCCCACCTTTTGGGATACCAATCTGCCGCTCCACCTGTTGAGCTATCGAGTCCACAGGGATTGGAGGCAAGTTTTTCTCCAATTTAAGTGCATGAAATATTCTCGTGACAACTTAACGCTATCCACGAGGATGGATGTGCAGTGTTTCAATTTTATTTCAGAATCATCCTCAGGGTATTATGAAACAAAACTTCACAACTAACCTACACTGCTAAAGTCTACTGAAAAATGTTGACTTGAGCAGGATTTGAACTCGCACCTTCAGGACACCGGTCCACCACTACCTGTTGAGCTATCAAGTCCACAGGGATTGGAGGCAAGTTTTTATCCAATTTTAGTGCATGAAATATTCTCAAAATATTTGTGCACTTAAATTGGATAAAAACTCGCCTCCAATCCTGTGGACTTGATAGCTCAACAGGTAGAGCGGCGGACTGGTATTCCGAAGGTGCGACCTCAAATCCTGCTCGAGTCAACATTTTTCAGTTGACTTCAGCAGTGTAGGTTAGTTGTCAAGTTTCGTTTCATAAATTTACCAAAAGAATTAGTATTTGACATTGTACAGAAACGAAAACAGTCTATCTTTGATATTACTGTAAAGTTGGTGACACATAAGTACTGGTTTTAGAAATCAAAGCATAAACTTAAATCTTTTATTTACTACCATACTGCTTTGTGATTAGGGACTTTAGATATGCTACAGCACAGTGATAGTACTTCCGCCAAATGTAAGAGTAACTTCTGGTGATGTAATCATGGATCCTCTGGTATCCCTCTCATGCCGCATTCATCCTGTCTGCTATGGGAAAATTACATGTCAGATGCACTGCTGACTATGTGAGTATAATGTGCTGTTTTTTGTTGTTTTAAGTACGTCAGCACAAAAGTAAATCTTGTAGTTCGTTTATGTTTTTAGCACTTAAATGTTGAGAATTTTCGACTTTCCTGACCAATGATGACAACCAAATCAGAGAAGGATAACAGAAAGAAACTGTGCATTTAAACTTGAAATTTGCTTAAAATTCCCTGGCATTTATCAATAAACTGTTCCAGATAGCTTGCTCGTTTTGTGCTGTGAACTTTCATCCGATTTGTATTATGTCCTGATTTTTACTTGCTTTTACAGCCAAAGTAAACCTAAATTTAAACATATTAACTGCAAAATGCAACAACATAAATCGAAAAAGATTTGAAATTTCATTAGTCTGATCTGTCTTCAGTTGATGCATTCAATCACAAACAAGTTTGCCAAATCCAAGTGTTTGTTTTTAATTTTATGAGGAAGTTGAAGTTATATGACGATTACATTACAGTAAACTCATAATAGTAGGTAAGGTGCAGCTATAGGACCCTTAGTCACAGAATAAGAAGCTGACCAGAAGTCACACTCACATCAGAACCTTTGAAGTTTTTGTCCTTGTGCATGTTGTGCCGCGCATCTTGGCCACCATGACTGCAGAGTTGGGCACATTTCGACGATATCTCGGGTGTGGAAGGTCTTCAAAATACGGGTGTGGGTGTGCGAATAGGGCAGCGAGCACACCTGGGTGCAGGCATAGGTGCGGAACACTGGGTAAATCAGGTTTGAATTTCTCTTATATGAGATTTATGTGAGGTTTTCAACGAATCCATCCGCTGACCAAAATTCAAATCTTCCCAGCTGGCAGCATTATGGCTGATGATAAAGATGCAAATGGTATGTTAATTTATACGATCTTTTATATTGAATTATTTGTTCTTAACTCCACTTCAAAAAGAAACTTTAACATACAGATTTTGTTATCTCATTTTAAGTTTTAATTCTTTTTAGCACTTGAAGCCAATCTTTGTTGGGTATGCAATGCTGAAGTTGGCAGCACACATCAATGTTTTTCATGCAAAAATTTTGTTCATATATTCTGTGGTGAACCACTGGACAGCCAAGATGAAGGATACAGACAGAAATTAAACTGTTATCACTGTCTCAAACAAAAAGGTATGTTTAAGGTTTGAAAAATCTTGTAAATCCCAGCTCAATTGCAGAATTGGCTGAATTGCTCAAACATGCATTAAAACTTGATAGTTTGATATGATTAGATATGACAATATACAGCTGCGTCACATGGCGCATGATCTGGCCGTGTTTATGTAGGCATGATCAAAAATTATTATATTAAATATATATCAATTACAATCAAATTTGTAGACACACCAGTGACACCACCGACACCACTACCTAAAGAAAAGCAAAATCCTTGATCTGCATTTAAGAGGGTATAATTTTGTAGTGGCAAGAATCCTGTTGCAAAGAAACAGAGGAAAGATGGGCCTTCCAAGGGCATTAATAAAGAAATTCCTGACCCACATATATGCCTGGAATGTGGGAGCAAAATATCAAGGGGGCGAGATCATAACAAAAGACGTTATTTGGTGCAAAAACATCCTGAACAACCACCAGAGAGTTATGCAAAGCAGATTGTTCCAAAAAAAACATGAACTCGCCAGAAAAAGTCTAGCAGAAATAATAGCCAAGGAGACTAGTGCTCTTCAATTATTAGAAACAAACAGTCCATCAACATTTACACCAAACGTCAATGAGGCAGGCAGCAATGAAGCAAACATTTCAAACAATCAACGTGTTACAGATTGTAGTTCTGTTTCTATCCAAAGATCTCTACAGAGTTTTGTGGTGACCAAAGAGAAACCAGAGGTGTCACTGGCGGAGCAAATACGAGGTGACATTAATCAAATTCTAGTGATGCTGGAATCTCTAACTCTCCCAGAAAAGGGCAAAAAGCAGGGTGAAGTTCATGTCAATCATGATGTGACTGCTGTAATAACTGCCTCAAATCTGTTAGAAGTTAACCATCCAGATGTTGACATTTTAGAAGATGGATGTAAGGTTACATGCTATCCTTGTCAACAGTTCCAGTTGGCTCGACAAAAAAAGAATTTGTATGTAGTAATTGTAATTTGTACTATACATAAATATTGGAGGTTGTCGTACAGCATGTTACATATTTGTTTTTTTTTTTATTAAGGCGGAAGGCAAATAGGTCATGGGGAAGTGGTCTTGTTTTTGACAAGGAAAAAACAGCAATTAATGAATGGCAAGAACCAACAATGGTACAGCTTGAAAAAATGCATTGATTTAGCATCTTGGATGCAGCTCTATTCGGAGTGGAGGGCAGGAGCATTTTAAGGCCTTGAAATACAGCATGAAAGAACAGAGGACACAGAAGAGAATAAATGATGTGAGCGCAGCCATACAAGTATGTAAAATGAAGTCTGCAGGATTGTCTTACAAACACCTCATTGGCTTCCTTTCAGCCTGTAGTGCGGATATTGGAGATATTGGTCATGGCAGGTAATGTGACAGTATCTCTTTCAAACAATTGAGATCAAGTGGGAAAATATCTCAATGTTTATTTAAGCATCTTAAAGTGGGCAGTATAGTAGAATAGTAGCACTATAATAGTGAGTAGTATATCAGCATAAAGTGCATGTTGGCGGGCTTGCTATCCAATATCTGATATAGTATTGTAGTATAGTAGCATAAAGAGCATATTGGCAGGCTTGCTATCCGATAAATAGAAGATTTGAGTAAGCATTAGTCTTACAGAGTAATAGAGCATTAGTAGCACAGTAATTATAAAATATTCTTTTTCTTCAGAAATTAATTTCCAGAAGTCATTTCAACTACATACCACTATGCAATCATGCAAACAAAAATGTTTCTGAAAACTCCATTGGAATCTACTGGTCTACGCCCACACATATCTCTAGCAGTGGATAAATCTACACCGCACAGGGATATGAATCATGCTATCCTACTTCTTATGCCAGTGAATGGAAAATGCATCGCTATGCCATTAGACGCACCACCTGTATGTTCGATTGCTGGGGATTCAAATGAAATTGAAGGTGGTACTGGTCAAGATCTTGCGGAACAAGTTGCAAACACTGTGAGGGACAAATTGGAATTTGATGATGATGATATGCATTATGTTAGAGGTATTATTGTAACATTGTATACAACTAATAGTAACAGTACATACTAAGGCAAAAGCATTTTAAAAATGCATAGAGTGTAGGATACAACAACAGTATAGAGCGTTTTTATATATCATCGCTTATGTTACATGTTTGTTTAGCTGTCCATGCTGATGGTCAGTATCAATCAAGTACGCTTCAAGATGCTCTTTTTGCTGAAATGGGAAAGGTGAAAGAATTAGATGAGTTTTTCTTGACTTCTTGGGACGTGTTGCATTGGATAGATTTAGCCATGGTTCGGTTATGAGAAGAAACGTGTTTCCTATTTATTAAGCGCTTGATCAAGAGAGCTAACAGATTTCATACGATGTTCACTCATGGTTGTGGTCATGTCAAGTACAAAAAGGGTTAGCATCATCTTTGGGGCTAAAGGCACTGGAGACTGTGACCTTTTCAACCACTTGCTTCTTTAGCTCTTCCTATGAGCATTGGGAAAAAATTTACCTCAGCTATAAAGCATTGCTTGAATCATTCAGAAGGTCCAGAGAAAATGATGACGATGAAGAAGAGACAAAGTATCAGGTAAGCAAAAAAATGCTGAGAAAGAAAGATAAACAGTTGGTTATCATTTAATGGTTTTGAAGAGTTTTCTAGAATCAACCAGAGATAAATTTACTAGATTTTTTTTTTAAATGTAGGTTCGTGGGGAACACTTTGCAGTTGACCTGTGTGGTGTGCCTGATATTGTGAAACCAGTCGTTTCATTGATGATCAGAGCTCAAGCAGTGAGCTTGCTACCTTGGAAGATAATCGCTTGGTACTCTTGAGTCAAGGAATCTCTTAAGAGATGTGAAGCAGACCTGAAGAAAGTTGAAGCAGGATCCAAACCCTGCAAGGAGTTCCTGCCAAAACTTTCTGAGCATTGGGATGAAATCTTTGACACAGAGGAAGAAGATGAAGATAAAAGGCAACCAGGCACTTTCCAGGTATGTGTAGTATTTTCTTTATCAAGATCGTCCAATTTTGATTATAAAGTGCACTGGCCATCAGGAATGCAGAAGAAACAAATAAAATAAAATGTAATTGTACAGTATGTGTATGGTAAATTAACTCTAACAATAATTAATATATGTTCTCTTTAAAACCTCCCAGGGTGTACCACTTCTGTTTGGCTGGTTAGTTGTAGGCCAGACCACTGAAATCAATGACGGCAAGAAGAGAACCACTTACGACTGGGATGCATGAAGTCCAAAAGACTGTATTCCAGATCTAATTGCTTTCTGTCAAAATCTTCAAATTGCGCTAGATGCTCGATTCAACTTTGCTGTTCCTACTGCAGCACAGAAGCTTTCTCGAATTTTTGATCTTGAAAAGGCTTGTGCTTACATGGAGAAATTCAAAATCAATAACGGAAAGCTAGTTGTATCTCGAGAAGACCAGATAGAGTGGGAAACAGCAGGCACAAAGGAATTTCAGGAGTTTTACAACATTGCTTGTAACATTCCTCATATTTGGGCTCTTGCTGATATGAATCATAATTTGTCCCTCCTACTTCATGACAGCAATGTCGTTCTAAAGAAGTTCAAGACAACCATTGAAAAGATCTTATGGTTTGGTTTGGGTGACTGCTTAGACACTATGTTTGTAGACCAACAAGGGAATCCTGTGAAGGAGTTCAAGGAAAGTAATTTGCTGTCTCCGACTGCTGTTAGTGGTGTTAGCTTGGATCAATTGTTTGAGCTAGAATTCGCCTCTGATGTCAAGGTGAAAGCAAAGCTTCATGAAGAGAATGTCGTTGCATCCTTTTACAACCAAATCATCTATGAATCTCTTGGAAAAGAAATGTGCATCGCTTTGGCTGCTGGTGGATGTGAAGCAATTGTTGAAGGCTTCTACAGTGTTGTTTCAGCTCACAAGAAATCTGGAGGACAGAGCAACAATGTTTTGGTCTAAAGAGCCATCATTGATTGGACCATACCTGATCCAATATTGTGCCCAAACACCATGAAAGAAATTGCTCGCCTGTATACAGATGGAAGAAGCCCAGGATTGCTAAACACCGGTTACCAGTGTTTTTTGATGAGTGTCAACGAGCAGCTGCAAAGCATCATGTAAGCAATGTTGTAGACAGGCTTAAGAGTGAGACACCAAGATGTCCCCACATTATCCAGGCTGATGTTTTTGAGGACATTAACTGATTAAGAAATTTATTACATATAAGAGATAAGTTAAAAGGATTTAAGCATTACTTATTCATATTGATATTCTTGTGAAACATAATAAAGAGCATTCGAGGATTGTAGAAGACTAGCAGCACTAAATTTTATATACCATAAATTTTTGTTGTAACCCAGGTATACATAGAATTTAAGAAAATAAGTTAAATTAATGACTTGGAAGTTAGCACCTGAATTGTGTAAATACTGGTGACACATCAGTCAGGTCCATATTTGATAATCAACTGTGTGAGTATACAATTGCTACTTTGCTTGATGCTCGTGCCGGCACTGCTGGGTGCACAATCACTAACAAAATCATGTGCAAAATTATTTTAGGTGTGCAAAAATTTTTGTTGAAAATTATCTTGGGTGCGGCTCTGCCGAACCCTGCAGTCTGGTTGGCCACCGTGTTGGCAGCCAGATAACTGTTGACAGGTCAACAACAAAAGTAATGGCAAAAAGCGGATTCGGATCATATGAACTGCTGTATCTCAAATGTTTTGCATCCGATTTTTGTCTTATGGCTGACACATCTAGAAGAAAGGTACATTAGCAATATCATTGTACATTTAAAGTAATTTACTAAATAGAAAACGGAAAATTCTTCATTATCTTTCATGGATCACTGTGTCAGCCACTTGCATGATACTTGTTGGAAGAGCAACGTTTGCTTGATTATTCTTGCTGTTAATGATGAAACATCGAAAGGAGATTTCACATTTATAACAACTGTGATGGGGTAAACTCTTTTCCTTAATCACAATAAGACTGCTTTAATTCCTTAAATTAGAACTCAAACTTACTTTAACACTTTGCCTCTGTTGACACTCATCTGTATTGAATATGTTTTGAATAACTCCACTATTTTGATTCAGTGCAAAAGTTTATGTATTTTGTATTCCTAAATTTCCAAGCAGCTTTTTCATTATAAACAAAAACATTTCTCAGTTTTATTTAAAATGTTCTCACGATTGTTTGTCAAGCAATGGTGCAACCACAAAGCCTTTTCTGAACATGCTCCCAAATTGCTTGTTTTAATTGATGCCCTGAAAATATAGTACCTTATATCCTGTGTACGTAAACTTACATTTATGTCTGTAATCTATGTATTGGTTAACACCAGGGCTGGAATACTTTGCAAGTAGTGCAACTGCAACTGAAATATTACTGTATTCGATGGCCAGAGATGGATGTTGGTCATGTTTGTCATGAGATTTTTCTCTTTTATCACTAGGTTTGATAAGAGGGATTTGACATTAGAAAGAAATCATTGTCAAGTAAGAATGTCTGTTTCCAAATTGGGGCAGGAGGTTTTCTTCCATCAGTAAAGTTTAGTTATTGTTACATATTTTGTTAAACAAAAAAGCTAATTTAAGAAACAATATACTGTGGCTACAGTGAATTAATCTGAATCTCTTCCTGTATATTTTTCCTTTAATATGTAAATTTTCCCTCCATTATGCTAATTACATGTAGCACTTGTTGCCAATGATGTCTTGCCTGAGTTCTTGTGCCTGTCTTTTCTTATGAAGATGAAAGTGTCTATCTTTAGTAAAGCAAGCAGTTATTTCTGTGCAGAAACTGCTGCAGAAATATTGTACATCCAAGGGTTGTAGCTACAATACAGTGGGTAATTTTTTCATTATTGTAATGACCAGGCCAATTCTTCATTCATTTTTACTGTCTAGCTTTATTTTTGTAGAATTTTATACATAAATCTACTTAAAGATGTGAAAACAAACTCACAGGATAGCTTCACATGAAAAGCTGACAGGCCATTTTCAAATTAATTTTTCTTATACTGATCTGAATTCTGCATATAACATGTTTTGCATGCACAGCAAAGACAGTGAAGTGGATAACTATCTAAGTTCACAATTTCCATGCAACATCGAAATCATTCAAGTCTCTGCCATGCTACAGGAAGGCATACACTAGATATTTTTAAGGATTATTGGAATCACATTGAGAAGCATGCAGTAGATCACTACAGATGCCTTTAATAATAAATGTTGAAGTTTGTTACAATGTAATGAAAATCAGCATGGGCTTACATGATTGTTAAATTTCATGTTTAAAGAACTGTGAAGACTTTTTTATTAAATATTGAAATATATAATTTGTATTGTCATCCCTTTCTTCAATGAATAAACCTTGCTTCTTTCGAGCAGCATCATCATGGAGAGATTCAAAACGCCAGACCAGATTTATCAACTAAAAATTACAATAACAACAAAGCAATGCCATATGTTTCTTCTGAATAATTCTATTTGTAATCCTCGGTTGAAGTGAAGACAAGACATGAGTACCAGTTAGATGTTCAAATCGGTTCAAGACAAGGATGAGCCAAGGTATTACATGTAAAATGCTATCTCGATTAGTCACTTTCACATTTAAAGTTCAACCTAAAAATTACTCCTTCCACAAGTCAATTGCGAAGTTTAAATGTGCAAAGAAGTCTGCAGAGTGGAAAACATTTTGAGGCACATTTTTGTCTGTCTTTAGGGAAGAAATCCAAAATCATATATGTACGAAGGCTCAAAGCATATCTTTCTTAGATTTTGAAATTATTTAAAAACCAAGATGACATGCAATCGACAAGCTAGATTTGGTATGAACCTGTAAAAACTGAAATTAATTAGGGCACGAGTGTGCTGCAAGCCGATTTTGAGTGTGAAATATGAGTAAACAAGCAAGCAAACAAATTATCACTCCTAACTAAATGAATATGTCACAGAAAATTTCTTTAAACGCCTTTTAATTATGATAACATTTATCTCTTATCTTTCTTCTGGGACATATCAAAGTAAAACGGAAATCGTCCAAATACTTCTCCAGATAAAGCCGTTTTAGTGATCCAAGCTGTTTTTTTTTTCCATTATGTTTCTTGTTGCCTGGCTGGAGTTATCTGGCTGCCAACATGGCAGATCCCAGACGTGCACTGAAAAATAACACATTGCACCCCCAAGTGAGACTTCTGGTCAAGTTCTTATTCTGTACCTTAGTCAGTATTTTTTATGGAGCTCTTACCTGTGTCAATTAGTTTCCAGGATTCGTTGTGTAAACTGGCATGCACACTAATGAACTGGAAACATGTGTAATTTGTAAAATGTAATGCCACTGGTTGAGAAACTCAAATGGAAATGATGCAATATCTGAGTTCAGTTGATTGCAAACAAGTGTTAGAAGTGTTTTTTTAATCAGAAACATGTATTTTTTAACATTGATTTGTAACAAGTGAATTGTTAAATGGGCTATATATATATTTGCAACAATATGTTCATACTTGTTTTTTTTTTTTTCAGCATTGCTTCTGGGTGTCTGGTGGTGGAAATGTAAAGAGAATTATGGCACATTTGTTTGAAGAATTATGTGTTGACAAGATTGATTTTGAGAAATTTACACAGGAAGATATGATAGACAATCTTTATGGAGTTTGTCTATAGACAAATCCTAGAATTGGAAGAATTTGACGGTGTGCAAGTGAGGCAGATCCATGGTCATCATGTCAAAAATGTTATGAAATGTTGACATATCCAGATCAAACCATTTCTATGATTGATCACGAGCAAATTTGGCATGTGATTGTTGAAGCTTGCAAGATTATAAAGTATCCTGAACCTTTGTCTGCACATAGACATTATTTTGAGTCATTGTATGATTTACCATGGTTTGCATGGAAGGCAATATATTCAGACTTTGAAAGAACACTTAGCTTCATGTATCTCATGGACTATATAGCTTGTGTTTGTAAATGATTACTTCACTTTATAATAAAATGTTTTAAGTTCAATAACACTTGTTTGTTGTCTTCACTCTACTTGTAGTACCTGAGTTAGTTTATTCATATAATCATAGTGTACATCACAGTATAAAGACAAAGCCTGCCTTTGTCAATGCAGGAAATGAGGATAAAGTATAGCATACATTGTACAGCGGTAACAATAATAGTATACAACCTGTAAAGTACAAGTTTAAAGTGTTAATATTTGTATTATTCATGTAATCTTTATTAGTATAAGTTACATTGTTTGGTTAGTTTCATGCCAAGGGAAATAATATGAATGTTTCATGTTCTCAAGATATGTCCAAGAGAGAATATATGTAACTAAACACTATACTTCATGTAATCCCAATTATAGTTTACATTACATAATCCTTGAATGTCAACACTCCCACTTAAACTATAATTAATGTTATAACCCTTAAAAATCAAAATTTTCCTCAGTCGTTCTTTAAACTAAGATCTCTCTAATGTTTAACATGTCTCTGAACTTCTGAAAAGTTTGTCTTGGTAAACTTTTTGTCATAACGTCGGCTAACATTTGATCTGTGCTGCAGTACTTCACATTGATTGACTTGTCGTTGACTTTCTCTCGAACAAAATGATATGCTACGTCAATGTGTTTAGTACACTTGTGGAATTGCAGATTCTTAGACAGTTCAATGGCTCCCTGATTATCTTCGTTCATAATAGATGGTTGATCTTGTTTTTCTCCAATATCATTGAGTAATCTCCTTAGCCATACAACCTCTTGTGTTGCATGACTCAATGCCACATACTCGGCTTCTGTAGACGATCTTGTTACACAGGATTGTTGTTTGCTGCACCAGCTTATAGTTGATCTGTTAATTTGAAAAACATATCACAATGTTGATCTTCTTGTATCTATATCATTTGCCCAATCGGCATCTGAGTAACCAATTAGAAAACTTCTTGAGCTTTTGCCCTCAAACACTAGACCATAGTTCACAGTTCCCTTGATATACCTTAAAACTCTTTTGGCACCTCGCCAGCATTCTTTGCTAGGTTTTGACATGAACTTAGATAATATGCCAGCAGCTGAGGCTAAATCTGGTCGAGTTGCAGTCGTCACACATGTTAGGCATCCCATAAGCTTCTGATACTCGTTAACATTAGTAGGATTCTCATCATCTGGTAATTCTTGAAAATGTTTTCCACGTTCTAGAGGTGTTGAGACAGGTTTGCATTGTTCCATGCCAAATCGTTTCAAAACTCCTTCCAAGTACTTGGATTGACTGATCGTCATCTTTCCTCTTTTTATCACCATTCCGAGAACGTGTCTCACTCCTCCCATGTCTTCAGTCTTGAACTTTGAACCGATTGACTTCTTCTCTTCACTCAACATAGATGAATCATTTGAGAATAACAGGATATAATCGACATGGATTGATAGAATGACAAACTTGATAACTCCATTCATATCTCTGATAGATTTCATGTACAGACATGGATCTGATTTCATTTGTTTGTATCCACTTGACTTTAGAAATGTGTCGATAGCATTGTTCCAACATCTTGCAGATTGTTTCAATCCATAAATACTTTTCTTAACTTTATAGACATGATTTGGATATTCTTCGCTAATATAGCTGTCCAGTTGTTGCATATAGATCTCTTCTTTTAACTTTCCTTGTAAAAATGCGGTTTCGACATCCATTTGGTGGACTTCCCAATTCTTAGCATTTGACAGCACGAGTAACGATCTTATTGTTGTATTCTGCACCACGGGTGAGAAAACGTCAGAGTAGTTGATTCCTTCAGCTTGAGTGTATCCATGAGCTACAAGCCTAGCTTTGTACCTCTGAATACAGCCATTTTCATCTCTTTTCACCTTGAAAACCCATTCACTACTGACAATGTTCTTGCCTTCGGGTAGTGGAACATATTCCCATGTATCGTTTTCAATAAGTGATTTGAATTCCAAATCAGTAGCTTTCTTCCATTGTGTTGAGTGTTCTCCAGAAAGGGCTTCATTGATATTAACTGGTTTGTTGACATCCACAGTTAAATCGTTTGCTATGTAACATTTTTCGTCAAATCTATTGGGTGGTCTTCGTATTCTTTGCTTGCCAATGTTACGAACTTCATTCATGAATGTTTCTTTGAAGGTTGTTCCCACTTGCTGATCATTGGCTTGGTTTTCTTCAGCATTATCTGCAACTCTTTGATCGGGAATTTCATCATGATTTTGATTTTGGTCAACAGGAATTTCTTATCTACGTAATCATCAAAGTCATGAAAATTCTTCTCTAGAAATATGACATCACGACTGCAAGTGAACTTACGAGAGATAGGATCATACAACTTGTATCCTTTCACACCTTCTGGATAGCCCATGAAAATTGATTTCTTTGATTTTGCATCTAGCTTCTTTGATTGTTGGGTATATGCACATATGCAACACATCTGAATACATGTAAATTAGATACATCAGGTTTCTTTCTGAATAAACATTCGTACGGAGTGATACCACTTAAAGATGTCGTTGGACTTCCATTTCGCACGTATACTGAGGTATTTACCGCTTCAGCCCAGAATTCGTTGGGCATCTGCACATGAGATAAGATGGATTGGGTTGACTCTACAATCGTACGGTTCATTCTTTCCGCTACACTGTTTTGTGCTGAGTTGTAGGGTACGCTTAGTTGGTGAACAATACCATTCTTCTTTATAAAAGACTCGAATTCCTTTGAAGAATACTCTCCTCTATTGTCAGAACATAAAATCTTGATTGGTCTTCCTGTAACGTTCATAGCATAAGTGTGAAACTCTTTGAACTTTTCTAGGACTTTGTTCTTGTTCTTCATAAAATATACAAACGTGTATCGTGAGTAATCGTCAATGAAAGATACGTGATACCTTGATCCACCAAGAGAAGGTACAGGCATCGGGCCACAAATGTCACTATGAACAAGTTTGAATGGTTCACTAGCATGGTAATTGGCAGTCTTCGGATAAGCACAGCGATGTTGCTTCCCTTTAGCGCATGCTTCACAGAAATTATTCTTACTTGTATTGCTTACACCATCCATTCCGCTTGCCATATTTCCTTCGATAAGTTTGTTTACATTGTCCATTCCCAAGTGGCCAAATCTACAGTGCCATAAGTACTGGTCTGTATCAGGTTGTTCTTTTGCAACATTCACGTGCTCTCTCACAGTCTTCAAGATATACAACTTTCCTTCGATCTCTCCCATTGCTAAGATCTTTGAATTCCGAGAAATTTCACATCTGTTCTCTTTGAAGGTAACAGTTGCACCATGATTTGCCATTGCATGAACTGACAGCAAGTTCTTTTCTAACTCTGGTAGGTACAATACTTTTTGGAATGATATATTCTGAGTGTGGTCACCTAAATCAGCTTTCACATGGTAGATTCTTTTTCCACAGGCAAGGATTGATCTATTGTCACCCAAATTCACAGCACATGGTTTCTTGAATTTTACATAGTTGGTCAGATGATTTCTTTCAAATGTCATATGTTGTGTTGCCCCCGAGTCGATGATCCATCCACATCTATCTTCATCATTGGATGTATACAATGCTTCTATCTCAGTATTGTTTTGGTCATTTTCCCCTTCAGCACGACAAGCAGTTCTTTTACCTTTGCCTTGATTATCACCTTGTTGTGCATTGTTTCTTCATTTGGGACAGTCTTGAGCGAAGTGTCCTTTTTCTTTACAGTGATGACAAGTTCCTTGAAATTTATTACCAAATTTACCTTCATATCATTTATTTTGCCCTCCTGATTCATTCTGTCTTCCCTTGTTTATACGTTGAGCAGAATATGCATCTTCATACTTCATTGAATCTGAAATTCTATCAGCATCATTCAACAACATAGCTTTCACTTTTTCAAAAGTGACTTTCTCCTCTCCAACAGCATCTAACACCATAAAGTGTGGTTTGAATTCATCCGGTAAACTTGCAAGCAAAGTCATAGCTAGTTCTCCATCATCAATATTTGCTCCCATTTCCTTTAGTTGGTCATGAATGGATTTCAAGTGGTTTATGTGTTCAAGCATATTTCCACCACTTTGAAATTTACTTGAATAATACTTTTGGCATAGTCTCACTATCTGAGATATTGAGATTCGAGCGAATTGGTTCTTCAGGGCATCCCAGGCCTCCTTAGCAGTAGTAGTGTTCCTTACATGAATTTGTTGATTGGGCTCTACAGCCAAACAAATATATGTCCAGGCCTTTTTTGAAGCAGAATTAAATTTTCGCTTTACCTGTGCAGACATGTCTTCGGCAGGAACTTCCACTGTACCATCCACATGCCCAAATAAATCTAAGCTTTCAAGATATAATCTCATGTTAAATGTCCAATCGTGATAGTTTGCTCCATTTAACTTCAATATCTTAAAGTCCGTTGTCAACACCATTTTTGCCATTTCGAATATGTCCAAGTTACATTAAGTCGATCTGTCTTCAAAATAATACATCACAACATTTCAGTTGCTTCAGGCACATTGTGAAATGTCCTGGGCCCATAACCTGTTAATATTTGTATTATTCGCATAATCTTTATTAGTATAAGTTACATTGTTTGGTTAGTTTCAGGCCGAGGGAAATAATATAAATGTTTCGTGTTCGCAAGATATGTCCAAGAGAAAATATATGTAACTAAACACTATACTTCATGTAATCCCAATTATAGTTTACATTACATAATCCTTGAATGTTAACATAAAGTTGGCGATCAAGTTAGAATTAGTAAAATAAAACGAAAGTTTGAAAAAGGGTTATTTGCCGAACTTTTCAAAAGAAACTTTTACTGTAAGTAAAACTGTAGCTTGCAGTCCACCAGTGTATATACTTGTAGATTATGATGGTGAACAGGTCAAAGGAACATTTTATGATAAAGAACTTCAAAAGGTCATTAAGCACAATGACATATATCAAGTTGAGAAAATTCTTAAGAAACGTGGAAAGGGTAAAAATTACATATATCTTGTAAAGTGGTTAGGATATCCTAATAAATTCAATTCATGGGTGTCTGGGTTATTTTTCTTAGTCTTACTTGTTCGTTTATTATGAGTGGAATACATTTATATCTTACCCTTTCTACTTTTACCGATAACTAAATAAATAAATAAAATTACATCTCATTAGTTAAGTCACCTAAGAAATCTCCTAAAAGTGGCTTAGGACTATCTGGCTTAGAAACATACACACAACTGTCTGTATCTATGTATAGTACATTTTCTCCAAATAAATATAACTTATAATGTTCTAAACTTGCCCATGCAGTTGTAAAATTACCTATGAAAATTATTTGTAATTTTGTTTTCTGTTTTGTACTCACACTTATGTTTATATACAAGTTCTACCAAATCCTCATTAAGAATAGATAAATCATGTACATTTGTGTCAGCACCATTAAGTTGTGTATAGAGTAATAAAGAATTACTAAAAAATTCAGTCATTAACCTATTTGTGCGTTGTGCAAATTTTCCCCACTGTGAATTTAAATAAAGCTTCTCAAGTGCTCTTAACCCTGGATTTTTTACAATTTTCTTCTTTACATAAAAGTATTCCTTCATACAGATAATAACAATCGATATATCTTGCCTGGTCCTTGGATGCCTGCACCCAATCGAGAAACCCAGAGCTTTACTGTCTTAGTCTTAAGAAATAATTAATGTATTCGATTAAATTATCAGAGCTCTGGACAAACATACAACCAACTTTTTGACCCCCTTATACCAACCTTCACTGATAAGATGTAAAAAACATGTATAAAATGTAAAATGTAATATGTATAAGATGTATAAGAATGAGAAATCAAATTTTTACTGTACCTGATCTATGGTCTCAGTGAAGAGTTCGTCTAATTCTTTCAGGATTTTTTTTATCTTGAAGGTTTTACCTTCTTCAGCATTCTGCATGGTGCCCTAGCAGACACACAAAGAAGTGCCAAACTTTCTTACAAATTACTCTGAGAATGCTTTAAGTCCTCACATTTCCTCATCAACTCCACTCCTTGGCTCAGGAGTTTTGCAGTCTTCTTTTCACAGTGCAAGACTTGCTTCAGATTGGATTTAGCTTTTTTGCTTTTTTCAAATGGCCCATTTGTAAAATCAGCCCAATGAAAGAAATTACACTTGTCTTCTGGATCCATATCCTAACACCAGAAGTAAAGTCCGTCAGGATTGGAACTGGAATGCAGCAATCACATAGTGGAAATTTGTTAGGCATCAAACAACTCGTACTTCTCTTTGGGTAAAAAATAAAGTACATGTACTGTATTTGTATGGCTTTGGATGTAAAACACTTCAGACCTCCATCAGAGCAAAAGCAAGGTCATTTCTCAACAGATACCATATTTTTATTTAGTGTTGTGTCTTCAAGTTAAGTTTGATGTGATTAAACCCTAAAAACTCATAATTTTTATATGCATGGTTCCCACCAATTTTAAGAGTCATGCATAAAGGTAATTATTGTAGTTTTGTGGTAATAGAATAAAGAAAATACTTTTCAGTAGCTTACCAAAAACGTATATGGATCTAGAGTGTATTAAACATCTAAAATGTTCAAAGTAAACGTTTAGAACATATTTCTCATTAAGATAAGCAGATGGTGTGATGATCACAAGAGCACTAGCACTTTATCACATGTGAGCTTTGTTTTTAGTTGAAGCTGTTAAGCAACAAAAAATGGAATACATGTTTATTTAAGACATGACCTAACTTCGTATCGATCTGTTAAACAACATGTCAGGAATAATCACATTTGGTAAGAATTAGTATTCATATTTCTTATGTTTTTTACTTACAATATACTAGCTTGATTTCATTATGAATATACTTTTTCTATGTATGTGCATCTTTCTATCTTCCAGACACTTGCAAAAGATGTGGTGAATTTGTATTAAAACCAAAATGTGGTCATGCGTTTCACATACCACAGTTACATTGGAGACTTTTCTCCTTGGAGCAAGGCAATTTCTTTTTTGTTGTCCTGTATGCAGGTTAGACAAAAGCATACCAATAATCGTACCCTTACGATTGTTTGTTTCTAAATGTTTTAAGCTTTTTTAGGTGCTGTGCACACAAATACTTCATTCCTCTACACTAACATTCCTACTTTTACGGAACACTTGATCAAGAAATGGATAAATTCCTGGAAGACGATGTCTCTTGGATAAATATGCTGAAGTATGTATGAGTTCAAGTAAGTTGTCTGTTATCACTTTAGTATAGTACCAAGTCAGCCATGGTATTGAAAAAAAAACAAAAAAACAGATTAATTCTACAACTTCTAAAACATTGTAAAATTACTATAATAGTTCACAAGTTCTGTTGGAAAGAAAGACAGTGTTTACATGTATACTTTAAAAGTTAAAGTTCATTGACTTGTGGCTTGATGTCTTGTAAACTATTCAGAAACCGATTTCAGTGCCATATCAAAATACAACCACATTCATTTGTTGGATTCCATCATCAAACAGTCATGTTGCCACAGTGAAGGGTGGCCAATACAACATCCATTGCAGTTTTTCATTACCAAGGCTGAAATATTAGATGAAACTCCTTTGGCATAGCAGTTTAGCAATTTGCCTTCAATCATTTTCTGACCATGACTTAGAAATTTTTCTTCCTCACCAATGTCAGTGGGCATTTTCAACTTAAGCATGTTAATTTGGGAAGTCATTTAGTAACAAAATACATCTTGTCAAACAGACAAACCAAGTTAAAATGTAGACTGTACAAATGTACTTGTATTATTAAACTTTCAAAAGCATGAAATTCACCTTTTAGATCTAGCATTTTTTCTGGTCAAAATTGTTTTATTTTTTATTTTAACCAATGCCAAATCTTTTTTCACTGATGAGGCGTGTGTCTGGTTCATGGGTGTGCACAATCAACCCTGGAAACTAGTTGACATGGGTAAGAGCTCCGTAAAAAATGCTGACTTAGGGTTCTATAGCTCCACCTTACCTATTGATAATAAATATACATTATATGGAATTACAGGAAGCTGTTACACTACATGAAATCAGTCAACCAAGCTGAGGCTTAATTTACATTCTGACTCATGTTGCATTGCTTTTAAAAATGTTCTGGGAAGTTCAATATTTTTTGTAACTATCAAAATGCACTGTAACTGTATTTCAATGTTTTTACTCATTTCTTTTCAACAGTAGATCCATATATTGCAGTAGAACACATGATATTTTGCTTGCTAGAACGGGAGCAATGAAATAGGAAAAAATGCTAGGAGGTGAAATTCAACCCAACTCTTACTCAGAGAAGGGTGAAAGAGCGATTTTCTCTCTTCCAAACCCAATTCAAGGAAAAGGAAAAAGAAGAAATTAATGCATCGGGGATTTATCCAGAATCAGATGAGCTTGATATCTTACTTGGAGGAAGTTGTGAAAGGGAAATAAGGATCCATGAGAAAGAGATTGAATTTAACGGAAAGGAGCAACAGAACAAGGCTAATCAGTTTGATGCTATTATGAAAGCTGAGCCGCACCAACAGAAGAACACAGCCATCATGGCTATACTTGATAAGCTCATGTCAAAGAATTGAAGTGTTCCCTCGTTTTCTGAAAGATAATTAACATGCTTTTGTTCTACATTTGGCATGTCTTACTACCCAATAAAAGTTGTGTTCTTATGGTGTAATTAATATTATTGTTTTGTAATTACTTTATTTATATAAATCATATATATTCTGTGAATGGTTGAAATTGTATTCAAAACTACGCCCAGGTCTGATGAGGAATAGTACACTTTTGTGGGACTTGTTATGAACACTTCCCTTAAACAGTGCAACATATCTAAAAAATACACTCCTGACTTTTGTCAGGGTTGTTTTATGGGATGACAAAACTGTTACCATTGTTATGGTCTCTGAGTCTATAATACTGCAATGTTATGATATTTATTATAGTTTTCAAGTTACAAACAAATTTTTGTGCTTCATTTAAGCAAAGTAATCAGAGACCAGGGGGTTTACAGTTAAAACATTCTGAAGCTTTGCTTCCATATAGGCAAGTGAGGCTATTTTGAAATGAAGCTGATACAATTTACATATTACCAATGCTGTTTAGACCTATTTTCAATTTTTTTTTTAAAGTCTAAAAACTTAAAGTAATTCACAATGGCCCCAAATAGCCACTCCACTGATATCCTGACACAGCTCATGCCAACATGATGTGCCTGCATCCATGGAAGGACACAGACCTGTAGCAGATATGCTGGATCATCAGGTGACCAGTAGTTGAGTAGGCATACTGATTCAGGTCTTGTGCCAAATTAGAACCAGCCAACGTTCCTACATCATGTTTGCATCCCTCTGAAAAGTGAACAACAAAAAATTTTGGTGTGAAGTATATCGTTGCATTATGCAAGGTTGCTATTGAATGCATTGTTTTATTCAGTCATTTGCTTTCTTGACGTTCTGCTGTCTCCCAACCCAAGGCATACTCACCAACAGGTCCAAACATATGTGCCATCATTCAATTTGGGGTAACAACTGACTGGAATTTAATGACATGCACATGTTTGTGACCATTGTACACTATTCTTTGATTCTTGCCAGGCCTACAAATTGGACAAATTGTGCTGTCCACGTAACCAAAGCAATTATTGAGTGCTGCTCCTTCCCTTGTGACAGCATTTGCATATTCTTCAACCTTTGTAGGGCTCAACAGCTGATGATTCCACCGTTGGATGTGATGGCCGTGTTTCATAGATAAAATCCAAGACTTGATTAGTTATCATGCTGATAACTGGCACAGGTTAGCAAACAAAGAAACCATATTGCTGTACTGACGGGGATAATACAAATGGTTTAAGAGCATGCACAATGCCTCCATTCCATTACAGACACTACCCTGATTACTTCTAATTACTGGAGGAGTTTGCAAAACTTCAACAAGTATCAGTATAGCCGCCTTTTTTAAAGCAAAATTGTGCCAAACATTTGTCATCATGCAGAAAGTAGGAAAAGAGTCATAAGGTAAATCCAAGTTTGGCAAACTGTACATGTCAAACAGAAGAAAAAAATCATCGTTCGTAAGAAAATTTGTATCGTACAATAGAAGGAAGTCTCTTGTATCTTTAAATGAGGCCATTATAACACAATGCAGATGAAAAAGAGTACACTGTTTCCGTACTAGCCAGATCTTAATCATTTGAGTTTGGCATGAAAAAAGCCAGAGTCACCCTAGTCCTGCTAGGTCAACGTTGCCATAAGTTGACATAAAATCTTCAAACTTCATTCCAGCCCAATAGTTTTGATTCTTATTTTTGAATAAAACTTCTTCTTTGATTTAACAGTCTATATTAATTGAGTTATTTTTTAACTTATTCAAAGCCAATAATTTCACATACTAGGAGCTTTTCCTCGTCTCTTAAAACGAATTTGTCACCTTGCACAGTTAACTCTTCTTTGTATCATTTACTACATAGCATTGGAAAAGATTCAACCACACTGTCAGTTTTTGACTTTTTTCATTTTCCAAAGATGCAACTTGTCCATGTAAATGCATCATAAAGAAATAAATTTTCTTGATGAATATATTTCAGTCTTCAGAAACTCAGGTTCATTAACAGTCACCCATTCTATGCCCACCAGAGTAATTTTTTGTTGTATTGTTTCTTTGCAAACCTCTGAATCATTGTGTAGAAATTTCCAACTAAACATGAGAGTTTGTATGATAACTCAAACCAATGCAACACATGAAATGGTTTCAAATTCAACATGAAAACAAAATGCCGGTACCTTTTTAATGTCCATTGCAAAGTGATTCTGTGAGGAATGGATAGCAAGATCTGCAATTTGATGTCAGAAATCTGTCGTACAACTTCAAGTGATTTATCCTTTTCAAGTTTTTTCTTAGATCATAAAAATAGCAAGTTCATTTCACTGCGTATTACATTGTGGACGTGAGTCTCGTACCAAACGAGATTTCAATCATGTGAATGATTTCAAACAGGAAAGGATCATTCAGATAAATAACATTCCTTCATTTGATTGTGCCTCCTGATGTATGCAATTCAGTTTTACATGTTAATTATATATGCCAGGGTTAATGATTGATTGACAATAATCCAGTTTGCCATTCAAGCACTTATGATAATAATGAAATCAGTTATACAGGTGTGTACCATAGGATTGGTGGGGCACAAAACGTCTGAGGAAGTAAAATATAATTTTTGGCAATGTTTTTGTTTTATCCAGGGGAAATAGATTCTGGCATGCATGTTTTAGGGAACGTTCTTCTGCATAACCTTTGTGCCTAAACCGTTTTCACTTGTGTGGATCGACCTTCACCTGGGGTTTATTGAAAGAAAATTTGGACTTGAGTAATTAATTGAAATTGATTAACTAATTTTGGTCTTTCCTATAAAAAAAAGTCACAATTGAAACATGGGCAAGGGTTTGTTGCATGCACATATTCCTAGTAAACTAGACCTTAATGATTTAAATTTTTGGTCACCTGTAAATGAAGTGTACTGTTAAATATTGTAAATTTATTGTGCAGTAGTAGGTTTTGATTATGAAAAGTTATGGGTGAATTTTGTTGTGATGTTTTGTATAATCATACCCTTTCCTACATGCCAGACATCATAAGCATGTTCAATGTGTGGTTTCTCCTTGGTCATTTCTATCTGTCCATCATTATTCTGTACATATGCAATTTGTCTTTTGAATCTTCAGTAGGCTAGAAAAATATTTGTAGGTTTTAGCAATGCATGAAAGAGTAAATGGCATCTACAGTACCAATTATCAATCCAGAAATCCTTTTGTTTTGATACATGTATAGCACAAGAGACATATAAGCTTCCTTTAGCTAATATAAAATCAGGAAAAAAATTGTTACTTTAAAATTCATGCTGTAGCTTTTCTATTGATTTACCACATTTTAATGTCGAGGTAATTTCCTCCCTCTATTTTGGATGTAGCAGGAAATTTGTTTTGTATCTTTGTTTACTTTTATAATTTGTCTATCCAGAACAATGTTGCTGTTCAAGTCCCCATGATGAGCTTCCAGATCCAAAAACCTAAGCATGCATACAGTGAATAATCACTTTGGTTTGATTTATTTTAATTTTTTAAGAGTACCAAGAACCACAAGTTGCAACTATTTATAAAAGCTGGGAATTGCTTATATTGCATTTACCCAGCACTTGACATCATCAAATGTATTGCATAAATTTGCATATCAGGAATTTCTTCAAGATGGAAGACAGCTGAATGATTTTAAGGTAAGTTTCAATGTTTTTGCTTTCCATATATGGACATCTACAAAAAACAAACACTACAGAATAAGGAAGCAACCAGAAGGACCACTTGAGGGTGTAACATGTCCTCACTTTTTTGGAGCTGTTCCTGTACTCTTTGCTCAGGCAAAGTCGTCGCAGCAAGTAAACCGCAGCCAACTCAACAAGGATTTAATCTACAAAATGTGGTGTTGGCTCAGTAAAATGGCTGTATCTTGAAAAGTCTGTGACCGATTCTCATTCTACGAAGACTGGTTGAAGAGGAAAGGTAAATGATATTTCTGGTAACTATAAGTTATAAAAAGATTCCCAACTGTTAAATTTATACATATTTAGAAGTATTAGTTTCCACAGCAAGGAACAATAATGTACGTTATAAACAAATCAATCCATAGTTTTAAGTCTAACGCAAATCAAAGTTATTTCATATGTTACATAAGAAAAGCCTGTTGTTGCATAGCTGTGACTGCACCAGGGTAACGTGTGACTCTGCATGATCGTTATTCATTGTGACATTAATTCGTCTCAAAGACACTTAATATTACTTCAGGAACTTGATTGTTGATTACTGAACCTTATACCAGGCACACAGACTTCAATATCCAAGCTTTGGATTAAGTTGACAGAAAAATAACTCGTCAGAGAGAGAAAAGAAACTATATTGATTGTGCAGGCTGCACAAATGGCCTACTCGTATAGGAGATATGTCTAAATTTAACAGTTGAGAATCTTTTTATAACTTATAGTTACCAGAAATATCACTTACCTTTCCTCTTCGACCAGTCATCATATGATGAAAATTGGTTAAATACTTTTCAAAATATAGCCATTTTACTGAGCCAACACCACATTTCATAGATTAAATCCTTGTTGTACTGGCTGAGCAAAGGGTCTGGGGATGGTTTTGAAAAAGTGTGGACAAAAACTTCAAAGGTTCCGACATGAGTGATCCTACTGGTTACACCCTTATTCTGTGCATACACCATATTGAAGACTACTGATATGTGTTCTCTTGATATAACATTTGTCGAAAAAATGGTGCCAATATCCTGCAAAGTGGACATAAAACGAAATTTGACCATCATTTTTGTTTCTTAAATATTAAAATTGATGACATAAGGACTGTTTTACCAGGGAAAAATTTATAAAACTCAAGCATTATCTGTGAAATTTCTCAGCAGAGATGTTTCTGAATGGTAATAAGTAATTTATGCATGTAATGGGATTGAAGGGAAGTTTGCTATGCTAGTCAAGTGTTTTGTTTCTGTGACAAATGTCCGGCTGAGCACCAATGAATAGATGATGACAGATGATGGGATATAGTTGTTGCATGTGGGATTTTTTTGAGGGAGTGTGTTGAGACCTTGTGTATAAAAAATGAAGAATAAAGTTATGTTACAGAGTCTCTAGGGACTCTCTTTCTTGGGTATTTATCGATCCTATGAAGTTTTGCCAGTTCATTTTGGAAGAAGAGGCATGGCTCAAAGTGACCTGAAAGTTACATGTAGTTCATCCAATGATGACCTCAAGTTCAAGGAAGTTGTAGAATTGATTTTAGACCAAATAACTCTGTGTGAAGGCGAACCTCTGGCAATAACAAGAAGAGGAGATGATTCGAGAAAACAGAGCCTGTCAGTTCTTCGTAGGTCTAAAGTGCGTTTTTAGAGCAATAGACTTGCTACAGTTCAAGTGCATTGAAATGCAGCCAAAACCTGCTAGCATTTGTATCATTATGTAAATACTGATGTCACTGCATGTGATGGCACTTTTTAATAAGTACTTATTAAAAATGTACTTCATTACTCCCATTTTAATTCAAATATACTTGTAACTTCTTCAATGACACAACTCTTATGTCAGCAGAGAAGTGAATTGTGCTGTTGGGAAACTAGCTTTTAATGGCAGTGTTGAACACATCACATGTGTGACTACGCATGAAGATTATTTCACATTGACAAACACTATAGTGCTTAAATCTCATTGACAATTTGATGCCGCTTCAGAAAACAACTTAGTATGTCCTACCTTTATACACATGCATTGAAGACACTCTCAACTCTTCTTTTGAATGTAGCATTCTTACATGTTACACTTAACTTGATGTAATGTTTCAAACACAAGTTTGTTTTCTTCCTCCAATTTCTAGATACTAAGAAACGAGTTGAAAAACGAAGGAAAGCCGATTTTTAACGAGTTTCAAGGTATCTAGAAATAGGAGGGAGAACACTAAACAAGTATTTGAAATTGTTTCTCAAACAAACTAGGATTTTAGGCCACTAAGAATACATATTTTAATTCCTTTTTTCCTAGAACCATAAGACATTGGAATAGCCTACCAGCAGAGATTGTTGAGACAAATTCCTTTGAGGTTTTTAAGTCTGAGCTATCAAGCTACCTTGTAAATCATGAATAGATTACTTTTTCTTTGTTTGATATACATATCAAATAATATAATCTTTTAGATTGTAAATAGTTATATATATTTTAGTTTTAAACAGTTGGTGTGATATCCCTATAGATTTTACCGACTTAATAAAATGTAGATGTAGATGAAATCCAGCCGAAAGTTGTAAAAAGTCAGCTGTAATCTTCCTCCAATTTCTAAATACAGCTATTCTCCCTAGGGGTCCAGCGTTGCAACAGGAGGAGACTGGAGTGCCTGGAGTAAAACTGGAAAACACTCCTTTCACATGTCACGAAGGTAACTTTAATTAGAGCACTGTATGGAGCCAGAATCAAACCCTAGTCATAGTAGAGAGAGTCATGTGCACTACCACTATGCCACCAGTGTAACATACAGTCATAGTTCCTTTATTAAAAAAACATGTCAAATACTGTTGTGCATTTATATTGTTCTATTCCATACCATGATCCATTTACAATATAATGACCACCCTTGGGACTTTGGAAACTGGTGACTTAAAACTGGATCAATAAAAATACAGTGGAACCCCATTAATATGGCCACCAACAGACTTTAAGTATCTCAGCCATATTAATGGAATAGTGTAAAATTTTATGGCTGGTCTCTCTCAAGTGACATCATGACAGTTATATCACAATTGCACTTCTAAACGTCCAGAATGCAGATATAATTTAATTGAAATGGAACTACTATATGCAGTAAGATAAACATAACTGAATTTTACAAACAGTAACAATCTGCTACACATACTGTTCTTTTCAAAAACAAAGGCCCCAAACTCTCCAATTTTTATGTTACTTTCATTAGGATTTTGAAAAAAAAAAAATTGTGACTTTTAATTGACTTGTTTTGTGCGGGTACAATTACTTAATAATTTTACAATTTGATGGATATTGTCGTTTGTCGAGTTTTATTTTCCTTTGTTGTTTAATAGGGGTAGTGTTACATTCTTGACTTTGTAAAGGAAATGGCTGCTGTGCAGAAAAGCCTGGTATGGTTTGCACCAAAATGAGGTCATAAGGGCCACTTCAATCAACTTCAAAGAAGAAAACATAAATATAGTGAAGTGTGAGTTTAGACATGGTTCAAAATTGTTGTGCTCCAATGTGTGCCAAGAAAACGTATTGAGAAAATGGAATGATGATATCTTTCCATAAGTTTCCGAGCAATAAAAGTTCAAGGGACAAGTGAATTTGACCTGTTTGAAGAGATGTTGGTCGATATTTCAGCATCACAAAGAACACCCAAGTATGCTTGCAACACTTCCAGGAAAGCGACTTTGAATGAAGCCTTGCTGGAAAATAAATATTGAAAGCGATGGCTGTCCTTTCAATATTTCCCTGGAAAGAAAGTTCCCCAAAGAAATGAAAGCCGCCAACTCCAAGAGTTCGCAAGGATGTAGATGCCAGTGGCAACAACGAAGTCTGTAAAGGGCCTCCAGAATATATGGTGGATATATCTGAAGATGCACCTTCGACTTCTGCTCAATGTGATGCTGTGGATATTGCACTCGAAGATGTGCTGCCTGAAGAGATAATTTCTGATCTAAGACTCAGAAATCAGGATGTTGAGAGGCAAATAAAAGAGGAAAAAGCCAAAACAAGGGTGCTGGAGTCACAAATTAACAACTTCCAAACAAAGGTGAGTGATCTGATGAAAAGGTGCCAAGACATGGAAAAGATATCTTTATCTTTTTCTCGCTTTAATAGTGGCAAAGAAATAACCTTTCATACTGGGTTTGCAACTGCGGAGTTATTTGTGACTCTGGGGAGGTTGGTGAGAATATCAGATATTGGAGCTCATCATCTACTGTACAGCCCCATCAAAGTCCCGCATGTTTTAGTGATGATGAGCCTATTGAACCTCTTCCCAAAACAGGCAAACCGTGAGCACTAAATCCCAAGGAAGAACTTTTTATTACATTATGTAGACTTTGTCAAGGTTTTGCAGAATAGCACCTAGCTCGTTTATATGGTGTCTCTCAGTCCACTATTAGCAGGATCATAATTACTTGAAACTAAATGATGTACCAATGTGGCCATCAAGGGAAACAGTGGATAAGCACATGCCAGAACAGTTTAAAGAGAAATACTCATCAACCAAAGTAATAATTGACTGCACTGAGGATAGGTGTCAGATGCCCAGCAGCCTTTGTTTGAATAGTGAACTTTTTAGCTCATACAAGAACCGTACCACCTTGAAATGCCTAGTTGGAATTACTCCTGGAGGTTCATTTTCATTTGTTAGCCAATTGTACACTGGGCATATTTCTGACAGGGAGATTGTGCAACGAAGTGGGTTTTTGGACCAACACTTTGTAAATGGTGATTCAGTTATGGCAGATAAGGGCTTCACTATTCAGGATCTCTTACCCCCTGGAGTTGGGCTCAACATTCCTCCATTTCTGGGATCTCAAGGACAAATGAGCTCACAAGATGTTATAAAAACTCAGTCAATTGCTTCCCTGCGAGTTCATGTTGAGAGGGCAATTAATAAAATAAAGAAGTTCCGTATCTGGGATGGTGTTATACCATTGAACCTATTTGGTATTGTAAACCAAATGTGGACAGTCTGTGTGTTACTGTGTAACTTGCAAAAGCCAATCATCAGTGCATGAGTAAGAAACTTTAACATGTGATTTTTTTTGTTCAGAAAACAAGAATTTGCCTTATAAATTTACTGCTTTCTAGTTGGGTTGTATAATAATCTAATTGTAAAACTACATTCATTAAGTTTCCAAGGGCCTTTTTATTCTAACCAAATTTAATCAGAGATTAAAATGCCCACACTATGTTTAAAGATTTATTTTAGTAAAGGATTGGAAGTAAAATGAATGTGTTACTGAAACAGTGGGCAACTCCATACAACTGATTTACATCAGTTGTTAGAGCATACAAACATAATAAACAGTTACTAATGATAAAAGAGCTCAAAATTTCCTAAAAGTCAAAGGTGCCAATATCTATCTTCTGAAAAGCAAGAACAGAACTTGTTTGGGGAAAACTCATTACCGTGTTACATTTGTTAAATCGGTAACATCGGTGACATCAGGTAAGGAAGCATATATCAAAGCAGATGATCCTTCATAGCAAATAGTCCAATGTTCTGTTGCAACATTTCAGTCTTACATAGGGAGTTGATTGGGTAAGCTTCCAGTCAACAGAAAAGCTAAGCAAGAACATCTGGTTCGACTGTAGCATTTATCAGTTAACACTGTTTCCAGCACAGGATTATTTACATTAAATATTATGTACATGGAGCATTATTTACTTATACAAAATAAAACAAATTCCGAAAATAGACATCTTGTGTTCTTGATATTCAAGTTAAAAACAAGAGTGTACAGACAGAGTCGGTGATATTTCGTCTTTATTCCAAAGACATTGTCAAACCAATGAGACTACAAGCAAGCGGTGATCTATATGTATAGCTATTTACAGATGCAGCGGAAGTATACAATTACAGGATGGTGTAAGCCAATGTGATGGTCTAGTGGCTCTAGAACAATGACAGTTTTTTACAAGCTTTAAGACCACTGTTGAGTTGTCACATATTCTAGAATCACTATTGATAAAACGTAATATGCCACAACTCAACAGTGGTCTTAAAGCTTGTAAAAAACTGTCATTGTTCTAGAGCCACTAGACCATCACATTGGCTTACACCATCCTGTAATTGTATACTTCCGCTGCATCTGTAAATAGCTATACATATAGATCACCGCTTGCTTGTAGTCTCATTGGTTTGACAATGTCTTTGGAATAAAGACGAAATATCACTGACTCTGTCTGTACACTCTTGTTTTTAACTTGAATATCAAGAACACAATATGTCTATTTTCGGAATTTGTTTTATTTTGTATTTTCTTAAGTTGTCTGCTTGCCGTGGTTATTATTTACTTATGTAAAGACAATATATCATGTAAAACTCAGAATGTTACAGAATCAAAGAATACAGTGATCTTCCTATAAATATATATATTACAAAGAATCATCATTTTCCATATTTCCATTTTGCTGCTAGCAGTAAAAAATAATGAAAACAAATCGAGTGCAATTTTTCTCATAACTTTTTCCAGTGTTCTTTATCAAACTCTATTCATTCAATACTTAATCCTCAGCTAGTGTACACAACAATATCACACCATTTGGCACCTCTTAAGGCCATCTGCCCTTGAACCTGGTCATAGTACTCATGACCAGTTTTTAGTTTTGGTATGTCATTCATTTCAAGGAAGAAATTCTTGTCACTACAGGGATCTGCTGGAGAAACCGTAAATTTTGAACTGGGGCATTTGATTTCCACCAGACCGAATTTCTCATCAGAAGTAAAGTCGATGACTTTTCCATCAGGAGAACATCCAAGAAAAAAAACTTTGGTGGCACAAATAAGCCAGACAAAACAACTTTGATGGGGTGACCAACTTTGTGCATGTATTTCCGGTACACTCTCATAGCAACAGGTTCATATTTAATACCATGCTCAGTGCTTTGTGACCTGAAAGGTTTGGCATGGAGCAAATCTGAACAAAGCTTGTCATGGTTTTTTTGTCTTTGGGCAATTCTTCCAAACTTTGAAGCTGTGAATCTAATCTTCCTTTCCATTGCCCATTCTTCACATGCATGTTGAGCTCTTGTCCGCTATTCTATCTTGTTGGCATCCATCAGATTAACCTTTAGATGGTCTAGAAGTTTCATTTGTGGAGGATCTAGATTAGTGGGAAGATTAAGCACAAAATCATTATTTAGATCATCTAAAGGTAGTGATGGATAGGATGTCCCAGGTGTTTCAGAGCTTGTTTCACCTTGCATGGGCTCAAAAAACTTCTGATTGTAAAGTTGGATTCTTGGAAAGCAAGCTGATAAGATCCAAATGAACCAACAGGGCTTTTGCCAAACCTTGTTGCAATTAGTTGCTCATCATCCTTCAGTTCACAGGTTGGGACAAGTCCCAAAGTCTTGTTATTTTTTACTCTTTCTAAAAAGAGTGGAAGTTTGGATTTGTTGTCCAGTTTTCTAGCCTCATAGAGCTAACATGTCACACCAGATCTTTTACTGCCTTGCAGCTGGGTTTTGTTCATGGACACTTACATTACTGGGTAGGCAGAAATGCCCTCTACTCTTACTTGATGCCATTTTTGTAAGGTTGAAGAGCAAGCTGAGTTGGGTTTCTCATCTGCCTCATAATTGAGATCAGTGACATTGTTGCAGTTGTACAAAGTAAATTTACACACTTTCAACATCAGAGCCATGATGTGATTACAAAAGCCAGATTTTCCGGCTGCACAGGTAGGGCCACAGTATGCATAGACAACATCTCCTGACACAATACACAGGCATAGTTTCAATTCATGCAGGCCATCTCATACCATCATTACATTGTTCTTACAATCAATTTGCAGTTAATGTTGAAATTTTGCTAAAGTAGCACTGTAGGCAATAAAATCCAAATCAACAATGGGGAAGTCACTGTAAAGGGCAAGTGCATTAACAGAGGTGGAGGCTATGGCCTGAAAATATAGTGCAAGTATATGGCTGAAGAACAAGCTAGCTAAATAGAAATTTCAAGTAGAGCTATAAGGAAGCAGATTCGAAATGAACATATATTTTTGCATCCCACAATTTTGTATAACAGTTCATTGTGGACATCTGGAAAGGATTAACTATAATCAATGGTTATTATAAACATTAGCTTCATAATTTCTGTGGTGATGATGGATTGCTTCTTAAACACGATAAAATACTGCATGAAATAACTTGTGGCTTTAGCTTTCCATTCAAGGGCGGCCATGGCCACTTAATAGAGAGCCATTATATACAGGTTTCACTGTATTAATAATAATTCAGCACCATCAAAAAGATCAAACTTAAAATATTTATTTAATAAGATCTGAAAATCGGAAAACCAATTTTATTCATATGGCAAACATCAATAATGGTTATGGTGATTTAGTCCAGCTGTTGACAACCACAAAAGTGTCAGATTCTTCAATTTGATTATACAAGTACGAAACTTTTCCACATTCCTAACCTGGTGAGGACTAAAAATAATCTGATATAGGGCCAGCCCAAATTCTCATTTTCTAATGAGTTCTGTGCATGGCATTTTTGATTACATCATCAATAGAAAAAAAAAGTCAGAACTGGAAGAATTTTACCAAATATTCTTATAGAGCTTACTATAAATACGTGCACGCAACAATCCCTCGCCCACCCTCCAAAAAAAATATCAGGAGAACCCAAGTAATGATGATAAGTTTTCAAAATTCTCAAAAAGACAAATCCTCCCGACTATAACTGGAAGAGGACATGCAATAAAAAAAATCCACACAGAATTTGGCTGCAAATAAACAACAATCCAAACAGACTTTCCATCTTAAAAGTGGAGCATTCTCGTAGGTTATCAAATGGATACCAGCATTATGGACAGCTCATGATTGAATATTTTTTCTGACATTTTTTTGACTTAAAAAATTGATAAATTATACGTTACCTCAAAGTTGGTTACAAATGTCTTTATGATCTGCTATGATAAGGATTTATGCTAAGTATTCATCCGGAAGTACAAGACTTTGGTGACAAAGATGAAACGAATTACAAAATCAACAAAGTAAACAAAGAAAACATGAACGAGTTCTGCAGTTTTATCACTGACCAAAGATCGGAAATACAAAACAAAACAAAATACAACAAGCAAACCATGTGCAAGTTTTGTCGAAAGAAGAACAAGAAGAGGGAAGTAAAAGACGTACTTTTTCCAAGGCAAAACATCAATTAAAATGAAAAATGGCATATAAACCTGCAACTCTTGCGTATTTTCAACTAAGCATTCAGTGGCACCTCAACACAAACGATTCAACAGTAAATTTACACACACACTGCTTTAAACTTTTTTTGAGAAGTTTTAAAATCCTGATGAAAGCATTACCGATTGAATACAGTAAAGGTCATCATGCACAAATCATTCTTGAAGTGAGAAAGACTGAAGCGGACAACTGTTTTGCCGAAGGATAATTTGGTGACCAAAACCAAGTAGCTTTGCAGCATGTTACCTGGTGGCTGTTTACCTTGAATTTTTTTTTTGAGCCAAAAATACATCCTAACATCTTCAGTGTGGCAACCTTTAATAGGGAAAAAATCTTTGTGTGGAAAGTGAAGGAAGTATTCAAAGACTGTCATGGCCTAGACAACTTTTCTGGACGATGAGTGTACTATCCCACTTTTCAAACAATTGTCCATGAATGCTGTCTGGTTAAATACTGCAAAATGTTCAAAAGTAATCACCCTACAGAGATGAATGAACCAGAATCTTCATTCTACTTTACCAATAAACACCAACAAAATCCAGGCAATAATATTTGGTACAAAAAGTCTCCCTTAGGGAAGAATGAAGTCAGGAAGCTACTTTTGAAAGCTGCTCAAAACAATTCCATTCACAGAATTTGTATTTTAAAGCTGCTCTATTCAGACATACCTATCATTGTGTAGGTCAGGTAAGTGGTTACCAGAACATGAAAAGTCCCAAGCTTTATAAAAATCGGCATCTATTCAACTTCAACAAACAATGTAATTTTAATACACTTGGTCGCTTTGCAAATGTCCTGACAGCAAGCAAGTTCCTTTATTTCTTTTGTTCATATCAGAAAGAACCAAGACAAAGCATTGCTGCAAAAAAGTGAACAGTTGGCAAATGCATATTCCAAGGAGCTAACCTTGAGAACTGCTCTGTCAAGTCATAAATTGTCCAGTTACTGAGGTGGCAAAACCAGCCGCAGGCACCAAGAAAGCCATTTCCTTTGCCGGTCTTAAATCATTTACTGGCTTCAGTGTTCAAATAATGTAAACAACTTGTGAGAGATCCATACAAGGGAAAAATTGACACCAAATCGATTTGCTTCAATACGGTACCTAAGTATGGTTTGTTCAACAACACACCAGTCCCCAAGATGGCACATGGCATTTTTGAGTGACAAGACACCATGGATATATATATATATATATAAAGAAAGATACATACACAAAGCGAAAATTTTTCTCCCTAGCAATCACCACATGTGTAAAAGGACTCCACACACGTCAAGATTAGTACCCTCGCACCACGCTTTGCATGGTGGGCGAGAGGATAAAGAGGATCAAAGTAATATATTACAACATTTCTCTGAGAAGTATAGTTTCTGAGATATCGCAACTTAAAAAAAATTAAAATGCTGACTCAGCATATTTGTCCTGTTCATAATAATTGGTTTTTGTTGTTACTATTGATCCGGTTGAATTTCCATACAAACAAAACATGCTTTGTTGAGTACAACTACGCGTAACTTTGAAAGTTGAACATCTATACATACGAAATGTGCCAATAACTAATCGTAAATAAACCATAGAAAAGCTAAGCACTAGTAACCAGGCCTCCTGCGATTTTCAAGTTGGCTGCCACTATTGGCACTTAGAGTATTTCTAGGTAAGTAAATGTTTGTTTTCAGTGATTTATATGAATAATATGTGTTAACACTATCACAACCTTGTATATTTGTTTCTAATAAATTTACACAAATATGTGTATAAAGTAGAATTCTGGACTAAAGTAAAACATGTGTAAAAATTATTTATATTTATTATTATTTGTGCAAATATTTTCAGACATGATTACTGTAGTCAGTTTATTATGGACTGGAAGCTATGCATAATTTGCAAAAAAAAATACAGCAGAACGCCTGCAATGTCTGGCAAATTTGAAAAGGATGCTGGCATTGGATACTCCTCGTTTGTAAGCAATCTGCAGAAATTTATTAAAATTGACATGTTACTGGTGAATGTAAATATTGTGTGTCTTAATGAAGGTCAGGGAATTGAACAGACATTGAAAGAGCATCAGGCTTCTTGGCACAAAACGTGCAGAGATCTTTTTAACAATACAAAGTTGCGGCGTGTTCTGAAAAGAAACCTTTATGACAAGTAGAAGAAGAGAGAGGAAGTCCAATTAAAGCCAGGGGGACAAGCTTTGCTGCAAGCTTATCTTCTGCCAATAGCAAATGGATTTTCTGCAATAAAGTTGACAAACTTTCAAATCTTTGTTCAGCTTCAACATTCGAGATTGACCAAAAGGTGAGGGAATGTGCTATTCTCCTGAACAACGGAGGACTCATAGGTAAGTTATTAAGTCAAGATATGGTAGTGATGCAAGCAAAATATCATGTTAAGTGTCTCCTTTCTCTGTATAATTGGGCAAGGCCACTAAAAACAGGAACTTCTAAGGAGAACGAATATTTAGGACCAAATATAGATGAACTAGCATTTGCTGAACTCATTGCATATATTGAAGAACATCTGCAATCTGAAGAATTAGCTTTGCAGAAGATTGTGGAGCTGACGGTATTCTTCGACAAGAAATTGGAGGATTTGGGAGCTGAATCTGAGTCAATTAACACCATGAGACTGAAGGGAAGAGTCTTGGGCATTTTCCCCAATCTTATTGGTCAGAGTCAGAGAAGAGATATTATACTTGTACTGAAACATAAAATTGGAGATGCCCAAAAACAAGCAAAGGAGAAAGATTCAGAAGCATGGCATTTGGCCAAGGCAGCCATCATTGTAAGAAGAGATATAACTCAGATAAAGAACTCTTTTAACGGAACATTTCCCAAAGAATCGCAGAATGATTCCGTCCCAGCTTCCCTAAAGGTTCTTGTTGACATGACACCTAGAGGGGCCACTGTTAACAAGGAGCCTGCTTAACCATCGCTCAGCTTATTGTTTTTAACAGCATTTCACATGGACATGAGACTGCATTATGATATCACCATACATGGGCCAAAGAATGTCCAGTACCCATTTACATGTCTCTGAAAGTCCATGCAGGGACAACAGATAAATCACTTATCAACACCTTTTTTCAAGTTGGGAATGTACATTTCGTATGACAGGTTACTGTCTGTATCTTCCAACATTGCCAACTTGGTCATTACGCGGTATGAGAGTGAAGATGTGGTGTGTCCATCCAAGCTACACTCAGGATTGTTTGCAACTGCAGCAGTCGATGATATCAATCACAACTTGTTCCATGGTACAGTGATTTCATTAGTGCAGCATCCTACAGCCTTTGAACGGGGAGAGAGTAGAGAAGTTGATTCGTTTGATCTCTCTATTTCTGGCACCAAGATGATTGTGCAGCTGCCATCATCATTTTGCAATGTATGACTTGTGTCATTACCATCTGGCAAACTATGCTCCTCCAGTTAATGTCCAGCTGCAATTTCCTACAATGATGGGAAATCAGGGGAGAGATCAGGAAAATGATTGGCTGAAACACGTACAAAATCTCATTCTCATGGAGGAACCTGACAAGAACGATGCTATGTCATGGGCAGTGTATCGCATGTCACAATCATTGCCATCTTATACATCAGCAATCATCACACTTCTTCCCATGTTCTTGGAGAGTGCTCATTCACTAGCAATGATACTACATTCAGTGAATGTGGTTCAATCTGCTGTCCACCATGTCGATCCTACTCAAACCCCAGTAATTCTGGTAGATCAAACCTTATTTGCTTTGGCCAAGCAACTTCAGTGGAAGCTTGTAAGATATCGCAGGGAAGATAAATTGGTAGTAATGTTCGGTGGTCTACACAGAGATGACAGCTTTTAAATTTCTGGGCAGATAGGTGGATGGGAGTGGATGGACGGAGGCTATGACAAACGCAGGTGTAGCCAATCAGGGCATTGTGGAGTCCTTTATCACTTGCAGCCATCTGACCAGAACAAGACGTGCCTATGAAGTGACAGCAGCTAGTCTTTATCTCTTACAACAGAAAGCCTACGGTGAATATGTCAAAAAAGTTGGCGACTGTAAATCCAAATCAATCAAAGATTGGAAAGATATGGCAAAAAGCCACCTGTGGTTTCTTCACTGGGCTAGGATTCTGGAAGTCCAGATTCTCTGTTTACAACTCATTCGATCATTTAGAGAAGCTGATTTCGCCTTGTATCTTAAGTCACTTAAATTGTTCCATGGATGTTTGCCATGAACAACGCTATGGACATCTTTTACGAGTTTTCCAATGGGTTGTTCATGGTGCACAAGACAAATAAGTGGTTCTCATCTATAGCTTTAGACCAAGCACACGAGCAAGTTAACGCAGTAGCAAAGGGAGAGGAAGATGCTGTTGGACTGATGGAAAACCCCTCAGCTTTAAGGTAGATGATTGCAGGACCAGAAGTGGCAAGAATGGTTCAGGAATTCGAGGACAGTGCATCAGTGGAGAAACACGATCATCATGAGAAAACACCAGCCATTCAAAGAGAATTTTGTAAAGATATTTTGAATGTTGTTTCCAGCTTTTAATCCATGGTAAACCCATTTACAGAGGAAAGTCAAGACCTAATGGACCGTTGTGTCATTGACACAGTACAAAATGTAGTGAAGCTTGGAGAAGAACAGTATCAAAGGTTCATGAAAGAGAGATTTGTGGAAAGAAGCATGGCTGTAACCGAAACGTTGAAGAGAAATAATCTTCCTACCTTGAAGATGGGAAAGAAGAAAGTCGTTTCAAAAGATAAGGCTAAGATGAAGGCTCTGAAAGAGGACTGTGCCCTGTTTTCTAGGCTGTATATAGCAAGTCAGAATCCAAATGGAGATCTTGATGATTTTAAATATGAGAACCAGCCATGGCCACCCATCTCTTGCACAAGCAGGAAACTTGAGCGGCGGGCAGAAAGTAGATCTGATAAAGTGCATCAAGCCTTCAACTGATGTTCTATCACCAACCCCAGATGTTATCATCCTAGATGGTGCAGTCATTGCTCAGATGCTTGCAACCGGGATGGTGCACACATTTGAGGAGTATGCACGAGTCATTTTCCTCCCGTATGTATGGAAGCAGTTAGACGCAGCTAAAAGGGTTGATATAGTATGGGATGGGTACAGAGAAGATTTGTTGAAGAAAGTGACAAGGGAGAAGAGAAGCTTTGGTCAACGGCAAAAGGTATCACCAACAACATGTATTCCCTCTGACTGGAAAGGCTTCCTATGTGTAGATGCCAACAAGAGTGAGTTGTTTAAGTTTCTGGCAAAGCAAGTGATAGCTAAACTGATTCCTGGGGAAAAGGAGATTTACAGCACATATGAGGAAAAGGTTTTGTGCACTCCTGAAAGATCGCAGTTGGAAATCCTAGAGCCATGCAACCACAAAGAGGCAAACACACATTTAATGGTGCACATGCTGGATTCAAGCGACTGTGGCCACCAACAGATAATGATAAGAACCAACAATACTGATGAAGTGGTACTGGCTATATTGATGGCAAACAAAATCCAAGCAAACAAACTGTGGGTTTTTTACAGTACAGGGAAGCACACCCGGTACCTGCCTGTGCACACGATCTTGTTATCTGATGAATCCATTTTCTTTACCCAACATCAGTGTTTACCAAAGAGATTTTCTGCAAAGCAAATTAAACAGAATCTCAAAAAAAAGTCAATCTAAAACATAACAACACATTATAAAAGCTTCACATTCAAAATTCAAAACCAGCAATTGTGTTTTGGGATAGAGAGTTATTAATGACAATCTTTGGAAAACCTAAAGTTCTTTGAGACGTATAAAAATTTACATGAATTTAAAACTAGTACAAGTCACTATCTGTAGATATTTTGTAATTAGTGATCGGAAAAATTATTATGGAATCCTTTGATTCTTTCCAGACATAAATGAAGAAAAGCAGGTATTATTTTACTGTCACAATAAAATGTACAAGCAACATACTGTATGGGTAAATAATCAACTTTTTGGCAAACCGCTTCAAATCATTGACACAGGAAAGTTTAACAGGGTTACATATCCATAAATGTATGTTACTTCAAGAGGGATTACTGTTCAACATGTATGACAATTTTGTGTGGATCACCAACCCGAGAACTATAACACTGGTAAATCCAGATGATAAAATTTACACATCTATCATCAATTTTTGGGATGGCAGAAGATTATATAAAACAAACTAAAATGGCATTCATATATGCACTTCAAATATCCTATGGAAAAGAGAAGGTAGCCCAAGATCTTGCAACTAAGAAGTTAGTTTACTGTAATGATAATATAATAAAACATTTATAAAGGTAAATTTTGGGATGAATAAATCTATCAACCTGTTCAATATTTAAATTCAGGTAGATGTGAAAAAGAAATGAATATCTTTCCCACCATTACTTTACCCAAAATATTAAGAAATTAATTTCATTCAAAGCAAAAATTAAATGGGGTTTTGGTGGAATTTAGCAAATGCTAAAATCCTCAAAAAAAAGAAAAATAAGCATAGAGGTGGACATATTTTTGCTAAAACTATAGCTAATTTAATCGCACAACAACAGTTAAAACAACAGCAGAAATTAATTAAGAAAACAAGAACAAATGGCAAATAAAATAAAACAAGCACAGTATTGTGATTATACGTATTATTATTATTATTAAAACTGTTCGACAATTATATCACCAACTCCTATTGTATAATAGAATCACTAAACAGCAATGAGTTATAGTATGTAAAGGATAACAATCAAAAGTGAATCTTGGTGGTTAATAGCTGTACACTTAGCTAAGAACAAAAAGAAAACAACAACTTTATACTACTAATCAATTAAGAGAAACTTTTTATAACGATCTGGCACTGCTGAAGTCAACTGAAAAATGTTGACTCAAGCGGGATTTGAACTCGCACCTTCAGGATACCAGTCTGCTGTTATACCTGTTGAACTATGTTTAAGTTGTGACAAAATGAGACATTACAAAAAGCAATAAAATTAATGATTTAACAACATAAAAAGATGCTTGGTTGGGGATTCAAACCTCAGTTGGTAGAGCATCAAAGTTAACCAAGCTCCTCATATCATTCATTTGAAAATACCCTCCCTTTCCCCTACACGTATGACGTCATCAGGGGATTACCTGGTCATGTTCCAACAACATTATGATGGTAGACTATGGTCAGTGGTTGCACCATTTCATCATAGACACATGCATCTTTTGATTGTTCCTTTACTTCAGGTGACTCATTTCCTTCCATCACTACTTGGTACACACATCCCATAAATTCCAATTTTATGAATAAATTATCAGTTGTTGCCACAAAATCACTCTGGACACTAGGAACTACACTCCTTTCCCCCTCAAAATATATTCAAAGAACCACATTCTTCATTAAGGGACACCTCCCAAAAATGAGGTAAATAATTGACATATGATTGGTTCATTAAAATATTTTTGGTTGGGTAATAATTTGAATATTGTACCTTACTTCTATTATTACTTCTAACCCCAAAACAACTGTTGCTTATATGATAGACCTATCTTACTATAATTCAGGATGGGTATTTTTTTGGTTTTTGCAAAGTGAATGGGCAAATGTAGTTGCCACCATCAGTATTTTGGGAAAAAGCCTCATCGTATATTGTCTGGCTGTACAAAATATTGTAGAAAAACAATGGGAATCAACTATCATTGAATTACTTTTGATAGTTCTGTCAACAATTAATTTCCCAAATCCATGCTTTCTTGACCACTCTTGTTTGTTTTGAGCACCTTAGGCCTGACAGCTTCAATACAATTAGTATAGTACATGTAAGTACCAGCACGTTGTCCACCACAGTGATCAATTTTATGGAAAAATGGGTGGGGTTTTCGGGTTGGTGGGGCAAGTGAAGCACAAGCTGAGCAATCTGACAAAAGAAGCCATTGTAGCTGGTGAGTGAGCTTGGATGGGCCAGAAACCCCCTTATATTGTTGGCTTAATCACATGTTGGAATTAATTGGATAAACAAGGACTGGCATAGATTGGGAAACCCTCAGGACCTTGCACTAGCATTTACATTGTCTACCCTTCACTGTAATTAGTGATTTTCACTTAATAGGATCTACAAATTAAGTGAATATTTTCTCCACACACTGGACACCATCATATTGACAAAGTAAGAGTGAATATTTTCTCCTTGTAATAGATACCAATATATTAATCCCCTCACCCGCTGCATGAAGCATGGTACAAGGGTACTAATCTTCATGTGTGTGGAGTCTTATTACATGTGTGGTGACTAGGGAGAAAAATTTTCGTTTTGTGTAGGTATGTTTCTATATATATACATATATGTACAGTGTACGTATATATGTATATCCATGGATTGCACTCACTCAAAAATGCCATGTGCAAACTCAGGGACTGGTATGTTGTTGACCAAACCATACTTAGCTACCCTATTCAAGCAAATTGATTTGGTCTTGTTCTTTTTTCCCTTGTACGGGTCTCTTGCAAGTTGTTTACATTATTTGAACACTGAAGCCAGAAAACGGTTTTCTTGGTGCCTGCGGGTGGTTTTGATTTTGAAGGTCACCTCAGTAACTGGACAATTTATGTCTTGGAATATGCATTTGCCAACTGTTCACTTTTGCAGAAACACTTAGTCTTGGTTGTTTCTAATTTATTTGAACAAAAGACTTGTCTTTGTGTAAATTTACTGTCGATCCCTTTGTATTGAGGTGCCACTGAATGCTTAGTTGAAAATATGCAAGAGTTGCAGGTTTGTATGCCTTTTTTCTTTTTTATTGAGGTTTTACCATGGGAAAAGTACGTCTTTTACATTCCTCTTCTTGTTCTTCTTTTAAAAAAACTTGCACAAGGTTTGCTTGTTGTATTTTGTTTTATGTTTTGTATTTTCCGAATTTTAGTCAGCGACAAAAATGCAGAACTCGTTCATGTTTTCTTTGTTTATTTTGTGTGTTTTGTAAGTTGTTTCATCTTTGTCAACAGAGTGTTGTGCCTCCGGATGAATACTTAGCATAAATCTTCTTTGTAGCCCTTATAATAGACACTTTTAACCAACTTTGAGATAATATAGAATTTATAATTTTTTTAAGACAAAAAATATCAAAAAAATATTTTCACTTGTCAGTTGTCTGTGATGCTGATATCCAACTGGTAACCTTTGAGAATGATCCAATTTTAAGACCAAAAGCCTGGCTATGTGATAAAAAATCTTTCTTTAAAGCAAAATGAATTAAAAGTTTTATTGGAAAACAACTCGACATATCTCAAGATTGCAACCAATACAGGGTCTTGCTATGAACATCCTTGATAAGCAGTAGAATTGTCAGAAAGGATCTCATCATTTATTAAACTGTTAAAGGTTATTCTTGCCAAACATTTTAATAACACAGAATAGAAATTTTAAATGTAAATGTGACAACAGGCAGTTTAAATGTAAAATAACTTCCAGTTTGGGTTGTTAATACAGTGGTAGTCAAAAGTAGTAAATATTTTTTTTGACAACACATTTTCTGGCATAATTTTTTATCCAATGGGCCGTTTTGGTTCATTCTTTTTTTGAATGACATACCGTTACACTTGCTACAAGGCTACTACAGTGTATGAATGTAAAAAATTACATGACTAAGACGTATAATCAAAAATCTAAAAATGCGAAATGTCATCCCCTTCTCGCAAATTAAAAATCATTATCACTTTAGCATAAACCACAAATAATGGCAGGGAATTAGTGAAGTCACCAAAAATATCTTGTCCCACAATTTTGACAAACTCAGTGCAATATATAACAGCTTTAGAAATGCAAGAGAAATCCTCAACACCAGACGACTGAACTCGATATTTTAGGGAAGATTATACAATCCTAGTTTGGCTTCTGGACAACAAAATTCAAGCATGCCATCTCGGCTGGTTCACCACGATGATGTGCATGCTGGCAGGCATTTTCGAGATAATGAAAAAGAGAAAATTCGCCAGATGAAACTAGATGGGTACAAGAATAAAGACATCACCTCACAATTTAAGGTCAGTGTTCATACTATTCAGCGAATGTCTTCCGCCTCTTGGAGGGAAAAGAGAAGAAAAGGGCGAAGAAACTGCGGACAACTGAAGCACAAAGAGCTGTTGCCAGTGTTACTCGAAATATCATACAATGAATTATAGCTTTTAGCGCTTTATTAACATAACAAAGTAGCGATAAAATATTGCTCACAATATTAGCAATACAATCCTTCCAACAACGTTTTTCCTACGTTTTTCTCTATCTGAGCATGCAACACATGCCGCTGGTCACTAGTGCCAGGCTCTCAACTATTTACCAATATTAACATAAATGATCAGTATCACTCTCCTTATTGAATGTCATCCGTGACATTTGTGAATCTTGCTTGTTTCTCTCTTCATTTACGTCTCTAAAATTGTTAGTATCTCTTATCCTAAGACACAGGGTTGGTTGATCAGGCACAACCCATCAATTCTGTCAACCTATATCTAGGGTTAGATACATTATGCTCAAAAATTTGAGCATTATGCTTTTGAGCATCACCCACAAAACAGCAGCATTATGTCCAAAATTATGCTTGAGAAGTAGCATTATGTGCGATTGGTTTTGGTATATTTTATGCCGTTTTTCATCCCTGTAGAGTCGTAAGACAAAAAGCTCAACAGAAACCCAACATTTTATTGCATCGATTCCAACTTACATCCAATAAAAAACAAATAATGCTCAAAAGCATTCAAAAAGTCTTATTTCATTGGAACACTTCAGGGCCGTGTCATTTGTTATGATAATAAAAACCATAACCACTAACCAGCTGACAATTTCAGCAAATAAAGAATAAAACATAAACCGAAAATAGTCATTTTGGAACTTGATATTCAAGAATCAAGTAAGAACAAGAATAGACACAGTGATCATGGTAATATTTCGAATGACCCTGAAATAGAGTCAAAATATTACCACGATCACTGTGTCTATTCTTGTTCTTACTTGAATATCAAGTTCCAGAATGACTGTTTTCGGTTTATGTTTTATTCTTACGATAATGTTTTAGCTATTGTATCTCTGATCTATCTCTTATTAAATTGAAGCATTAATGAGCACTCAATGTAGTCCTGTAAGGCAAGATCCTGCAAGTGACTAAATGTTGTCAAGATAGAAAAGACTCTCTCAGATGCTGCTGATGAAGGCTGCATCAGTAGAATAAGCTTAGCTGCCATGGACCAACATGGCAGTTCAGCTTCATTTGTCTTCCACCATCCAACGGGGTCAACGTCAATGGCTATCCCATCTGCCTTGGCAATATATCTTGGAAGCTCGTTCTTCAGGTTTTCAATCAAGGTGACATCATTTAGGAAAGTGATGGATGAAACGACATCGACATCGTTTGCTACTGGGCGCGACTGACAGATTTGGTGAGGACTGAATAGTCGTGCAGCCTTGAAGATTTCTACTTGGTGATTCATAACTCCCATCACCATCTGGTTGAAGTACTCCCATCCTGGCTGAACTGCTGGCTAACAGCGGGATTTCCTTCAGAAATGTGCCTGGACACAGCAGCGAGGTTGGGAAGATGGGTGGTATGGATGCTGTTCTGGATAACTAAGAGTTGCTTGTAGCATTTCCATGCGAGCGTGCCATCGCCTTCCAGAATATAAGTTGCTTCAACCATTGGCTTGCCTGCATCAACAACGGCAGCTAACTCAACCCGGAGCAAAACATTTTTTTTGCCATCTGCTAGCATTTCTTCAAGTTGCATTAGAGTAGCCCCTTTGTTCACAGCTGCCAATCTCTCCAGCACAAAAGGTTGAATCTCAGCAAACTGCAGCATGATTTGGTTTGCCACCTCCCACCAGCTCCACCACCGTGTTGGTGAATAAGATTTATTAGAAATGCCAGTGCGCTCTTGCCATGCAAGTCGAGTGGCAGGACTGTGGGCAAGCAGGGCGTTCCATAACTGTAAGAAACGCTTGAGGGTAGGGATGTTCAAATGGTCACCTACACAGTCGATGGCATGTGAAAAGCAACGTACATTGACCACTCTCAGAAAAACTACCTTCATGGTTCTCATGGCAGCCCCATTTACAGAAGCTCCATCCCTCATTGCAGTGCAGAGATTGTTGTTTTGCACGTTGTACTGCTGGGCAAGGACCGTAATGAGTTCTCATGCCAGTTCCTCTCCTTTGAGAGATTTCGCTATCAGCTGTAAGCGAACCAACCGCTGCTTTATCTCCCAGTCAGCTGTCATGAATCTCAAAACTATTGCCAACGCTTCGCCAAGTCTTGTTGTTCCATCAAATATCACAGAAACATTATTTCCAGATATCTCTCTCTTAATCATCTCTTCTTCCTTCCTAATAAAGGGGATAAGCTGCCGCATGTTTGGTGCAGAGGTCAGACAGTAGCTCCCTTCCTTGAGTAATTTGCGGAAATCGTCCATTTTGTGAAGTGGAATACCGGCCTTAAGAAACATCTTGAGAACTTGGCCTCGAAAAACCCTTTGGTTGTCACTTAGCATTTCCCCTTTTGGATGAACGTCTTGATCGTAATTTTTCATAGCGTCAACTATTGTGGCATCTTTCTTCTTTTTTTGCGAGCCTCTCTTTCCCTGACTTGTGTTTACCTGATTCGATATGTCGCTTGATTATGCTTGACTTATCTGACAGCTCTTCTCGGCAGGCCTCGCAAAATAGCTTGTTGTTGGACTTTCGCAAAGGCTAATCCTTATATTCTTTAATCCTTTTTTTCCACGAAGTTACTTTTAAGAACAGTCGACTTATTTGCCCCCTTTCCTCATCCATGCTTGGTTTTATGTTTTTTGTTCGAAGCAACCACCTGACTTCTGGCCAGATCTGAAGCTTGAGGACTTCTTGACAAACTTAATGTGTTTTTGACAGTTTCCGACGTTTCCGTTGGTTGCGAGTCAGTCAGGTCAACAGAGTGAACAGACCCTGATCCCAAACTGGCAGCCATGATGGATAAAGAACTGGCAAGCCTTGGCAGCCTGGCATAATTAATTATGCAAAGGTGCAACCAGGGCCCAGGGTCCAGGCCCTTTAAATGTGTTAATTTAAAGTACGTTTTTATTAACTTGTTAAATGATTTTAATATAAATATCCTTAGTAAAAGCATGTGAAAGTGAAAATTTCTGATTATACTTATGGAAAAATTACCTTTGTCTATTATTATTCTCTTTACGATGAAAAAAATGGCCATTATGCCGGCATAATGTATCTAACCCTACCTATATCAAGTCCGTATTCTCTTTCTCAATAAAGGTCCATTTCTCCGCAAACTATGTTACTTGGTGCATCCTTTGCATATCCTATGGATATTTTGCAACTAAAAGTTTTTTGTTGTTTTTTTTTTTTATATTAAGTTACAGTGTTAAATGGTCCAAGTATCTAAAAGGTAAACGTCGGCTGGTTATGGTAAATTTGGGGGTAACCAAACCGTGGTGGGATTGGTGGGAAACAGTAAAAATAGGGTGGTGATGGCGGTACAAAGCCATATGTCTGCATCATTACAACAGTGGGGTTTTGCCATACGTTGAACACGCCGGTTGCCGGATTTCCAGGTGTGCTATACCCGAATTGTGATGGCAGTTGTCATATTCGTTGCAGGCGCGGACGAAAATCGGCGTTTTCTTCACAGTTATTTTCCGTTTCATCCCTGTTTTCCTATTCATTCATCGTTGATGGGACTTGTGGGATGGGGTTTTCCGTTGTGGGGTTCTGTTCTTCCACTGTGGCGTTTTCGTTGTCATCTCTCTGGTGGCTTATCTCACTTGGTTCCGCTGCATTCTTGTCTGTGTCTTCAAGCATTTCCTGTGAATCTTCTGCGTGCAGTTCATCCAAATCACTTGGCATTGCAGATGGTCCCTCCTCCCTCTCCAAATCTGAATCTCTGTCATTTGGTGCGGAATTTGCTGGAGGCTGACTTCTCGGTTTTGGCTTTGCTCTTTGTTCACTTGCTTCACGCTCTTTTGTCTTGACAAAGTTGTTGATTGGTACACCGTGTTCTGATGGAAGCTAGTCACACGGTAATAACAGGTTGCAGTGTAATGTTCTTATCTTCCCACGTCCAGATTCTGGCTTGATGTCGTAGACAGGACTCTCAGGGTTCTTCTGGGCCACTACTACATGAATTTCGTCTTACCAGAATGCTAGAAGTTTTCCTGGACCCCCGCAAGGCATTAAGTTCCACACCAGTACATGATGACCTGGAGAAAGGGCTGTGGATTGAACTCGTTTGTTACTTTGCTTCTTCCCTTTATTTGCGGCTTGGCAAGCTGACTTTGAAGCTAGGTTGTATGCTTCCTGCATGGCTGTCTTCCATTTTCTCACATAGGCTGGAATCCAGTTGCATCCTTCTTCTCTGGCAGGTTAAACATGAGGTCAATGGGAAGACGTGGCAATCTTCCAAAGAGCAACGAGAAGGGTGAATGGCCGGTAGCCTAGTGTCAGGTACAGTTATACACATGGATTAACTTGCCAACGTGGTCCTTCCAGTTCGTTTTGTAGAGTTTGGGTAGAGTGTGCAGCATATTTAACAACATTTGGTTCATCCACTAAACCTGTCCATTCCCCTGTGGATGGTAGGGAGTCGTGCGCCAGCGAGCAATACTCAAGAGTTGCTCAAGTTTCTAGAAAAACTTGTTCTCAAAGTCCCTGCCTTGATCATGATGAATGCAAGATGGGTAGCCAAAGTGTAGGATGAAATCATTGTAGATTCTTTCTGTGGCTGTGTTGGCTGACTTATTCCTTGTTGAGTATGCTTGAGTGTATCTCTTGAAGTGGTCGACTATGACGAGTATATACTCGTACCCTCCCGAGCTACGTTCCAGATGTACAAAATCTATCGATACCAATTCAAATGGGGAAGTAGTTGCGATTGACTGTTGTGGTTCTCTAGTGTTGATACTTGGTTTCTTTTGTTTCAGACAACGACAAACGTGGGTGATGTAATGGTCAATGTCAGTTCTCATTCCAGGCCAGAAAAATCGTTCCTTTGCTAGGGTAAACACACGTTCTGTTCCAAGGTGTCCCATTTCCTCATGGAGTTCACAGTATACCATCTGTCTGTACTTGACAGGCAATACGATTTGTTGGCTTCGATACAGGATTCCGGTTTTACTGTCCACGTATAGTTTACTCCATTCTCGAAGGTATCTTTTCATTTCTTGGGGTTCCTGTTGTTGGTCTTCAAAGGTCGGTTTCATCTTTCTATTCACATACCAGAGTAGTCTACTTATAGTCCGATCATCACGTTGGGCTTTTGAAACGTCCACCACCCTGATCTGACTAGTGTTCTCTCGATTTGGCAAGTGCCATTTATCGGTTTCCAAGACATCTGGTTGATCTGTTATCGAGGTTATCCATACAGTATTACCGTTGTCTATAGAACAAACGTGGGAAACAGCCGCATTGAATTCCTTGTGAGAGACAGTTTGTGTACAGGAGTCCACGTACTTTTGGAAGTCTCCTGGTATTCGGGATAAACTGTCCGCATTGATATTAACTTTTCCAGGTTGAAATCTGACAGTTCTCCAACCCATCGCAACCCTGTTGCATCGAGCTTTGCTGTCAAGAAGATGTACGTCAAGGGGTTGTTGTCCATATACATGATAAAACGAGGGGAATAATAAATGCAATCACAAAATTGTTCTGTAATTGACCATTTCAGTGATAGGAATTCTAATTTTCCTGTATGTAGATGGTAGTTATGCTTGGCCAGAGTCAAGGTACGTGAGGCATATGCAATTACTCGGAGGGTTCCTTCACGTTTTTGATACAAGACCACTCCGAGCCCGTCCTGTGAGGCATTGGTATGAACTACGAATGGTGCATTGTAATCAGGGTATGCTAAGATAGGTGGTGAAGTAATGCGCTCAATCAGCTTATTCAGTGCAGTTCTATGTTCTGCAGTCCAGTTTACCGGATGCTTGGATGGGAGCTGACCATTAGTCGGTAGTGGTTTCGCTTTGTGATGCTTTCCATCTAACAGTTCGTATATTGGTTTTGCTATCCCAGAGAAATCTTTGATATGGCGGTGATATACTCCAAGTAAGCCCACGAGTCAGTGAACGTCTCCGACTGTTTTTGGTAAACTGTCCTTCAATTTTGTCACAGCGTCAGTTGCTTTCAGATCAATGTAATATCCAGACTTCGATATTATTCTACCGAGAAACGAAACTTCTCTGTGGAACAACTTGCATTTACCAGGTTTTAGTTTCACACCGTGACTTTTCAAACGCTGGAGGACTTGCCGGATGTGTTCCACGTGTTCATGAAATGATTTTGAAAACACAATTATATCATCTAAGTAGGGGATACATACTTGGTCGCGCAAATCTCCTAAGCATCCCTCCATAAATTGTTGAAAGCTGGCTGGGGCATTCGTCAATCCAAATGGTATCCGTACCCACTCATACAAACCCCATGGGGTTGTAAAGGCTGTTAACGGTTGGCTCAGGAGTTATGAAGCCTTGATGGTAAGCTTTGCCTTGATCTAACGTACTAAACCATGCATTGCCTCCGAGATTGTCCAAAGTCTCTTGAATCCTGGGTATTGGATGACAATCTTGTATTGTCTTATTCAACTCACGATAGTCCACACGTAACCTCATTCCCCCATCTTTCTTTCTTACACAAACAAAGCTGCTGGAATAAGGTGACTTAGATTTCCGAATGAAGTTCTTATTGAGCAGGTCTTCTAGGTAATGCTTGACCTCAGGATACAGGGTGTGGGGTAGCAGTGTAGTTCCTTTGCACCGGTAGCTGATCCGTCAGGTTAATGTCCATTTTTAAGTCTGGAATGCAACCGATATCATCTTCATTTGTGGCAAATGCGTCCCGTTCTTCGTACAACATCTTTTGGACTACACGTTGTTGTTTGTCTGTAAGTCTGCTGAGATCTACATTTGGTGTTACACTTTCTTCTTGATTTGCATCATCTTTCTCTCTTATTGTTGACGGTTTCAATTGATCCATAACATCTCTATGTTCGATTCCATCGCTTTCTTGTAACTTCACGTCAACTTCAGTAACTGAACAAACTAGTTGTATGCGCCTCAACATCGTTCATTTGGATAATGTTATGTCGTGCTTCGTACTGTTGACTACTGGGATTTCTAAAATGGTTGACTTTCCCCTTTTTATTGTTGAAAGCGTCTCTTGAACCATTAAACCAGATGGCCACCGTGACTGTTCATCAGGCTCGACCAATACTGGCATCACCGTGGTGACACTACCTGTGTTCGCCCAACAAGATACACTGACAGTGGTGTTCTTTGGGATAATTACGTCCCGTTTCACCAACTTTACTTCACAAAGGAAGTCCGAATCGTTAGTTTCAATCAAGTTGACTAGTTTTGCATGCTCCTCTGGCAAGTTTTCAAAATTACTGGTTGTATTCTGTACCAAAGTGGAGTTAGCCAAGTTGTCACTGTCTTTGACTAATGATTCGATTACATTATAACTGATAATTGGTTGGTCTAAACGTTCCTCTGTCACTAAAAAGGGCACTGTTACTTCTTTGTTTCCTTCACCATTTAACCGAAATCTTGCTTCGATCCAACCTTTGTATGGTATTGCAGTTCCGTTTGCTGTGGTCAACTTAAGGTCAGAATCCACACCCAGTAATTTGTTAATATCCTGTATCTTTAAATCAGACAATTTTTGTCTCAAAAGGTGTTCTGTGATTATGGAGACTTGGGCACCAGTGTCCCACAGAGCCGTTACTTTTACATCGTTTACATGACCTAATACAGAACATTTTCTTCCAACTAACCTTGCAACAGCTGTATGCTGTTTAAGAGTTGTGACTTACAAACACACTGGGGTCACAACCATCTCCAGGCCCTTTGACATGTTCTCCCCATGACTTAGGTAAGCTCTGAATAGCTTTACACAGTACCTGATGTTCATTCCAATGTATCTTTTGACACCCAGTTGAACAATAATATATCAACTTACAAGCCGAACACTGTTTAAAATGTATATCCCCTTCTTCTTTCTGACAACAATTACAATAAGGGACGTATTCTTAGGTGGAGGGGGTACTACCTGTCCCACGGGGGTAGCCGTCGTCCGTTTCCCGACTGACAGTAATGAGCCACGTGATTAAGCCCACCACACTTAAAGCAATGGAAACAATCCACTTGGTTGTTTACCACACATGATTGACAACGTCTGGGGAAGGAATTTCTGGGTCGAAACGTGGTGTCATTTCTGGTTGCACCACTCACTTCAGCCTCATCGGTAGGAGCATGGTTACAAGGTACACTTTTGTCATCAACCTTTCTCTGGAGGCTTGCAACTTCGGATTGAACACTGTTCAATTCAGACTGTATGGCTTTGAGTGTAGCCAGAATCTGATTATCCTGCAGGTTACTTTGATTGGTTTCCTTGGATTCACTGCTAGATCCAACATCCACTTTTGATACTTTTGTCGACGGTCTTGTTGGTCTTCCCTGAATGAATTTGTTAGCTCGCTCCGATTCAGCTGATATTGCTAAACTCATCACTTCGATTAAATCTTCGTCAGCCACAGATGTATTCTTTAACAGGGGCCTGATCTTTGCATGAATAGTTTCATCTGCTAGGCCAGTTTCTACCGCATGAAGAAACAGTCCTTGAACTAGTTCTTCATCATACTTAATTTTACTGTCCTATTCCTGGGATGCAAAGACAATCTTTTGTCGAATGGTTAAGGCACGAATAAGGAATGATTGGGGGTCTTCCTTTGGTAGCTGGCTGATATTAGCTAAAAGCTGGTACAGTTTCGTGGCGGATTTTACATAATTTTGGTAATGTTAATCCACTCAGCCCCTCCAGGTAGTTGCGCAGTTGCAATCCAGCCTGAATCGAGCGAATAACAGCGGTAACTACTTCGGTCTCAGTACAACCTTCTTTTTTTAACCCAGCATCAATCTGCGATATTAACAACTGATAGGTCAGTTTATCTTTCTGTCTGGGTTGACCGATCTGACCTTGTATCTTTTGTTCTCTTCAGAAAATACTTGTATTGAGGCTAGATAGGACAGCTTCACTTCAGGGACTTGTCTTGGCTTCTGGCTTCGTGGTTTGTTTATTTGACAAGTTCGGTTGTTTCTGGGCTAGTTCAAGTAACTGCATCTTCTGCCTTAATTCCTCTTGTGACATTGATAATGTTTCATATTGAGTCTCAAGTTCTAACAGTTCTTGTTTCTTTTTCTAGGTTTCCTTTGAGCTTTCATTACTCTCGTCTAGCGTTTGCTCATACAAAAGTGACTTGATCTTCACAACTAGGTTTGTAAAACCTTCTCCGTTAGACTTGCTCACTTGGTCCTCGAAAGCAGTGTGAATAATCTTGATCAGTTAAAATTTCCCTTTCCTTTCTGTGGTCTCGACGTTGAGCCACTTCATTTGTATCCCAAAATTCTTTAACCCAGTGATATTTAAACCCATTATACAAGACTGGAGTTCGATCATAGCTTCTTCATCCATTTTAAAACCAGTCCAATCAGATATTTGACAACAAACACTTTCAATGTTAGTTTATAAATCAACACGTATCTTCACTATTTTCTTCGATCAAGACTTGATTAAAACCACACCATAATTCACCGTATTTCCACAAAATCAATCTCGGTGGGACCTCCAAATGTTACTCGAAATATCATATGATGAATTATAGCTTTTAGCACTTTATTAACATACCAAAGTAGCAATAAAATATTACTTGCAATATTAGCAATACAATCCTTCCAACAACGTTTTTCCTACGTTTTTCTCCATCTGAGCATGCAACACTTGCTGCTGGTCACTAGTGCCAGGCTCTCAACTATTTACCAATATTAACATAAATTATTGGTATCACCAGGGCTCTTCTTGTAGAGGGATACAGCCAAACTAAAGTGGTGTCAAGAACCAATGTCTCAAGATTCTGTATGTAATGTGAAGAGAAGGTTTGAGGACTCTGGTAGTGATTGTAACAGTAAATGCTGAGGCTGGCCAAGACTGTCCACTCTGCATGATGATCGTTTCATCAAACAGAGTTCTCTTAAAGATCGCTTTAAGCCTGCTACAAAGCTAAATTAGGACTGGGAAGAAGTAGACGTTCATGGCAATGTCACTACTATTTGCTATCGCCTTTGTGGTGCTAACCTGACGGGGCGTGTCGCTCAGAAAAAGCCAATGCTCATGCCTGTTGACAGATGCCACCGACTAACATTCACAACAAAATACAAGCACTAGACTGAAAAGGAGTGGGAACGGGTTCTTTGGACAGATGAATCCCCATTTAGCATCTTCGGGCAATGTAGAAAAACATATGTTTGCAGACGTCCTGGTGAGGAATTCCATGTGGAATGTCTGACACCTACTGTAAAGCATGGTGGAGGAAAGATTCAGGTTTGGCCCTGTTTCACTGCCAACGGTGTTGGACATATTCACTCTATTAAAGGCATCATGGATCAGATCGTATACAAGCCAGTTTTAGTGCACCACATGTGGCCATCACTAATGCAGTTTGGAGAAGATCACATAATACTTCAACAAGACAATGATCCAAAACATACCACAAAGTCAGTGGAAAAGTACATCGAACATACTGGGTACTTAGTCCTCAAAGGCTGGCCATCACAGTCCTCCAACCTTAATCCGATTGAAAATCTGTGGCAGGAGCTGAAAACCAGACTTCATCATGCCCAACCCCATCCCTCAAAGAAAGACGAGCTGTTTGCGGTTCCAAAATGTAAACGGGAAGCTCTTCCTCATGAGATGCTGAGAAACTTGGTCCATTCAATGCCTAGACATATTGAAGCAGTTCTCAAGGCAAAGGGTGGTCACACCAAGTATTAGAGAACTTTTGAATGGTGAGTGGCCTGAAAAGATAGTAAACCATTTGAATTTAAAAAAAATTATTCTCTTCAAATAATATTAATGTGTTTTCATGTTGCAACAGGTAATCGAGTATTATATGAGCAAAATTTAAATGATATAGAACACACACATGTTGCAGGGAAGGGAGTGACATTTTGCATTTTTAGATTTTTTATCATAGTTCTTAGTTATGTTTTATAGCCTTGTAGCAAGGGTAATGGCTTGTCATTCAATAAAAGAATGAACCAAAACGGTCCATTAGATAAAAAATTATGCCAAAAAGATGTGTCTTCAAAAAAACTATTTACTACTTTTGACTGCCACTGTGTTTGTGGCCAAATATTGTTTTCTTTATTGCATTCCCTGTTCCAGTTACAGTAAGGACGATTTGTCTTTTTGACAACTTTGAAAAATTATCAGCGTTACTTGGATTCTCAAGAGATGTATTGGATTGGTGGTGAGGGTTTGTTGCATACACATATTTCTAGTAAAATAGTTAATTTAATGTTCTAAAAACCTTGACCAGCCGACAACTTCAAAAAATGTAAGAGAAAGTAAATTCCGAAAAGCAAGGCCATCTTTCAACTTAAGATTTAAGTTACAAAAGATGAAAACTGTGAAATGGTGATATTTCGATTTTATTGCAGAATCATCTTCAGACCAAGTGAACTAACATAAGCAAACCTAAGGTTTATATATACATGGCAAAAGTGATTACATAATTGATGAAGAGTTGGGGGAACGCCTACTGTATTTACAAATGATTGATGTGTCAGTAAGTGACAAGTGTTGACACCTCAGGATGAAATGTCAAGATATCGATATATAAATTATGGATAAACTAAAAGGAACTAAATAAAGAGTGAGAGCTCTTTGCTAGCTTTAAGACCAGAGTTTAATTGTGGTTTAAGATACTTAATATGTAGAGCTTCCATAAATGAAAGTTGATTAGGATTAATAGAATAATTGGAGTAAAGGATCTTATAGTTGTTAAAAATGAGATTGTGCATTTCTTTTGATGCTACTTCATCCATGCACAATCTCATTTTTAATGACTATAAGATCCTTTACTCTAATTATTCTATTAATCCTAATCAACTTTTATTTATGGAAGCTCTACATATTAAGTATCTTAAACCACAATTAAACTCTGGTCTTAAGGCTAGCAAAGAGCTCTCATTCTTTATTTAGTTCCTTTGAGTTTATCCATAATTTATATATCGATATCTTGATGTTTCATCCTGAGGCGTCAACACTTGTCACTTACTGACACATCAATCATTTGTAAATACAGTAGGTGTTCCCCCAACTCTTCATCAATTATGTAATCACTTTTCCCATGTATATATAAACCTTAGGTTCGCTTATGTTAGTTCACTTGGTCTGAAGATGATTTTGCAATAAAATCGAAATATCACCATTTCACAGTTTATCTGTTGTAACTTAAATCTTAAGTTAAAAGATGGCCTTGGTTTTCAGAATTTGCTTTCTCTTACATTTTTTATACCACTTATCAAAGTAGCTTAATTAAATCTCGTTAATTCTGGCTTCTGATTGTTTTCATTGTATGCAACATTTATTTGTTATTTAACAGTTTGTCTTTATAGCATTATTTATCCTTTATCTTTTTCTTTCATCTCAAACCAGTAAATTAAGTGATTGGAATTCCAGCGGCCTCAGATTTGAATTTTCCTACTATTTTCTTGTTAGTTTTATAGACGTATGGAGAGTTTTCAGGATAATCACTATCATCAAATTTATTTTTGTCATTCCAGAAGTAAAACATCTTCAGCTTTAATTTCATACATAAGACTATCGGTATCAGTAAATAACAATTTTACTTTACCTCCATACTTTTCTTTGATGTAATGTTTGAGGAAGTTGATCATCAAGGTTAGTGTACTTTGTTTTTTTTTTTTGACTCTGAAGATGACCGCCACTAAGGCTGTTGAAACATCAGTCACTTCAACCAACAGTCACTTCAACCAACAGTCTTTCTCAAGACTACACTAACCTGGATGATCAACTTCCTCAAACATGTCACGATTCTCCCAGGTTCAAACCATTTACTTCATTTGATGTAATTATAATGGAAGTCATACAGCAGCATGTTGGAAAGATCTAGGATGCACATACCCACATATGCTGGCCTGTTTAAGTAAGTGTTTCTTTGATCTTATGCACTGCTTCGATGTTTTCATTAAATATTTTACTGCTTACAAAAGTAGGCCTGGCTGCTAATTTCCATAATTTCCTTTCATCTGTAACTAATCTGATATCTAGTCTTCCTCAGATTTTCCGTAGTCTTACCAAACACACTGTTATTCATAAGCTTGAAGAAGTCATTTTCAAATGCATTTGTTTTGCATTAGTTATCTTTTGGGTATTGAAATCAATGTACTGATCGAATTCTAACACTCTATGTACCCTTTTGACTGTCAATCTCAAATCAATGTACAACTGTAAGTTTCTGTAATTCAGTACATATTTTGTTTTATCATTGAAGTTTGGAATTAACTTATGAACTTGCCCAATGGATATATTGTATTTATCTTTGATTTTGTTGCAATATTCCAAAAGCATTTTGTCTTTCACCTGGATTTTTTCAGGAGCCAGTGGATATTCATTGTGTAACTCAATTAATTCTTTTAGATATTCCAAATCAACTTCTAATATCAATCTTTTTTACTATCATATTTATTTTTTGATAATTGTGATTGAAGATAAGAAATAGTAGGCTAGACGTTGATACAGGAAATGGAAGAGTTTAATTTTTGCATAGGAAAGTCAAAATATAACAGTAAAAGGACAATTTGTAACTAAACATATTACTACATGTATACTATTCGTTTTACAAAGGATACCTTTCAATTCTGGTCGACTCTCCTCCTGTAATGCTCGTATATTTTACAATTTTTTTCTTTCAACTTTAACTAGGCATTCTTTACACAATCATCTCTTCTTTGTGCACTAAAGGCCGTATTTCTTTGTGATCTTGAATCTTCTCGGGGCTAGTCCCAGTCTTTATATCAAATGTATCATAAAAAGGGCAAATCACTCCCTCCTAGTGCAGAAATCTATTTATACTTGTGAATAGATAGAGCAACTAATCAAATTTAGATTTTTATTCTGCATTTAGTTCCTGTTTGGTTGCAATTAAGCAAAGTTTGTGAATTGGACGGTCATAGACTGATGTAGCGGTCTTTATTCTGCCTTTCCTTGTGAGTCCATCTTGTCTGGGATACGTCCGAACTACTAAGCCCATCTTCCATGTTCTCATTGAGGTGGGTTCAATCTCCAATACTAAGTCTCCTTTTTGGAGGTTTTCTCATTTCTTGTACCATTTATTCCTTGGGAGCGAATTTGGTGCCAAATATTTCATCCAACAATTCCAGAACTCTTCACTCGTTTCTCAGTGCTTCTCATAAGGTGTCTTGGGTTAACTACTTGTTCTGGCTCTGGCACGGGAGGCAGAAAGTGATGACCGATTAAAAGGTCGTTAGGTGTGACAGGTGGATTTTCCCAGATCTCATTAGAACTAGGATAGAGGGGATGCCCATTGATCAAATAGGTCACTTCTGCTAGATACATTGTCCACTGTTCCTCTGTAAAGGCTTGATTTTTTGAAGAAGCATCTAAGGCTTGTCTTACTGATTTGATGAGACTTTCAACTACTCCGTTTTGATGGCTAGCTTGTGGTATGTTCCACTCCCATTGGAAAGATCATGAAAATTCTTCTGATAGGACACTTTGAATTCTGGGGATATCCCAACCTTGCATCATTTTGTTCAAATAACTTTGTGCGCCAACAAAATTTGTTCTGCAATCCGACCAACAGTTACTGGGATATCATCTGAGTGAGGCAAATCGTCAAAATGCCATGAGAAATGTATCTGAGCTTCTATCTGTTACGAGCTCTAAATGGACAGCTCTTGTAGTCATGCATGTAAATATGATTACTTGTGCTTCTTTCAGTGTTTTTTGGCCGATTCATATTTGTAGAGGTCCCAAACATGTCAATTGCTGTGTTGCTGAATGCTGGGAAACCTGCTGCAACGTGCAGTCTGGGAATCTGACCCATCAATTGCTCTAACGGCTGTCTTCGCAACTTCTTGCAGGTTATACGTTTGCTAGTTACTTGTTTGGACATGTTTTGCACACCCACGATCCAGAAGCACTTCCTTGATTCGTAGATGGGACTTTTGTAACCACGATGTGCTCGCTTTTTGTGGAGGTGTTTCAGGAGTAGATTCACTAACCGGTGATCTCTTGGAAGGATAATGGGATTGTGCATCTCATCTGGTAGCGATCTGATATTTTCTAATCTCCCATGTGTACGTAACACACCTTGTTCATCTAATGTCGGAATCAGCTTCTTGTCTGCAGTATTTATATTGATTGTCAGTTGACACCATTTGAATAACCACAGTTCAGATTCTCTCAATTCTTCTGGTGAAATGGTGTCTTTCCTTTTTGCTTTCAACCTTGTGTTGTTGGCAAATCATAGGACGTAAGCCAAAGTTTTCTGTGCCTTAGTGTATGTCAAACAAGATTTCATTAAATGTTCTAAAATAGGATTGTCTTTTGACTCCTTTGATATAGCTGAGCAATCTAATTGTTCATGGGTATTCATAGTTTTTGTCTTGTTGGGCAATTTCATTTCGTTTGACAATTGTTTATCTCTTTCCTTAGGATTCTCTTCAAACTTGGGCCATTCCTCTTCTGGGCGTTTTAGGAATGGAGGACCTTCAACCCAGGTCTTCAACTTTTCTGGTGGAGCTCTTCTCATCAGGACGTCAGCTGGATTATGATCTGATCTGATGTACTTGAAAGCTCGTGTGTCCATGGTTTCTTGGATTTCAGCAACTATTACTGAGACGAACAGTTTGAACTTTCTTGGAGAGGTGTTAAGCCAAGTTAACACGGTCTGAGAATCAATCCAGAACACTTTTTTGCATTCACTGATCTTGGCGAATTCTAATGCTTCTTTGTATGTACTGTATAATCTTGTGAGTGAGTGGCACCCCATCGACTCCAAGCATGGTACTGACTTTTTCTTCAAAGGAGCAACAAACGCTTTAACCATGAATAACTACGAACTTCCACCTACGAACTTCCATCTGAGGAATATAGCTGAACCATAGGCTTTCTCTCCTCTGTTGCAAAACCCGTGAATCTCTGGTAATCCAACCGTGTTGTCTGGCTTTAACTTTCTGCTGAATTCAAACTTAAGGAGTTGGTTGAGTACTTGAACATTCTCCATCCACTTCTTCTGGTTTTCTTTAGGTAGAATTTCATCCCATGAATATCCGGCGCTCCATAGTTCTCGTAAATCGATCCTTAATTCAATGGTTGTTGGGGTTACAAGACCCATAGGGTCCCACAGCTGAGCAAGACAGGCCAGACAATTTCTCTTCGTTAGAGGGCTTCCATCCGTGATGACTGAGTTTTTCTTGAAGGTGAACAAGTCATGAGTTTTATCCCATTTATGTCCAAGGAAATCTGTGAATTCTTGATCTGTCTGGTCAACGTTCTCATTGTTCAAATGCCAGGCCTTTATTTGGAATTGTCTGGTCTGTAGAATGGCATCGATTTCACTTGTGACTTGCTTACATTTCGCTTCATTTTCTCTGGATCCACTGATGTCGTCAACATAGATGTGTGCACGGACTTCTTTAGCTGCTGCTAGGTACTGAGTTTGTGAGGCTTTGGCCAGAGTATTAATTGCTGCTACAGCTATGTCTGGTGCTGGTTTGTCTTAAAAGTTTAACCTTAACCACTGATAGACTCTTGGTTGCTCAATATTACTTGTTCTCCACAGAAATTGGTGAAACACTTGATCATCTGGATGGACCATCACTTGATTGAACATTTTGCATATGTCACCTGTGTATGCTTCCTTGTCAAAGCGCCATGCAATGAACACGTTGTTCAAATTATTGATATAGTTTGGGCCTTTCTCGAGATGATAATTTAATGACTTTCTGTCACGTCCTTGTGCAGAGGCATCAAATACTAGCTGTATTTGGTAGTTCTGTCAGGGGTGAAAACTGCTTGTAGGGGGAGATACCACTCAGGAGTTTCATGGTTAATCTGTTCTTGAGGTACTTCTTTAATGAATCATTGTTCAAGTAGCTTCTGAACTTCATCTTTTATTACTTCAAGGCAATCTTTTCTCTTGAACATTTTCTTGGAAGAGATAATTCGTGTGTAGGTGACTTCGTAATTACTCTCTTTTGGGGGACCCTCATCTTTCCATGGCATGCGTACTTGGACCTGCCCATCTATGATTTGATTTTGCAATTGACTTGATAAATTTGTTTTCCTTCAAGTCGTTATCACTACATGTGCAGAGTTCGGTGGGTTTAACACCCAGCATGTCTTGAGTAAGGAGTTTCTTCATGTCTTCAACTGTGCTAATAGTTCCAACTTCAATTGAATGGATTCGAGAGAGTTGGTTCTCTTGAGCAGCAAATTGTCCTATGACGTACCACCCAAAACAGTTTCTCTTTGCAATGGGTTCTCCGACATTACCAGGAATGACGTGTATGTCGATGAAGGCTTCAACAAGTCTACAGTTCCACCTGATAAACACTGTCTATTTGAGATTGCTTTAAAATGTGAGTAGCTGTCTACAATCTTTTATTTATCACGTAAACTCGCATTGATTTCTGAGTGTGCTATTCAGATGTTGATACAACACTTATGTTAACGAGCTCTGATTCTTCTGACTTCTTATTACCTCCTGCCAAGTTCATGGTCAAATGTGTTTTTGGACCGCTTATACCGAGTTTTTTCCTTACATTCTTCAAAATGAAACTTGTGTTTGAGCCACTATCCAACATAGCGAGGACTTCAACAAAGTTTCTGTCTTTGTCTTTTATCTTGACTTTCTACAAAGGACAAAGACCAGGGACTTTTCTTTCACTCTGAACATTGTGATTACTGGCTTCTTGTCTCATACCAGTAAATGGTACAGCCTCGGAATTTAAACTGGAGTTTGCTGCAGGGGGTATACATTCATTGTGTAGAGAGTGATGATGGCATCGCATGCACTTATTGCAGGTGATTCCGTTGGGTTTTGTACAGCGATTAGTGTGATGATTTCGCAGGCACTTTCGACATCGATTATTCTGCTTTACTATTTCCCACCTTTGATCTACTGTTGATTTTTGGAACAGCGGACATGCAGAGTAAATGCTTTGTTTCACAACCTACTGGACAGGTTTCATCACTGGGTTTTTCACTGTTTATGGCATGATTGTCTGACTGACTTTGCGGATTTTGAGATCGGTGATCTTCTGTGTTGTTGTGGTTATCCCTTTTGACACAAGATCGTAGGCTTGCTTCTTTGTTTAACCAATCTATTAAGTTCAAAACATTCTCTTCATTTTTCATACGTTGCATTTCTCAGCCAAATTCAATGTTATCCTTAGGATCTAATTTTGATAAAAGCTGAGACATCACAAAGGGTGCTTCTGAGGTACTTGTTACCATGCAGCCGCTTTGTTCCATGTTGTTTACGAAACCAAGAATTTTAGCCGCGTAGTGAGAAAGCGATTTTGAGTTGCACTTTATTAGCTTGAGATTGGTAATTTTGGTTAACAGCATATCCATTGATTTCCTTTTGTCTCCAAATTTGGTGTCCAGAATTTTCCACACCTGTTTGATCGTTTTGCATGGCCTTACTTGATCTGACCAAAACGAGTTTTTGGGTAACGCTTTCCCAAGTCGTTGCAAGTGTTCATCTTTGTCTTGTTTATACTTATTCATCCAATACTGAAATTCGTTCTTCCAGGTTGCATAAGACTTTCTACTGCTGTCCCATGTGGGAACTGACAACTTCTCTAGTCCATGGTTTGCATTCTTTTGTGAACTCAAAACATCAGCCATTTTGGTTACCACTGATGTCATTGCTTTAAGCATTTCGTGTTTAAATGGAGGCTTTCCAGAGGCGAACAATTTTTGATAAATGGCAAATTGTTCTGCACATTTTAAAAAATCAGCTTTGGCTTTGTCAAAGACTCCTTGATTTGTTGTTTGTTGTTCTTTTGATGCTGATTCGAGAAGTCTGTCGGCAATTATTTCTTGCTGCTTTTTAACACTTCTATATTTAGATTTGACTTCTTTGTACGTTTTCAAGAGTACTCAATACTGGTTCAACTTGGTAAAGCACATTGAATTCTTCAAGTATGTCATTCAACAAAGCTATTGTATTGTCTCTTTCTGCAATAAGTGTTGATAATTCTACTTTAGGAGGGATTATTTAGTACTAAGTGGCAGATAATATATGTAAATTTGTTACTCGAGTTTCTTCAAATACACTTTTTATCTCTTGCTTGAACATAGTCAGGTTAATTAACTACGTGAATACTTAGTCAATTACTGACGAGACCAAAGTCTCTACGATAACATCGGAACTGATGCCTGAATTCTTTTACTCCTGAACTTGAACTTGAAAAAACGTGGCTATCCAAGTCGGTGGTAAATAACGAATTATTTTACCTTTTAGCTGCCAAATTTACCAGTTTCTGTCAGCTTGTGTGTTTCTGAAGTCTTGAGCTTTCAGATGCCTTTTGTCGAGCCTTTTGACTTGTAACTTTCTCTTGGCGGTCCATGGGCTGTTGACTTTGGGCTGGCTATTCATCAGCATCTGCTCTTCTCTTCTCTTGCTCAGAATTTGACTGTTTCGATAATTGTGATTGAAGATAAGAAATAGTAGGCCAGACATTGATACAGGAAATGGAAGAGTTTAATTTTTGCACAGGAAAGTCAAACTATAACAGTAAAAGGACAATTTGTAACTAAACATATTACTACATTTATACTATTCTTTTTACAAAGGATAACTTACAATTCTTGTCAACTCTCCTCCTATAATGCTCGTATATTTTGCAATTTTTTTTTCTTTCGATGTTAACTGGGTGTTGTTCACACAATCATCTCTTCTTTGTGATTTTGAACCCTCTCAGGACTAGCTCCAGTCTTTATATCAGATGTATCATAAAAAGGGAAAATCATTTATATTTAGCTAAATCCAAATAATTCACCTCTTTTTCTGGCATACACCTAGATCCACCTGTAGATAAATATTCACTCATAGCCCAGTTGTATACATTGTTGGCATTGAGATACATGTTATATCTCGAGGGTGCCTTATCATAGTTCTTCATACATTTGGCATTTGCTTCTCCTTATTGGTTGGCTATATAGCTGATACCTCCTCTCATTCCTTTTTCAATAAATTGGAACATATCGATATCAGTCCTTAGCTCTAACTTAATATTAGTCATCTTTAACATAGGATCCTGAGACAACCCTGGAGATGTGAAATAATTACATGGGCCAAGCATGTTTTTCAGAAGTTTTCAAATACATCAGCCAGCAATAAAACATCACTCTTCCTATATAAATCATGGTATTGGCCTATAATTTTTAATTTGAATGTTTCCACATATTTCGAGCATGCTTATAATCTTCACCTGTTATATGCTCATTTTTTGAAGGTAGTTTTGCATCATTAAGCTTTTCAAAATTATCATGTAATCATATGGGTATACTCCTGTTTGTTTCATCAATTTAAGTATGTAATTTTTAAAATTTCTGACGTGTATTTAAGTGATTCATCAGGTAGATTAGCAACTAATTTTTCCAAACTAGTGCTCATAAACACAAGATTATGACCCAACAAGAATCTCATATTTCTCTATGTTATTTGGAATCATATTAATATCCATTTTAAATTTACCTGTTTCTTTGATAACGAAGTAGCTGTCATAACCTCTCAAATGAAATATAACAGATATCTCGTCAGTTAATTTGAAATTAATGTTACAATCTTGGTGAGCTGAACCTCTGTATTTTTCCAATAATATGACAATGATCTTTGACTTTAATGTCTTCTTCAGTATATTTTTTATCATAAACATGGCATTTATCAGCTGTTTCAAAATCTTTTATGTTTTCCTCAGTTAGTATCATGTCTTTGTCGAAATGGTTTTTCTTAATACCATTACACCATTTAACTTCATCTAACATCTGGTGTGTGATCCTATTAACTGCACCTGGGCATCTCAGGTTTTCTATATTTATCATCATAACAAAAGACTGTATGTTTTTTATAAGCTTCTGTGTATGATGAATCACAATCTAGTTTGCAACCATCAATTTTGCCTGTGATGGCTTCAAAATCTGCATAAATTACAAATAGTACATTTGTTTATGAATATTATTGAATTTTAATTGCCTGCTTTCCATTTATAATAATACAGTTCTCTTTATGATTTGTTAATACCTTTTCCGAACTGAAAAACTGTAAGCAGTATGTAAAAAAGTGCTTTCTTTCTTTGTGTTTTGATTGTACATAAATTTTCTGAAGTCTTATGCTTTTCCAGTGTGCATTTTACTGAGCTTGTTTACCGGGCAGCAAAAAGGGGGGCTAGAAAGATTGGACTCATAATACTTTTGTTACCCCAGTTGTTACCCCTGGAAGCTAAATCCTGAATTATTTCACCATATTTCATTGATCCAGGGGCCTCGATGGGAAATCTACATGTGTACACCCACACAAATATGCGAAAGGGTTGCACCCAAGTATTATTATTAAAAGTCTTATTGGCTCTGTTGACTGGCTCAAGGCAACGAGAGGGTGTATTGTGTCTCCATCTGAATTCCTAAATGCTGCTTGATATTTGGTACTATTGCCATTATGGAAAAGAAGAGAACCAAAGTATGAACTCATTGTCCAAATTTTGTCTTTCAACTTGTCCAGCATGTGAGAATCAATTACCAGATTGCTTGGATTGAAAAGATTGAGGCACTGGTGTTCTATCATCATTTATAATACCTGCAATAGACTGCTGGGAAGTTGAAATACCAGGGAATCAACCACAACAGGAGTTGGCTGGGCTGATGAAGATTGGTTAGCCACTTCCATTGCAACATTCATAGCATCTTGTGATGGTAGAGGACTTGTTGAATTACCTGCAGCATGCATGGTGCCAGCATTGAAACAATTTGTTACTTCATTGGCAATGCAATTAACCAGATGATCAATAAGATCTGGTGTACATGTAAGTGCTGATGATGTGTTGTTTACACTCAAATTTGGGCACTTAGGAACAGGCTGACTTCGCCTTGTTCATGTGGCTTTATGGGCTTGATTGTTAGTTCTTTTTGGTGGGATGACAAGACTAGAAAGGAGGAACAAATAAACGTGGCATAAACTGGCCAACTAGATTTCATGTAAGAATATAGTCCACACCAACTAGTTCGAATTGATGGAGTAAGCAAAAAGGTTTTCCCAGCCCAACTGTAAAGTTAATTGTATTTTGGCCTATAGGTAAAAACCTCACTGGGAAGATATAAATAAATATAAAGCATATGGTATAAAACAAACATACTTCATAAGCCAAAAGGTTATATGAAATCCCACTGGAAAATCTACTGCAATGCATACAATTAGCCATACGTTTACACAAAACCACACTGGCAAAAAAAGAATGTGTCTGGTGGCATAGAGATTTTAATGCTTTCACTAGTGAAAAGGTGTTTATAAGCCTTAATAGTTTAATTCAATATTTAATCTAGATTGGCTAAGCTGAATTGCTTGGTAATAAAACCTTAAGCTTAAATGAGCTTCATTGATCACTTGATAGAAGAAAACCTACAGTTACATATGCCTCACAAATCAGCTATGTCATACATCAAGTTAATGCAACAGCTAGTTTGGCATAAAACAATTACAATCAAAGAAAAAAACAAGGTAGAACACACTCACAAGAACTACAGCATGCTCAAAGCTTTTAAGATGGCGCCTTGGTAACTTTGGTCCAAGAGATACTGACCCGGGTCATTTGGGTGGATGTCATCTGATAAATATAAATCCTTATAAATACTATTGAAGGCCTTGTGCTCCCAACAAAAAACGTTTGAATATTGTACCAAGACAGCACCAACATAATGACTCAAAATAGGTCTGCCTCAGGGAACAACATGACAAACACCAATGACCTGGACTGAATATTCTTTCAATATAAAACAAACCAGACCATCAGTCAAAGAACCAACGACTTCAGGCTTTGTAAAAGTAAGATCATTGGTTTCTATTTCAAGAACGAGCACATCAGGTGCCAGATCCTTTATTATATTCAAATCAAAATGTCAAAGCAGTTCAACCACCTACCCCATGAAGGAATACCGAAGCTGTGCCTCATAATTTGAAATCTTTGCATGTCTGAGCACTGAAACAGATCCGTAAATCACAGTGAAAACATTTTACAAGTGACCCAAATATTAGAATGTTAGGGCAAGTGTTTGTCATGATTAAAAGCCACATAAAAGACACAAGCCAACTATTAATATATATTTTAGACATTGTAAATGGAAATAATCAGTAAAAATAAAATCACTGTTATAAACTGTTAAACAAGAGGAGAACAAACAGATTATTACCAAGATTTGATATCCAATGGAAAAGGATTGTAATCCTTTGGCCTTGTGTGTCGTCACAGAGTAAATAGTCTAACAGAGGTAGATTTAAATTCTGAAATGGTATTCCCAATTTTAACTGTTTGCATTCTATCAGAAAGAAATGCCTCTATCCAATTGACAAGTACTGGGTGGACATTTAAACACTGAAGTTCATGGGTGAGGATATGATCAACGAGATAAAATTCTTTTGAAGAATCTGTGAAAAATGTTCTTGCTTTATAAATTGCTTGTAAGAGATATACTAGTGCATCCATGGTAGAATGCCCTGCAAGTACAAATTGATGAGGGTCAAGATCACCAGATAATTGTGTGACAACACAATCTCAAACATACCCTTCCATCACCTCTGTAAGTGTACATGTAGGTGCAGTTGGTCTAAAATCACTTTCAATCTGTTGAGGGGGTGAAACCTTGGGGATAGGATTTACAAGGAAGGCCTTCAATAAGTCTGGAAAATAACCTACTAACCTTGAAGAATTAAAAATGTCTTGTACAACAGGTATCAGCTCTAAAGCAAACTCTTTCGATATCTTGTTGGGAATAAAGTCAGGACCCACAGCCTTGCGCATCTTACAGAAGATATATACATTCAGTGCTTGTGTTTCCGAGACCTAAAGTTCTGGTGGGGCCATCTTGAAGAGCAGGGGTAGACTCTCTAATGCAGTGAAGTGCTTGGTCAAATTGAGAAAAAAAGTCATTCACCTTATTTGCAAGAGATACTATATTGAGGCAGTTATCATCCAAAAAAGTGGTGGGACCAGTTAATTTCCTTAATTGCTTCCACTAATTTTTAACATTGGATTGTTGTAAGTCTCTGACCTTATGCTGATGGAAGTGCAGCTTGTCTGACTAAATTTTTCTTTGGGTCTTATTTATCCAAAGCTTATAATAAATAGAATCCTTGCCATAGCAGTTAAATGCCATCTGTTGTTTACAAATCAGGGTCTTTAGTATTGAGTGGCATATTGAGATCATTGGATTGAGTCAGTATCTGATGCCGTGAAATGGAATAGGTTAAGATGGTTGGGACATGTGCTGTGGAAGAATGATGATGATTGGGTGAAAAAGATCATGTTGTTCAAGAAGGAAGGCAAGAGAGGACTGGGAAGGCTGAGGATGACATGGAGCCAGGTGGTAGAAAAGGACATGAGAGAGTGTGGGTTAAAAAGGGAAGATACAAAGGATAGGGAGAGGTGGAGAAGGCTGCTGTGTAGAGCTGCCAGACAACCCCTGCTTAAGCAGGAAAAACGACCATAAAACGACTGTTGTTTTTGTTGGTGGTGGTCTTTAGTCTCTTGATTGTCCGAGGTGGATCAGACCAGTGAACCTTAACTATTTTCCATGGTAACAAAGATCAACGGCATCCTGTAAGTCCTTAATAAATGCATCAAACTAGTACTTGCATCCAGTCCTCGGTTATCTATCTGTCAAATCTCTCACCTGCACTTTATTAGTATCACCTATTGCAAGAATTCGAGAGTTGCAAGAATAGTATGATGATCTGAAGATCCAATCTTTGCTAGTTGTGCAGATTGGAATAATTTAGGCCTGTTTGTGAGAAAACAGTCTAAGATTCCTGTATCTCAGGTCTTAAACTTCACCAATTGTTTGAAATGGTTGCATTGGGTCAAATCCTTAATGTTGAGGCCAGTTGTTGTCAGATTAAAATCTCCAGTCAGGATAACTAACGCATTAGGTTGTTTAGCCAGCAGCATATCAAGGTTGGACTGTACATGCTCATGAAGGGCGATATTCTCTGCCTCTCTGTTACCCATATAGTTGTAACACAATCAATGAAATTGGAATTATTGGAATTCGTCTTATTAATACCCATAAGGACTCAATACTTGGACCATCACACTCTGTTAGTGTTGTACTTGGATAGGAGCTATTGAGATATGAACAGACTCCCTCTCTATTACTATTTATATGATCTTCTCTGAATACATTAAATCCCAGTATAGAAACATGAGTCATCAATATGTGTTGGGAGCCAAGACTCCATTGTACCGAGTGCATCAGCATGGTTTAGCAAGGCCACCTGTTGTAATTTGTCAACCGTCTTGGTAAGTGATCTTGTATTTGTAGAAAGAACCATCAGAAGCATACACTGCTTCCCATGTAGGATCTTATCAAGAAGATTCCCATCCCACGACTTTGTTAACAGAATCATGTGAGAGATAGAAGGTTTAGTGACAGGAATTGGCAGGCCTTCCTTGGTTTCCAGGCAGTGTCAAGATCTCCTCTTGCACCACAGCTACTAAATACTCCATGAGACTTATGAGCTAATGCAGGTTTGAAGCTAAGTGACCAGTAATTCCTGAGAGAATAAAGTTGAGCTTTTGAATAATAAAAGCTAGGCATAGTCTGTTGGCTTCAATGGTCAGTCCCGGATTTGGGATATAGGACATACAAAAAAGCTTGCAGGCAGAGGTAGGCAGGCAACTCCACGTTTTGTCCATTTGTGCACAGGTTGGTTGTGCAAATTTTGTAATGTAAAACCTGTTCATTGAAGCATGCTTGTTGCTGAATAACAGGTAAATTTTCCAGTGAATATCCAAGGTTAACCAGTGTTTAATGTCAACTACTTCCGGATATATATTACATCCCCCTTTCCATATGAATGCTATTTACAGGATAATATCAGAGAACTTAACAATATCATAATAATCACAAATTTCAACAAATCCTAGAATGTTAGCTAGTCTATCAACTGCTTGTATAGTTCTTTATGTAAACTGTGAGATTTTAGTCTTGTATTTTGCTTTCTTTGTGGATAAGGGTCTCTGTGATTTGTGATTTCGTTTGCTCGAGAGTGACACTGTGTTGATGACATTGATCAAGGAAGGCGTGGACATGCTTCTTTAGAGTAGAGAGGCTTGGGGCAAAGACCAAAATATCGTCCACAATCTTACAAATACTTTCTAATCCAGCAGTGACCTTATCCATATGATGGTTGTACCACTCGAAGATGCTGTTTATTCCAAAAGCAGCTCAATTGCATATATATTGGCCAAATGGTGTGATGAAGCAGGTGAGTGGATGAGACTCAGGAGCAAGGGGAACTTGCCAATAACCATGACGAGCATCAAATTTGCAGAAATATTTGAGTTCTTCACTTGGAATACTTGTTACTGCTTCAATAGGTGAATTGCTGATATGATATTCCCATTGGATGAATCTGTTTAGGTGAATGAAATCAATGCAGATTCTCAGTTCATCACTGTGTTTCTTAGGGCAATTACTATTGGATGACACCATGGGCTTGGTTCCTCATGGGTTGAGATAATCCCAAGACATTCCATTTCCTCAAGTTGTTTCTTCAGCTGCTGAAGGTAAGGGATAGGAATTCGTCTTGCTTTAAGTTGGGCATAGGGCTGTGTATCAGCCTTGAGATTGATCTTGAAAGAGTCACCTTTCATTTCATGAAGGGTTGCATCATTAAAAACATCTTCATAAGCTTCTAAAATTGGAGAGAAGTTGGTGTATTCACTGTGGGTGATTTTCTTTCTTTCTACATTAAGTGAACTGACTCTTGTTGTTGTGATACAGTTCAAATTAGATAGGAGGTCATCATCAGATGGAGGGGCTGACTCTGGACTGTTGGTTTCAAATTGTTTTTTTGTGATGGATAACAATATTAGATGGAGATGGAATCTCTACAGCAGTAAGGCTTTTTGCAGATTGAGGTGGTGGGGCATTTTGTGTTAAGGCAGAGAGAGGCCACTGGTCATCTATAATACCAAGAAATTGGCAAGCAGAAGTACCAAGGATTACACCATCTTCACCATGCACAGAAACAACAGGTTTTTCTTGGGGCCAGGAAATCTTAAGGAGAAAACGTGCTTCAACATGCAGGTTGTGGCCATCAGCTGTCTTAATAGAGCCACATTCAAGGTTGTGATTCCAGGCAGGGGTATCAAATTGGGTGATCCAGTCATACCCAACACAGTTAATGTTTGAACTAGGATCTATCATACATTTCTGTTTCCAGTTATGATTACCAATGACAAACTCTGCATAGTAGTGCTTTCCAATGCTTGGAACAGTAGAAAGGTTTATGGATTTCACAGAAGTAGCAAGAGTTACTTTGGCGTCTCCATTTGCAGAGATGACCTTAAGTGTTGTTTTTTTCAGGACATTCTCGTCAGGGTCTCACAACAGTCCTGATATTGACATTTATTCAAGAGTGACTGTAAATCGTTGTAGAATTCTTCGAAGGACTCGTTTGAGCCTTGAACTCTTTTATGGAACTTGTATTCATGAACAAATATATTTGAACTTCTACAAACTTGGTTTTGGAAGGCTATGATCATAGCATAGACTTTTGTTGATGGCCAATATTGTTCATTCTTTTGACAGTGTCGTCACTAAGGATGTTTGTGAAGAGAGCTCATTGGGTTTCTGGCGGGAGATGGAAGAAGCCTGTTGTCACTGCAGAATCACAGCATTGCTTCCAGATTTCAAATTCATCAGGAGTACAAATAGCAATATCCAGTTTAGAAACTCTCCCAATTTCTGAGGAAATAAATGGAAGATTTGGGCCAAGATTTAGTGCTGCTGCAGAAGAGCTTGATTCACCTTGAAAGCATGTATCATGCTTGGGAGGCATATTTAGTCTTCCTCATATTTTATAGACCAGGAAGGGCCAGTAATTGTGTATTTCGGCATTAAAACTTTGATTAAGTTAGCCACGAAATTTGTCAGTACAAATTTTGCTGCCACAGTCAGCCCAGAATGTATACAACCCACAAATGTGTAAGGGAGTTCAGAGACTTCTGTCGACTACACCATGTTTAATGTCGACTACTTCCGGTTATATATTACAACCAGATTATTTGTTTCCAAATAATGTAGGCAAGTACTACTATATCTTCCATCACATTTAAAGGGCAAAAATAACAGGTAAGGGATCCTCAAATGTGCTCTGTCAGCGATAATGGTGCTCTCATAATAAACCAAAATTCCTAAAAATATGGAGTACTGGTGGAACTATCTAAGAAATACCAGAAAGTAATATAAAATACATGGAGTGTTCTAAATTATCAGACAAATAATCAGGTTATATCTTAGATTTTTAAATTGTTGATTGGATAATCTATGTCAATAACAAACAATATTTTATGCCTAAATTACCATCCTTAGTTATAGCAACCAATCACACTGGGATGATGACTAAGGTTATTATAGAGTATATTTTTCAGTTTGTTGTAGTGTGTCAATTGAGCACCTAACACCAACGAACAAAGTTAATCCTATAATTACATCCCTTATGCAAGTGCTCAGACAAATGGGAGTAGGAGTGATATTAGCCGTGAATTAGGTGCTAGTGAATTTCAGAGAAACATGTTTTATAGGACCAGTGGAGGAGTTATTTACTATTTATACAAAATGACTATAAGCAATATGTAGCCATAATCTCTAATGGATTCACACCGATTAGTTTGCAGTATATCAGTCAATCAACTTCAAGTTACCTATATTGCATTCTTGGTTCTCAAGCAAAAACAATGCAATCTGTTGTGTCATCTAGGGCATCAGGTATTGAAACTTAGAAAGAATTCTGCAAAATATTTGACGATTCTGAATATGAATAGGTCAATAATCAATTGCAATTGTTACATAACAGTCGTCATGGGCAAAGAATATCCTGGAACATTTTAACTTTTCTTAGTTTTCTTTAGTCATACTGCTTACTAATGCTGATGTGAAAACTTTTCAGGTTACTTGAGTCATGAACACTGTGATGATTGTTTGTAAAAATAGTATATTAGGTCATTTAAGAAATGACGTAAGTTGATGTCATAGTTTACGGACAGGCTATATAAGCGCGATTCACTTCAACCGTCAGTGTGTGCTGTTTGGTGTTAGTTTGTGTGCTCGAGATCATTACCTGAATTCAAGAAGTTAACAATCGTGGTTGAACTGCTTTGCTGCTGGAACTTTTTATTATTCGTCAGAGTTGCAAGCTCAAAGTGTCAAGAAGACAGATTAGCTCTGAACATTTTTATTTATTGTCTTAACTCTTTAGTTTCTTTTTGCGTTTGTGAATAAATCTTTTCATTTCTTGTTAGACGTCGGTAACACAATACAATATTAAACCTCACTATTTCACCGAGCTTATGGTTGACAAGTAATAATCTCATAATTTCAAAAAATCCAATTGAGGGGTATAATAACCATCTTAAAACAGCATCTACAAATATGGTTTTTGGTGTAAACCAAAGCAGCAACCAAAAAGGGTATGCCAACAAACCAATGTTAAATGATAACTATAATATGGAATTAGGTAGTAGTAGTTTTATATTCAGTAAACATATGCTTTTTAATAAAACGAGTCTATTTTATGGATACGAAGAAGATAAAGTCGAGATTAAAGATCCACCAACTGAAAATTATGATATAGATATTAAAAAATACACTCATACTAAATTAGCATTGTCAGGTAGGACTATGACTGGTGATATTAATATGATTCAAACTCTTTAACAGGAATACCAGCCCCTACCAATAATTCAGTTGCAATTTTGAAATTATATATGGAAAACAGCATTAATAGTCAAATTTGTTATAAATTGTCTGAAACATTAATCCAGATACACTGAATGCATGTATAAAATCAATACTGGTTGAACAAGTGAGTTACATGATAATACACTGAGTCAGTTTAATGCATATCAAAATACTGAAATCCATCAGCCAACACTGTCAAATAAAAGTGATAGAGTTAATAATCAGTATGCTCTCAGATATAGTCAATACTTTCATATGGTGCAAGCCGTTTTTGGTTCTGCAACAGACATGTCAAATTCTTCAGGTTCTGTAAATTGTTACATTACCATAGGACCTTTGACAAGTGACAGTAATCATGCTGGAGAAATAAACAATTGGATTTGCCTGTCAATACACTGGGATAACAACAGTTCACCAACAACTAATAGAAGCTTTGTTTATTGTAATGGTAAAAAAATTAACCAATTTCACATCAAAAACATCTAGTACTAATAATGTAATGATCAGTGACATTAGTTCTTCAATTGCAATTGCGCCATTAAGAGGAGATATAGTGCTTTTTACTTTGTACAATGGCTTCGTAATGAATGAGTCAGATATAAAACTATAAAATTGAGCAATAGATTATAATAGAATGAATCTAATTAATTTCAATCACATTAGTCAAATCCTAAAAAGATAGTATTGCTACTATCACAAATTAGAAACTTGTTACAGATGAAGTACAAGGAAGTGAAAAAAGTAAAACTATCTTTTGATATGACATCCATTAGCTTAACATCAATCAGAGTGATTGTTGGAAGTGTGTGCCCAAATCCTATTATAATCAGATCAATAAACAGAACAGATATAATTATCCAAGCTTATTTAACAAAAAGTAATAAAAAATAGAACAACATAATTTGGCTTTCACATCTTATCAAAAAATATTAATACAAATGAGATCTTACTGCAGAGGTCTTCCATACAATGAGACGATATTCCTATCTGATGTTAAGGTAACAGATGATATTATAACTGAAATATGACCATATCTATAGTAAAATAAAAGAGGATAAAAGGTAAAAAACCTATTTTGGTGGTGGTTATGATGAAGATAATATCTTGGATAATTTAGACTAGCTATCAAATTAAGGAAAACCAGTAACATCTGTTGAAAAGCTATTTGATGGTAGGGATTGGTGTTACCAAGCCCATGATATAGCCATCCAAAATTTGTAAATAGGCTTTAAAATTAAAAGAAAGCACTACTCATACTGGTATTATGAATTTACATATGAAACATCTGAAGAAGGGAATAACAATACTATTTTGAATGTAACCAGAAATTTTAAAAGTAAATATGTAGAGTTAGCTGATTATGATGAATGGAGAAAATCGGAACTTAATAAAATTTTTAAAAGATCAGAACTTATGACAGGTATAGGGTTAAAAATAATAGCTTTCATAACTGGATTATCATTTGGTTTGAAAAGATCTGGTAGGAATCCAACTCCAGTTAACAAGTCAGAACCATGGAAATAAATCGAGGATATAGGCAAAAAGACAACAGATGGATTGTTAATTTTCATTGCAGATCATACCTATATTATAATTGGTAGATCCTTATTATATTTATACACAAAAAGAAAATAAAAGATATGTTATAATATAGTAATGTCAATGTCAAAAACAAAACGATGTTTGGTTCCAGAATACAGGAAACGTAATAAAGCTGAAGTAGACACACTCATTTTTAATCCTGATAGTGCAAATCCAGGCGAGAAGTTATATATCAGAGTTCCAAGGTTGACAATAAGTGATTGTTTGGTTCCAGAATCTCTCCATTTGTGTTTCGACCTCAAAGTTAGTAATACCAAAAGTTATTGCAAAGTTATATATGTGTAATATTATGAGTGTGTCCAAATATATCAGGGGTCACAGGGAGGGGGTCAAGGATAGAGATATCAAATGACAAGAGTAGAGAGTTCAGTAGATATAGGAGACTAGATACATATATATACATCGAGTAGGAGACTAAGGAAGTGATTAATAAAGGTCATCTGTTATTTGATTGTGTGTGGCATATTACATTGGTGCTGTGACCAGGATGACTACTCCAACAACAACAATGAGAGCAAATTTGTTATCTGTTATCTGTTCCTGTAACATTTTCAGATGGCGATTTTGGACTGTGGTTGCACAAATTCGAACTGTGTTCGACAGCAAACGGTTGGAAAGAGGAAGAAATGTTGAAGCGCTTACCGACCTTGTTATCAGGCAAAGCTTTTGTAGTGTTTGATCGGCTTGGAGATGACAAGAAAGGGGAACTTTAAAGCTTTGACGGTGGCAATAAAGAAGGCATTTGGTGGCGATGAAACGAGCAAACATATTGCTATGATGGAGTTTTGTCGACGTGCACGCAAGCCGGGGGAGGATATCCAAGTGTTCGCATATGGGTTGGAAACCCTGGTCAGTTGAGCAATCCCTAATATTGGGAGTGACGAGAGAAACATGCTTTTAAAGCAGCAATTTATCGAAGGATCTTCTCCTGCGCTAAAACGCGAGTTATTACAAAGACCGAGTTTGAAATACGAGGAGACAGTCCAGATTGCACAACAATTAGATTTGACACCTGAGTTGTCATCGCCAAATACCGATCCTAAAGTGAACCAAATGAGAGTTCAAAGAGATGACGAAGCCAGCAGTGAGTCAACAATGGTGCGCCAGTTAAAGGAAAGCGTCGAAGTTCTCACCAAGAAAGTAAATCAATTATCAGCATCAGTGAACAATATCAGTGACGTGGCGGCAATTCGAACGGAGAAACCCCGTCAAGGTAGACGTGGCGCTTGTTATAACTGCGGCGGATTTAATCATCTCCCAAATGAATGTCATCAACCCAGGCGAAGAAATGACCGTGGGCAATGTGGGAATGGAAACTACTGTTTTGTGTGTGGTGAACTCGGACATTTTGCCTGTGATTGTCAGCTTCGGTACCAAGCTCCTCAACAACAGCGCCAGGGAAACTACCAAGGGCTGACCCGCTATTAGGCCAGGGGTCAGCCCGTGAAGACACCATTCCAATTAACAGTGTTTTGCCAACTGCAGTTTTCATTAAAGCTACATTAGGTGAACACCTGCAAAAGTGTCTCGTAGACACTGGAGCAACTGCGTCACTGGTAAACAAGGACATTGTCTGAGGGCACGGGGTGTGGGTGGGGAGAACGTACACGTGATTGGCATGACTGATATTCATGTAAACGTAGATGGTCTAAATGTAGTCCACACCTTTGTGGTAGTAAATATGCAGAACCAGTGCAAACTCAGTGCTGATTTCTTGAAAGCAAATGGGATGGTTGTTAATATTGCACAGGAAAAATTATTGTGGGATTCTGGGGAAACACACTTGCTTATTAAAGCAGCTGCGCCAACTGTCAATAAATTATTGGTTCTGCTGGGGAAATACGCAGACGTATCTGTAAGCGGACCAGATGACCCTTTGGGTCGGACCAACGACACTGAACATGCAATTGACACTGGAGACAGCCAACTGGTCAAACAATGACCATATAGAATACCTGTTCATTTAGAGTTATCAAGAACCAAGTCGATGAAATGTTTGCTCGGGGCCTCATTAGGCCAAGCAACAGTCCGTGGTCATCTCCAATTGTAATGGCCCCCAAGAAAGACGGTGATTATCGTTTCTGCATCGATTTTCATTAAACGCAGTTATGTGGAAAGATGCATTCCCAATGCCACAAGTGGATGAGATCCTCGATAAACTTGGTGGAGCACGCTTCTTTAGCATGTTAGATTTAGCTTCAGGCTATTGGCAGGTTCCCCTGCGAGAAGTGTATATACCAAAAACCGCATTCACAGTCGGCCCCAACCATTATGAGTTTACTGTTATGCCCTTTGGCTTGATAAACGCGCTGGCCACCTTTCAGCGGATGATGACAAAATTGCTCCATGGGATAAGTGGGTGTCTTGTATTTATCGATGACATCATCATCTTTGCCGACACTTGGGAAGAACATCAGAAGACTTTGGAGGAGGTCTTGCATCAAATCAGAGCAGCTAGCTTGAAACTCAAGAGAACCAAATGTCAATTCGAACGGGAATCGGTCCAGTTTCTGGGACATATTGTATCAGCAAATGGAATCCACCCAAATCCAGAGAAAGTTCAAGCAGTCCAGGATTTTCCGACACCTTCGTCGTTGTCGGACATCAGAGCATTTGTGGGAATGGCATCATACTACCGCAGATATGTCCAAAATTTCACGGACATCGCCTCCCCTCTTCATGAACTAACCAAAGGAGGCAAAGAATTTTGTTGGACACCAGCAGCACAGCAAGCGTTTCCTACTCTAAAGACCCACTTATCCACCTCACCCATCCTTGCCCTGCCAAATTTTGATTCCCTTCATGGTTTACACTGATGCCAGTGATACTGGTCTCAGCGCAGTGTTATCGCAACGTACTGGTTCCAGTGAACACGTAGTTTGCTACGCAAGTCAGTCACTGTCATCAGCTGAGAAGAATTATTCGACAACTGAGAAAGAGTGTTTGGCGATTGTGTGGGCAATTTACTATTGGCGCCCATACCTATTAGGCAAGGAGTTTAAAGTTGTTACCGACCATCAAAGTTTAACATGGCTGCAAGGATTAAAAGAACCCAAAGGTCGCTTAGCACGCTGGATCTTGACCCTGCAGGAATATGACTTTTCCATCGAACAGCAATGCGGATGCACTTTCACGATCTCCCCTGCCAACTCCACTTGTCAATCATCCACATTTACCAGATGAGGAAATCACCACAGGGGTTAGAGCGACCCTGGTGCAGTCAGATTGGTCCCAGGAAGAGATTTGCCAGGCACAACACAATGATCCTGTTGTCTCAACTGTACTTCAGGCAAAGTTAAGCACCCCTGCAGAACAAGAACCACCTAGTGATTGGACAGAGGATCGTGAACTTCGTCGTTATTGGCAAATCTGGAAACAACTGGAGATAATTGACGGTGTTTTGCATCGACGAGTAGGAACAAGCGGTTGGAAAGATGGTCTGGTTTTTGTGGTCCTTGAAAAAATGCGTGCGGATCTATTGAAGCTTTCTCACAATGACCCTTGTTCGGGGCACATGGGTATAAATTGCGGCGTCGAACAGTTGCAGCCGTGGTATTACTGGCCTGGAATGGCCAGCGAAGTCCATCAGTGGGTTGCAGAGTATGATGTGTGCAACCAAAGGAAACCCCCATCACCATCCCATCACGCTCCTATGGAAAACATCCGAGTTGCTCAACCAATGGAATTGTGGGCAATGGACATTTTGGGACCACTCCCTATAACAGCACGAGGGCACCAGTATCTCTTGGTGATGAGTGACCACTTTACAAAATGGGTCGAAGCAGCGCCAATGTCTGATCAGAAGGCAGAGACAGTAGCCCAGGCATTTATTGACAACGTAGTGTCTCAACATGGCGTTCCAGTAAAGCTTCTCACTGACCAAGGTAGAAACTTCAAGTCGGAGCTCATGAAAGAGGCGTTTAAACTATTGGGCGTTCACAAGTTGCAGACATCGCCATATCACCCACAAACGGACGGCCAAGTGGAACGGTTCAACCGTACACTAAAGGCAATAATCTCGTCGTATATAAATAATCATCACAACGACTGGGATTTACATTTACCCTTGGCATTATTTGCTTATCGGACGAGCGTTCACTCCTCAACACATGTGTCCCCTTTTAAAGCAGTTTATGGGCATGACGCTACCACACTGCTCGTATTACTGGGTAGCAAAGAGAAACCAGGAACTCGGTTGATTGCGAACTACTGTGATGAGCTTGAGTTTACGCTGAAAGAGGTCCATGCAATGGTTGCTGAGAATATCAAGAAATCACAGATCCAGCAAAAGCAAAATTATGACGATCGTAACAAAGCTCACGAGAACAAGATTTTAAAACCCAGAGACATAGTGTGGTTACACAGCACAGTAATACCGAAGGGATGTTGCAGTAAGTTCCACAAACCTTGGATTGGTCCCTATATCATACTCCGTCGTCAAGGAAGCCTAAACTATGTGATTCAACCCACATCGGGAAAAGGACAGAGTCTGTGTGTACATCGCAATCGACTAAAGCTAGTACACAATCCACATGATGTTGTAAGCGAGCAAGCCTCACTCCCTCCACTGCCAGCCACCAGTGACAATACTCAAGAGCAGCGAGTTGATGATGAAGCACCGATATTGCATAAGGAAGTTGAGCCAATGAACGTGGTTCCCTTACGGAGATCTACACGTCAATGCAAGCCACCTGAACAGTACCAGGACTTTAATTTAGATGAACTAGAGATCGAGGACGCTCTCGCTTAAGGGGAGGGTAAAATGTAATATTACGAGGGTGTCCAAATATATCAGGGGTCACAGGGAGGGGGTCAAGGATAGAGATATCAAATGACGAGAGTAGAGAGTTCAGTAGATATAGGAGACTCGATACATATATATACATCGAGTAGGAGACTAAGGAAGTGATTAATAAAGGTCGTCTGTTATTTGATTGTGTGTGGCGTATTACATATGACAGCTCAAATGGCTGAACAAGTATGGTGTAGTTACCGAACATTGGAGATAATTGACTTCACAAAACGACTCTGGTGCATCGTGCATTGATGTACTCTATTTTTGGCACAAAACAAATGATCAAGCTTTGTAAAGTACAGCAGAAGACAGGTTTGTTTGTGCCAAACAGTATGATGAACAGTCTAGAATACATAGTTACATTTCCTCCAAGCAGTCAAGCTGCAACCAAGTACTCCCTTGCAAACTCAGAACTTGAATACAAAACTATCACGAATGATGACCTTGCATCTCAAATAACAAGCATGTTTTGATCTGGTAAGTGTCAAGTTCATGAACATGTAACAATGTTCAAAAAAATTGTATGGCTGAAAGCTGACACAGTCAAAACATCAACATCAATGTACCTTGGAAAAGTATGTGAGCTATTGTATTATTCTTCAAGGATAACAATGCTGGCAATGAAGTGTTCCCATATCCAAATATATCTGAAATTAAAATTTCCATTGAAGGAAAACCTAATAAAGTATATAGCAGGGATCAAAAACAACATTGACTAGATGAAGAATCTTTCTGACACTTCTTAAATAAGATGCCTTTCAATCAGAAGACAATAAAACGTACTAAACATTCAATCTGGTGTTCTACTTGAATTGATAAAAAGTTGTTCAATGATTAAAGACCACACTATCTACTGCTTCTTTGTGTCTGATGGTATGGTGAATTTCACAAATAACGATTTAAAAAGTATTCAATATTAAATACTATATATGAAACCATCTATGACTCTAATCATAGGGCCTAGTGGTGGTGGTAAAACATGTAGTTAATTGTATGAGATTATAGAGAAGGAGCACAATAAAAAATTCAATTACATACTGATAATCTGTTCTACAGTTTGGATTAATCAAAAATTCAATGAATGGAAATATCTAACAGACAAATTGAACCTGATAGTTAAACATATTATTGATGACATGAGTGACTCGGTAGAACAACATAATAGCCATAATATGCTTTAATATCTTGGATACAGTGGAAGATATAATTTCTCACTATTTATTTTATAACAAAAATCGAACTCAATTTCAACGGATTTACGAGACAAGTTCTTCAGTCATATTGAAGATGATAATGCAGAACAAAGCTGTTGGACGAATTAAACAAAAGACTAACCACCAAAATGAAACATCTGTTATAATGTATAATATATAATAATCCGAAAATGCAAAGTCAACACTAATGACAATATTGAGAACCTGGTATGAGAATTAGAAAATGCAAATGAGGAACTGAAAAATGTTGTAAATGAAAGTGGTGATGAAAATAGGCAGTTGAGGACTGCATATGGATACTGCCAGTTATTGTCAGTATTGCTAATAACTATTAATAAATTTAATGTATACCCATTTCACACGGCATTCACTCTGGGCTCCATGCCTATTAGATGCCAGCTACAATTTCGATTTGTGGAGCAAGCAGTACATATGACCAGCAGTGTCTATCATGTCACTAATGCATCATCAGTCATATCATGCATTCCGGCACATTCTTTGCTTGACAAGACAAGGAGTACAAACTCCAATTCCATTGTGTTTGTTTGATTTTTTCCGAGTGAGATAAGAAACTCTTTTGAGAAATATGTCAAAGTACGTTGCTGGAAGTATTTATTGACGTCATGAACAATTTAGCGACATTTGAAGGGGAAGATAATGTTTTTTGAGTTTTTCAGCATTGTTGTGCGCAGTCCACTGACTAGTAAACAATTGATCAAACACTTATAGGAGACTTGATGTACTCGAGACTGATGCACTTACCTAGTTTGTCAAGGATCTGACAAAAAGCTTCACTGCATGTGTCTTCAAGGAAAGAACGTGTTGGGTATGTGAAATAGGTACAAGTCAGACAAGTAATATTAAATTCTGCCGCTATGGAATTGACCTCTAACTTGGAGAGCTTGGCCTGGTTAATAATTGTTTTTTCATATCCACAAAGTAGATGAGTAAGTGATTAGATTTAATGGTGAATTAGAGCAATTTGGTGGCTTCTCTTGCATCCCTTGTATAGATTTCCTTACATGACTGACCTACCTCATTCAAATCTCCTTAATCTAAAATAAACAACTGATAAATCAAATATGTGAAACTCTATTATGACGAGACGTTAGAAAAATAAATTTAAAATTTTCAACATTTATTTCAAAGAACAAATTTGAAGCAAAATTCAAATGTTGCTCAAGTAATCTGATCCTGCCACCACTCACCAAATACCACAGGTAACCCAGTGCTTTTATGCTTGCATCTCTAACGTGTATCAAGTTAGGACTCTTTCAATGAGATTGACTTCTGGCAAGTGTATCGGCTCAGCAGCACTTCACTTTATATTTGAAATGACTAGTATAACACAGTTTGTGACTTGAAATTGTAACTTTATTCAGATATTCTATCAGAATTTGTGTAAACGATTTAAGATTTTTAAACTGTAACAATATAATAACTTCTGATTATCAAAGTATTGATCAGTTCAGATTTTTAAAGATTTGATCATTATATACTGTGTTAAAGTTAATGTAATGTTACAGTAGCAGACAGAAATTGTTCTGTTATCTGTGCAGCTTTGTCAACGATGACTTGCTGTCGACCAGATTTTAATTATAATATATGTCACTCACGAGCCTGGTGTCAAGTCTTTTTGTTTTAAACCTGAACATGATAACTTTGAATATGAACCTTAATTAATGTTGTGCATGGAAGAATCATTGCAAATCGGTTGTAGGTAAAAATTGTGCAATTATCTTTATACTTTTGTCCACAACAACTTGCTGTTGACTAGACGTCACGAGGAGATGTTTAAGTTCACTTGTTTCTATTCCTGTCAGTGATTTCATACAACTGATGTTTTTCAAGAAACTCTGAATAGCATCATTGAAGCATGTATAGGTTGCCAGTTTCTTGCATGTTTTGTGTTGTAGAAAGATGCAAGGCTGTAAAGTTACAATTTTTGCAGGTGATATCTTCTTCGTCTTATGGAGTTGACAGTGTTTTATTGCATGCCTGTGCCATCAGAAGATTGTCTCGGATGTCTGGTGCATCCATTTTGAAATCTGTGAACGAATTGGTATTTAGAAATTTTATGTTGAAGATTCAAACAGTGAGATTTCTGAAATGGTAGCATTTTCCTGTGGTGACATCGATCAAGCCCTCCCACAAAACTAGTTTCATACATTCAGTTTCATCAGCAATAATCATATCACACTTGTATCTCGTCTTTGTATCCACAACAATGGCCTGCTTATTTTCCTTGTTAATAATTTTTAACTTTTATGTTGATAGAATTGCAGATGTTGGCTTCAAGTGCTTGTTTCACTGTAAGGAAATTCCATCTCAGTTGGCGTTACTTTGGCATTCTTGGAGATCATGTACACTTCTGAGTCAGTATTAAGTCTCTTCCTGATATTCACGTTAGCTTCAATCTTAACTGGAGACTTTCTTGATAGGCAGTTTGAAGAATTTTTCTTTTCTGGTGCGAATAGCACACAAGAGGAACAGTTGCTTTGTTAGTAGTTTGAAAATTGCAATCAAAGTAATTAGTCCTAGAATTTGATGCTGTCTTTATGGCACTTAAGCTATTTATATATTATTTAAGAGCTGAAAATTATAAGAGAGTAAAGCAGTAATTAACATTGAAATAAAGTCCTGCAAATACAAGTGCGATATATCTGGTTCCAGAAATAATTGCCCAAGAAAGGTTATTATTAGTGCCTGATGTAAGGCCACTGTATTCATGTACAGTGTAGAAGAATTTGCAGTGACAATGTTAGAGAGGCTACAATATGCTTCACAAAAGAACCAGTACAAGGCTCCATGCATAATGCTGACTCACTCTTGAAAAGACAATGGTTTTATCTTTAGCATTACATGTGAAGCCTTGTATTAATTCCTTTGTGTGTGCCAAGTGAGGTACATGTATATCTCAGAACTGGGCTATTCCCTTTGACCACTTTTATCATTAGCTCCATCTGTGCAAGGGAACATTATAATTTGAAATTTTTAGTAACAGGCTGCATAGAACATACAGTATATGATAATAATAGAAATATTTAAAGCTTTAACTGTCATCTTATTTTGTTATAGGATACAAACAATAGCAATGATAATTTTATTAGAAACATGTTGAATATTGTTGATTTACATGTCGAGTTTTCAGTATTTTTTCTGAAGAAAAGTATACATGAAAGGATGAAAGGACTATATTATATTACAGTTTTTAGCAAGGGAGGATGTTCAATGTAGTACATGTATGTACAAAGGAATTAAGGAAAATGATAAAAAAAGCCAATTACAGATATTTACTTTGATTGTGATGATGCTTGAGACATGCTTGTTGTCAGTATTTATATTGTTCTGCATAACAATATGATTTCAATCAACATTACTGAAAAGTTTGCAACACTTCAAAAACTTAACATGCACGCTCTCAAACTGTTCTCTCAGAAAAACTTTCTTAATCCCTGACAGGAATCGGACCTGTAACCTTTTGATTGCCAATGAGACGTTCTAACCATTGAACTACAATCACTCAGATAGTGAGTGATGGTTAAATTTGTGTACCGGTTCGTATAGATGGTAGACATGTGTAATGTTAGCATGTTATTATTATATAAAGTATTTGGTCAAATGTATTGTATATTTGCAGGCTCATTTACTATCTTTATAAATGGTGAATTGTGGTTTACTTTAGAAAAAATATATATGTGTTTAATCCTTGTCAATCTGAAGTTATTACTCAAAATATTAACACAACAATATGTACTGCCAGTCTGAAAGTCTCAATATGTCGTCTATTATTTTTGTGTTAATCAACAGGTTCAATTCCCGTCAGGGACTCGGAAAGTTTTTCTGAGAGAACAGTTTAAGAGCGTGCATATTAAGAACATAATTACCAAGCTACCACAATCACATCACTTCAAAAACTACTCACAAGTGTATTATCATAATATACAGTTTGTGGTTAGTTTGAATGATAAGTTAATCTATCAACAGTCATAAATATCTCCAATGACACCAAGACAGTTTATACAGGTATGGTTGACTAAAAATGTAGTATGAATACATCACTAGGTATTTTAGGTTATTTTAGCTCCTATGACACTGTCATACTGTGTCATTAAAGTAATAGAGTCAATTGACAACAAATAATGATTTTTTTTTTTACCTTTTCCCATAGAGTTGATAATTCATAATTCATACTTAGTTTCATAATAGCACAATAGTAGTCAGACATTTGAAATAAACGACAAATTTTTTAATAGTAAACATGTTTCGGCATACTTATGCCATCTTCAGTACAGTGGAAGAGATCTAATTTACATAAGGATATATATTCATAACATGTCAAGTGACGTGGATATTAAATTACAATGTTAAGAAGGTGGAAAATATTTACAAGTTAAAAACAGTGTTAAGATGGTGTATCTGTTTATTAAGGTCTGGTTTAAGTTTCTTAATGTAAAGTGCTTCCTTGAGTTTTAATGAAAAAGGAGAGTCAGCAGTGTCTAGGACATGAAAGCATGATGGTGTGAAGTTAGATTTGCATTGAGGTGAAGCGAGGAAGTGTTTAAAGATGTGTGAGTTTTTGTCGGAAGTGGTATGCTCCTTAATCCATGTGGATAGGTGGCGAGTGGTTTCACCAATATAGCGAGAATTACATCCCACACAAGATTTAAGGAGAGATGGGATGGGATCTTTAAAGCTAAAGGAATTTTTTATTTTGAAAGAAGAGTAAACTATTTTGAGATCTAAGTCAATACAAAAGCATTTAACGAGGTTCCGTAGTTTCCGTTCGGTAATTTGTGAGTAAAAGCCAATGTAACGTAGTTTAAAATAGGTGTTGGGTTTGGTTGTAGTAGGTTGACAAGTATAGTTTGATGGGTCCGAGTTGTTGGTGTCATTGTGTGATTTGATGACTTTGTCAATGAAGTGAAAAGGAAATGAATTGCATTTTAATGTGTCAATTGATGTGTTCATGTCGTGTTGGTAGCCAGTGGATGTGTTATTAATTTCGCAGGTGCAGTCGAGAAGAGTTTTATTAGTCCTGTTTTGTAATTGTGTGATGTGAAACTGAAAAAATTCATTAAGAGTCCGGTGTAAGTTTTCTTGTGAAAGATGGAAGTCGTGCATGTTTCTGAATTTGCATCTTTGGTGATGAGTATGTATAAGAACGGAAGTTTGTTGTCTTGTTCTTTTTCAAGAGTAAATCTGATGTTCTTGTGTTGTAAGTTTAAATAATTAAAAAACGATAAGGCGTTGGTATCGTTATTGAAAACACAAAATATATCGTCTACATAGCATCTGTAAAATAATACATTAGGTCCGTCATAATTGGTAATCCAATTCCCTTCATGATAGCCCATGAAGAAATTGGCGAGTGCTGGTGCTAATGAGGAACCCATTGCAACCCCGTCAATTTGGTCATAAAACAGTCCGTTGAATAAAAAATGCGTTTGTGATGTAGCGATAGTGAATAGTTGTTTGAGATCGTTTCTGTTGATGTTGAAGTTAGGATGGTGAGAAAAGATAAGATCTAGTGCGATGTCTATGGTTTCAGATAAAGATATGTTAGCGAAGAGACTTTGAGTGTCAAATGATACAATGTATTTGTTGTTAATGTCTTGGTTGTGGATTTCATTGACAAAAGAAAAAGAGTCTTTAGTAGAGTGGTCATTAGGAATAATAGGGTTGAGTGATGTGCATAAGTATTTAGATAGGTTGTAGTTATAGGAGCCAATGGAGGAAACTATAGGTCTAAGAGGAGGTGGTGTGCTGGGTTCTCTATGTTTGTAAAGTTTGGGTAGACCATAGAACCGAGCTGGTAGTGAACCTGTTGGATAAATGCTAGAATAGACATTGTTGTCTATGGAACCCTGATTTTTAAGTTTTCTAAGCAAGCACTGCAACTTAGTTTCTCTAAGTATTGTGGGATTCTTATCTAACAGTTTAAAGTTAGATTCATCGTTATTTCCAAACAAGAAGTTTTGTATACCTTTCAGTCCATTATTACTACACCATTGCCCTTGTCAGGTTTGAGCAATATTATGTCCTTATTGTTGAGAATGTTTTTCAAGATGCCGTATTTCTTTAAATTGGATGGCGAAGGAAAATAGGAGGAGATGTAGCTTTGTGCTAAGACGAGTTGACCAAGACACAAACACCTTTGTGGTATATATCTCTAAAATAAACAAGTTTATTGTTGTTTCTGATAGATTAGTATGTACATGATCAATACAGGTCTTACTATCACTATTACAGCAAGATACTAGTTCTTTGTAGTTATTTACGGTTAATAGATTATCGAGAAGTGCTCTTTCAATTTCATTATACCAGTTGATATTACTGGCACGTGATGATGGTTGGTCCCATAGTTCACTTAATGCTGCAGATAGCTGTCTTAGTGGCACTCTAGGTGAGCAATATACTCCTATGATTGTAACATGAGGGAGTTTCAAGAATCTCAGCACAGTGATCTCGACGCCATTTGTATTGTGACGATATGAATAGCCAGGGTAATAATCAATCCAACTATGGACTACTGTAACCCCAGAAGGCCTTACATTAGCAGATGATGTGCCATCATTTCTAAATAAACTGTATCTATCAATACCATACATATCATCACTGTCTAAATGACTGAATCTTGTTTCAGAGAATATACTGACATCAGTGCTTGAATAGTTCAAGTCTCTACATACATCTTCATCATGTTTATGCAAAGATGTTGCATTTAAAAAACAGTTTAAAAGAGATATCTTCAGCTGAGTTATATATAAATCGTCAATAGTTGTTACTCTGCTTAACCCCAAATAGTGTATATGAAGATCGACAGGTGTCTATGTGGATCCAATACTTTGGACATACGACTGTCTATTATCATGGCCAAATTGGACCCATATTATATCTGATGCTCTGTCCGTCTGATGTACTTGTGTCAGGTTGATAATATTAGCAGCACCAATTGTTATACCATCACCAATTTTAGTGTTTAGGGATATTTCAGTTCTCTACCCTACTGTTAGGTTTAGTTTTCCTAGGATCAGTAGGTATTTGCTTTAATGGTGTGCTCTATCATTTAACTCATTCACTTTAGCATTCTGTATAAACAAGTGTGACACACCTATTGGATAATCAGTGCTGCTAGGTTGTAATATCTGTTCTTTAAATTTCATGTCTTCTTTGCTATGGTTACCTTCTCTTTGTCTCATTATTTGATGCAGTTCAAACATTTTAAAAAGTTGTTGCCTTATATTTGGAGCAAGAATTCCGTATTTTAGGTCATCCATATTGTGTCATGAAAATTTTTAACTCAACAGTAACAGAGGAATATTTTAATCATATTTATTACTGCAATTTGATCTGTAATACATATATTACAAACGATAAAGTAAAAGAAAAATATAAAATATACATAACAGATAAACATCTATAACAGTGGTTCCCAACCTTTTGCTTCCCAGGGACCCCTTCACTGACTTTAAAAACCTCAGTGGACCCCCTCCCCAACTGAAACTGCAGCTTTGCCGGTTTCATTGCTTCATTACTTAAATTCTATCCTCAAAAGATGCATTCAGGTTTGCTTTGCTCAGTTTGGCATGGAATAAAACCAAATTTAAGTACTCAACATTGTATCCTTGTAGTTTAATCTTCTCAGTGGCAGGTCGTTTCAAACTCATGATTAATTTATGGACAGATAAATGCTGGAGGACTTTTCCTGTATGAACAAAGCTTGGGGTGAACAGGCGAAGCGTGGTTGCATGTAACATGACATGAAGGTGTGACCTGTTAAAGCCTCAAAATTACGAGTTCTTATGTTACACTTACACCCTTTGGAATTTAGGATATTGACTGGCAGTTTGCAATAAAAAATAGTTGAACCAATATTGCAGGTAGTCATTTGCCAAAATAAATAGTTACCTTCTGCAGACTCTGTCCTTTTTGTGCGGACTCCCGGCAGACCCCAGGTTGGGACCCAATGGTCTGTAACAGTAAAAAGAATATACTTCTGTTACAATATCCCTCTGAGATCCCCTTTAACTTTAAATTCAACTAATGACACTGTTTAGCCTCCAGAACAGCAAACAGAACTGAACAAAACTGACATATATCCTAAACCTTGTGTTTCGAATCCACATGACCCCATTACAGTATGTAATTCTAAACTAATTAACTACTAATAATAACACAGTTAACATGTTACTCAACATTCTTCCCACCGATGATATCATCATCATAGCCTTCAGCTGAGTGAATTACCACAATTTTAGTTACTGGTCTTCTGTATTCACCAGAAGGACATTTTACTTTCACATTTCTAACCCTGCCATTGCTACCAGGATAAACTTGAATGATTCTTCTCTAGTACCATTTCTCACAAACAACGTTAGTTTCTTCCACAACAACCTGGACATTGTGTTTCTTGGTGTTCCACTTTCTCCTGGGTATAAGTAATGGGAAAACATCTCCTTTCCATTTATGCCAAAAGGAGTCTATGATTTTCTGAATGAACTCCACTCTTCATCTTGGATCTTGGGTTTCTCAAAATGGACATTGAGGTACAACAGTTGAAACTCACCCAAATATATGATTGGGTGATAGGTAGGTTCTGTCGTTTGGATCATTTGGTAAGCAACTGATCAGAAGTTGGTTGACTAAATTAGCCACTTCTAGCGGTGTTGTGTAGAGTTTGAGTGGGGTCAACTTTTGATCTCCAATGGCTTTCTTTAGTGCTGATTTGCAGCTCTTTACAAGTGCTTCTGCACACCCATTCTGGTGTGGAGCTCCAGGAGTTGTGAATTTCCACTGCACATAAGTCACACAGCTGTTCCTTTTCCCAGTTATTTGCCATCTCTTGGAGCTCTTGCTCAGCTCCGATGAACTGGGTCCCATTGTCACTTAGGATTATGGATGGTTGGCCTCATAAGGCAAAGAATCTTCAAAGCACTTGGATATATTCCATAGCTGAGCAATCCACGGCTAACTCTAGGTGGACAGCTGTTGTATTGAGGCAAGTGAAGACTGCTCTTGTTTTGACTGACCTTGACAGTGTATGGCCCCAAATAATTGCATACTGCATAGTTAAACGGAGGTGTGTATGGCGATGCATATTCTTTAGGAAGTTCTGCCATCAGTTGACTCAACTCTCTGCTCTATCTTCCTGCACATTACACATCTATGCTTGGTTGTGTCCTCTCAGGATCCAGTATTTTGACGTGACCTTTGCTGTAGTTGATGCTATTGATGGATATGTCTTGTAATGAGAAGTGAAATCCAGTGTTTGTATGGAAGTAATACCGGATGTCTCATGTTGTAGGACACAATTACCAAGTCCATTCTGCCACCCACTATGATGACGCCTCTTGCATCTACGAATGGACTAAGTTGCTTGAATTTGCCCTTGGCATGTCTATCCTTGACATTTTGCTGTGCCCAGATTACCCAAAACGTTTCTGCTTTGTTTAACTCTTGACATGTTAATGGACCACTACTGTTTCTACTTGTTCTCCTTTCACTCTTTGAGCTCAAAGTTGTTGATAAACCTTTGTACATATGCCGTTACGTACAGACAAGTCTTCTCCATTCAGAAAACTTCTTGCAGTCAATTGCATTTTGAGCTGTTGAGACCACATTAACCAGACAATGGTTTTGATATTCCCTCTGTACTTGTTCACCATCTTTAGCTGAACTGTCGATTTATTCTGCACTAGGTTGCTCTGGCCAGCTTTCCTCTGGGTTGTACAGGAACTGGGGAACATTTTTCCAATGTCTTTCCAGCTGTTCAACTGGAATGCCACAGGAAACATCCTTGGCCACATTCATCTCTCTGGGAAGATGTCTCCACTATGCAGGATCACAGTTGCTCTGGATTTCTGCAACACAAACAGATACAAACGGCCTGAAACCTCTCACTTGACTGTGGATCTGCAAGTGTATGATCATGCTATTGGTGAAAAATAGTTTCCATGAACTGTATTCGGCACTCTGCTGCAATGGGATTGAACAGCCTCGATGCTAGAACTTTTGCTTGTAATTCTAATCTGAGAATTGTGAGTTCTTTTAGTGGTGCAACTCTTGATTTTGCAGCGATAAATCTCATGTTGTACTTTTTCTGGTCAGTTTGCTACCTCACATAGGCACAAGTTCTGAAGGCATCTCTTGAGGCATCTGCAAAGATTCATAGGATTGGTGACCCTTGGACTTGCATTGGGGTTTAGCTTCATCAATTCTTGAAATAGGCTGAACCATCTTTCACATGTGTCAGGAGGTAATTGTTCATCCCAGTCACAACCCATTCGCCATAGCCTTTGCATTCCAATCTTTGCCCTTATCAGGAAGGTGGAGGCGATACCGATTGGATCATAGATTTCGGTGATATAACTCAGAATTATTCTCTTTGTCAGCTTTGGCCATGTAGTTTGGTCATCTGTGGTCGACACTTTGACAACATGAGCCTTGATCTGAAGTGTCATTCCATACCATATCCGATACTTTTTCTTCATCTTCTCCTTGCAATATCTTTATTAAACTCTCTTCTGGATGTTTACTGCATGTGCTTAGATCTTTATTGGAACTCCAACCTTTGATTTTAAATCTTCCTGTTTCCAAAATGGTATGTACATCCCTTGTTAGGTTTTTTGCCTCTCACTGATTAAACTGAGTCGTATATATTGTCCATATATGTGTTGTCCTTGAAGACTTTGGCTGCTTGCAGATATTTCTGCATACTCTGTTCTGCCATCTTTCTCAATGCAATCTGCACCATTGCTGATGCTGGCTTATCTCTGAACATTAGAACTTGCTTGACATAGACATTGGGCTCTGTTTACTTCCATATCTTTCCAGAGAAAGTGGTAGATGTGTTGATCAACCTCTGGAATCAACACCGAATGATACATTTTTGAGATATCGCCACTGATTGTCACTTCTTCTCAGAAACAGAGAATTACCCCGAACAGGTTGTTCAATAAGTCCAGACCTTTAAGCCAATAATCATTTAAACAGTGGCCTTGGAAGATCAAGGATGAATTGAAAACTATTCTGAGAGGAGTGCTTTTCTTGTCAGGTCTTACAATTCCATGGTGTGCTGTGTAATGAACAGGACCTTGAGACGATTTGTTTTCTTCTGACTTCAGTTTTCTGGCAAAGTTAATTTCTTCTATTTCCTTTATCTACTGACTATAGGCTTTGCTGTGTTCAGGATTCTTTGATAAGCATTGCCCTGTGGCTTACAGCTTCCTCATTGCTTGTATTTTGTTGTCTGAGATATGGGATAAGCTATTGATTACCTGATTTCTTGTATGATGGTTCGATGACTTTGGCTTGTTCTCACTCGACTTGACCGAACTTTTTGGATTTACAAAAACATTCCTCCGCTTGGAACACCCATTGATTCCATGGACCAAAAGTCGCTAATTTCCACTGGTTTGGAGATGCCAACACGCAAAAATTTGTCCCCATATAACTGTTTGATTTGTTTCCAAACACAAGCCATCCAAGTGGGGAATGCCTGGAAATTAAGTTTCCAACTCATTGTACTTGTATGCATACAGGCATGATCGATGCCCATTAGCAAGTCCAGTGGGCCATTTCCATGATGAGTCAAGTTGTCACATAGACCAAAGTGCTCTACCATGCCTTTTATTTCCACTTGGTTGTCGCCACTAATTTTTGGGATTCTACATGCTTGAATGATGAAGATAGCATTGTTTTCTATGGATCTGATTGCAGCTCAATATACCTTCATCTCCAGTTCTTCTTGTCCACCAACCTTTGAGCTTGTATGTATGAGGCTTATCTGGGCACCAGAATTGAGCAGGATATTACAACTTTCACAGTGGTTGTTTTTCCCCAGGATTACTGTGTTAGATAAGTAAATTACATGAAGTATATGCAAAATGGCTAGGAGGACCGTGGGCGAAAAAAGAGAAGAGACAACAGTTTTTTTGATGAAGTTAGTTTTACTCAGCTTACTATCTTGAATAAAGGTATCTAAAATCACTGTCAGTAATTATTGGGAATATTGACAAGAAGAAGAATCTGCATAACATTTTGGGGGCTCAGGTGGGAAATTTTTCATACTGAAACACCAACAAACGAGTGCAAAAGCAGAGTGTGAATGGCGAACATGACATAACTTTATGGAAACATTGTGAGGTGAACACTCATGTATTGTGGATGAAGTACTAGTATTTCCATCAAGGATTGTGTACAACTGGTGCTACCCACTTAGAGTGGATTTGTATTAACCACAGGATCTGTGGTACAAGGTATGTTACATTTATATATTTGATGGTATGACATTTGGATACAACTGTTGATAGGTAGATACATCTACAAGACGAGATGTCCGACTCTGAGATTGAGAAAAAGTTAACGGAGCTAGAGTCGGAAATACCCACGTTAAACCTTGGGAGCTTTAGAGTTGGCCAGTACAATGAAGCTTAATGAGTCGAGTATCAAGGATAAAAAGTAGATTTACGGTTTTAAAGTTTATTCAAGATGCTGTGGAAGAGTGAGTGAGCAATATACCAGAGAAAGCAGAGAGTATGGAACCTGGAAAATATTAAGGTCTTCTTAGGCCCACCTCCCCTCAAAGTTAATAGTGAAGAACTAGAAAGTAATGAGGAGGAATTCCAGAAAAAAAGGAAGTGTTGGCATTGCAAGAAGAGATCAATAAGTTGGTGAGTAAACAGAAAGAAATTGAGTCAGAACTGTTTAGTGTTCAGAAGAAGGGTAAAGGAACTTATGTTAGTGACAAAAATTGGGTTCAACCACAGGATGTCCTAAAAGTACCTTTGGTTCATCTTCATAAGAGTGCTCTACACAGAGATTTCAAGATACAGGGTGTGGTAGGACAGCCTGAGCAGAAGGACAAGTTGGGGTATTAGTCATTAATTTCTGAAATAGAAGCTGGTTTAAGAAAGGAACACACTGAACTAGAAGTTGTTAATGTGGTAATCAGCTGTATGGCCTGGTCTTCAATTAAGAAGCTACCTGGAAAGTGTTCCTGACTTAAGCTTGCCTAAATGAAGGAAAATTGTACATTTTCACTTCCATGAAAAGAGTGCGACTGAGTTCTATCAAACTCTGGCCAACATCACTCAACAACCTAAGGAAGACCCACAATGTTTCCTTATCAGAGCTCTCGCCATTTGCCAAAAGAATATATTTGCTTCAAAGGAGTTTTGAAAGAACATTACCTATGACGAGAGTTCGGTCCAAGGGCTGTTTCTTCTCGCCCTGGAAACTGGACTGATTGATGAGACCTACCCTCAAGAACCCCAGGATTTCATATGAAGACTGATTGAGGCCATGAACATGGCCATGTCTGCAGAGACAGAAAGAATCAATAAATTCAGTTTCTCTGTCAGGACAAAACCAGTAAGTGTATCAGCCTTGGAGATGGTGAACTAAAAATCCAAGGAAAACTGAGAGGAAGGACGAATGTTGGCTGCTTTAAAAACAGTGCAATCTGATTTGGCTACAATGAGGACCAAGATGAATACATTCCATAATTCATTCACCAAAGTGCAGGAACCAGCTTGTATCAAGCAAGACGGTAAACCTGTGAGTCAACCAAAGCGTGGGTGTAAGAGATGTCGAGAGGAATGAGTTTCTGACACACGTGTTCGTTGCTTCCTTTGTGGTGGTTCCAACCACATTGCCTGCCATTGCCAGCTTAAATACAAGAATCAGGGAAACCACAAAGGGCTGCTCCCAAGGGACAGGGAGTAGCCCAACTAAAGACAGAAGTGAAGTCCCGCAATTGTAACAATTGCTCAAAGAAAGAAACAGTGACAGGTGAATTCAGGATATGTTCAGGATGTAAGATGGGGTGTTACTGCTCACAGCATTGTCAGACAAAACATTAGAGTGAATACAAGACCCTTTCAACACCTAAAGAACCTGGTTTGGGATTTTCAGCTGATACAAACGTTTTTGTTAGTCACCTTACTCGAAAACAGAAGATTACCATTGCCAAGTTAGTTGGGAAAAGTTCCAAGTGAGATGTCAACTAAATGGTAAGGAAACTGAAGTATTTTGGGACACAAGAGCCCAGGTTTCTATACTACCAGAGAAACGTTTGCAAGGCAAATTCCCTGATCTTCTGGTTAAAGACATCCATGAAGTTTTGGAAGTTGGATCAGACCTGAAGTTAGAAGCAGCCAATGGGACTCAGATTCCCTACAATGGATGGGTAGGAGTTAGCTTTAAACTCCCGGATGAGACAGCAACAGAAATCACAGTACCGTTCTTGGTTACAAAGGAACAACTTGATTGTCCTATCATTGGTTACAACGTAATTGAACTGTTTGTAAAGGACAACTGCCCGGAGCAAGTGTTGCCAGCAATAGAGAAGAGTTTTAGCCAGAAAAACACTGATGCAAGTGCCTTGATCAACTTCATTAACAGTAATACCAGCAACAGTCTTTGCACAGTTAGAACATCCAAACTAGGGGTGCACCGGATAGTGTTTTTTTATAGCTGGCTGGATACTGGATTTACCAAATAATTGAAAAAAAATCCCGCCAGATTATCTGGCCGGATACCGGTATTTTGGATGAAAAGCTCGCATTTGCCACAAATCAATCAATTACTACCCAAATTAGGTTTGGATTTAGAGGAGAAAAATTAAAGCTTTACACTGAAGTTCAAATATGATTTGTCTTTTTTTGCAAGTAATTACTTTAAAACTTTACTTGTTCACTGGTGTTTATAATTATTACAAGCATTAATTAGACAAGTTACAAGTTGCAACTTGCAGATGGCGGAAAAATGCAAGAGAACTGAAGATGAACATGAAGATGAAACTCCTTTTCATTCATCACAATACAAGAAAATTCTGAGAATGCCACTATATAACAAACTAGAGTGGGACTACAAACAACTTTGTGTAAAATGGTTGTTATGCGCATCAAAATGTGTCACTTATTGAGATTGTTATCAAGTAACAGACGATTATCTTCTGTTTATTTGTTAAAAAATAACATTAGAACAGAACACAAGTTTATATTGTTTCTTCTATTAATGTCTGTTGTTAGTATGGTACAAGTAACACAAATTGACAATTGTCTTCAGAAAAGCAAATTATCCGGTATCCAGCCGGATATAAGAAAATAACAGGCTGGATACCAGATAGTCCCTTTACCATACTATCTGGTCAGGATTATCCGGCTGGATACAATATCCAGTGCACCCCTAATCCAAATGAAAAGTTGTCATCCCAAGAGGTCAGTCAGTGAACATTTCATGTTGCGGTAACACTGGACCAATACAATGTAATAGCCCGGCACTGTTTGAACCTGATTAACAAACCAGCTGGCCTTCAGGTCTAACAGTTCATGAAGCTTTGACTACAATAAACCAAGGGAAGTCAAGCATTATAGAGATCCCAGTGTTAAATATTACACAACATGACATTGTTTTACCTAGTTGACTGATTCTAGGTTGCTTACATGGAGTACCGAAGTGATGATGTCATGCTACCATGACAACAATTTTGCTGGAGACAAACAAACCAATGTAAATTCAAAATGGCAGAAATGGAGTCTTCATGAGGGGAAAAAATATGGTCTATTGCTTCGTCCCCAAGTGTAATCACGTGCAATTAAGTCACTGCTGCAAGTTTTTTTCGGTTTCCTAAAGCTCCTGCTGAAAGAAAACGATGGATTACTTTAATTAGGTGAGTTTAAGAAGTGATTTCGTGACACTGTTTGAAAGTTCGTGACATCGAGTCACATTGCACACACTTTGTGAGATCACAGTCTTTGTTATTTAAGATAAAGCCAAATAATCTGCACTGTTTTACTTTGCTAATCAACAATGAATGGTTTATCAAAGCCTAAAGGGAGTTTTTTTGTATCTATTTAGACGAAAAGATGGAGATCCTGATGTTACTGTAAGAGTGTGTAGTTGCCATTTTCGCAAGGGAAACAAAGCAAATGGCCCAGAACGTTTCAAATGGAATGAAGGAAAACTATTTCATGTAGAAAAAGTCAAGACCCCAAAACAAAAGAAGCAGAAAACATTTAGCGAAAAACCAGACAATCAGACATCTTCAAGCTTAAATGTAGATGAAAACAGTCCCAGACCAAACAGACACCTGGCTGAAAATGATAATATAATTCTTAAGGCTGAACTAGCAAACAAGGAAAGGGAACTTCAAGACCTTCAAGACCAACTAGCAAAGAAATCAGCAATCTTCTCTGCTGCAAAACTTGGCAAAGATGCAATTAGAATGGAAACAGGTCTAAACAGACAGATATTTCACATTGTCATTAAATATGTTGAAAAGTGCAAGATCAACTATCAGGCAGGCTGGAAGGTGGAGTCACTCTCTATTGAGGATCAAGTGCTGATAACTTTAATGAAAGCAAGACAGAACTATACTAATCTTCATTTGGCTCAGCTTTTTGCATGGAGTACTAGAACAATTTCTAATGTTGTTATTACTTTTCATGTTCTTAATAAGATTCTTTACAAAGATTGCATGTCAAATGTGCCATCAAGGCTAAAAAGTTCAACTTCATTGCCCGATTCTTATTATTTTTGCAAACTGTAGAATGATTTTTGACTGCAGAGATGTTGAAGTAGCAGCACCTGCACTTATGGGTGAGCAGAAGCTCACATATTCCACATATCATGTCATGAATTAATTAAAAGTTCTTCTTGGTGTTGCACCAAATGCAGTTATAACTTTCATAAGCAAACTCTATCCTGGGTCAGTTTCAGATGAGGCAATAGTAAAAGACTCGGGACTTGCAAATGTTTTTGAACACTGTGATTTAATACTAGCTGATAAGGGGTTTTTAATCCATGATATAATGCCAAATGGGGTATCTGTAAATATTCCACCATTTTTAAACAATGGGAAGTTTTCTGAAAGTGAGATAAAGTTAACTAAGAGTATAGCAAAGTGCAGGATACATGTAGAAAGGGCCAATGGAAGGTTGAAAGATTTTCGAATATTAAGTTTCATGCCAACATAATAGTGCAGCTCTGTGCAGCTCTGTGCAGCTTTAGTGAATTTTCAAAACCCTTTTATAATGGAAATATCTAACACTATAGAATTTTATTAGATTTGTTTATTTATTACAAACCTGGATTGAACTTAGGTAACATATGCTATAATTGATTAATTATTTAATTATATTATTTATATTATTTAATGAATAATCTATAATTAGATATCAACAATAATATAATCAACAATCAATAATTAGAATACCTACAAGCTACTTTCGTAAAATTATTTCTCATGAATTTTCAAAGATCGAATTGTGACATAAAAGTTTTCAGTAAAGTGTGTTCAATACTTTTGAGTATATATGAAACAAACTTGTATTCTCAGCATGACTTTATGCCTTTTGTATTGGTTTTTCTAAATATGGCATAAAGTCAAACCGAAACATGTTGAGAATATAATTTTATTTTGTATACTTGAAAGTATTAAGTGATTGTTGCATTTTACAATGCTCAATTCACACAGCATCATAATAATGTTGATATGACTATTCTATGATTTGGTTTTACAATCATAGTGAGAATCATAATATTAATGACTATTAGCCATGTGAATAAAATCAATAACGAATATTTTTTTTCACTTAAAAATATACAAGACAACTAATTTTTTAAGAAAAGTTTTTGAATAGACATAGCCCTAATGAGGAACAATACATGTTGTAGAAAACTAGTTTCAAATTTTTACTTAACTTTTATTATTTAACATGAAGCCTTTGTACAAAGAAACTATAAGAATCAATAATTAAAGTTTAACTTTAAAGAAGCTGTGGGAACAGATGTATTTTAAAAAAGTCCTCCAAGAGGTCGAGATTGCTTGCCCAGGCTGGGTCTTCCTTAACAATAATAATAACAGTTTGCTTAGTTGTCCATGTTACAAAATAGCAGAACTCTCTCTGAGTTATATGAAGTTGTCCCTGCACCTGGTGCCATTAAGTAGTAACTTTCGTGAGGGAAATATTCATTTTACTTGCCAATCATATTAGTGGATAAAGGTCATATGACAGCTGTCAGCCAATCGAAGTGACACATTTAATTTTATACCGAGGGGGGAGCAAAAATTCCAGTCTCATTTACTGTCATCAAGGGTTTGTTTTGACAAGTGGGTGTTGCAAAAAGGTGTTGAAAATGTGTAGAGTGAGGGTGGGTTTGTGTGTGTGTGCAAATGTCATGCCCCCACATCAAAAGTGTGTTTGGAGTTCTTGTCGAAGAGATTTTGGAGCATTAGGAAAATTTGGTCAATTTTTCTCATGTTTCATTTGTGGTTGTCTTCTAGGAATGATCTATGTGAGAGAAAAGAACAACAATATTGTCAGGAGGAAATCAATGAGACGGTTGAGAAATTTAAAGAATACAGCAATTACACAGATGCTTTGATGGATAAATACAAAAATTTTGATCCTCAAAGAGTTGCAACATTTGTTATAACTAATCGTTTTGAAGATGATTACATTAAAAGTGTGTTGAAAGAGTTGAATGGCACAATGACGATTTCATGTGTCAAACACCAAGAAGATTGGTTTCAACAAACAAGCATTGTTACATGAGTTTGCAAGTGGTCAAAGCACATAAACATTTGGTTTGGTACAAGAACATTTGGAATTGCAGAACTTCTGAAACTAATGTTTCAGAATTGCTTTTGTATAAGCGAATGAATTGCTTTCAAAGAATTTTGATCAAATGGTTGTTGGAACGAAGAGTGTGCTCCCCAAATTGGTTTGTTGTTTGATTATGAAAAAGGAAAAGGCAATAGATCTAGTTGGATGGGATATCGAAGAGTGAGAAGCAATGCTTTAGACTTTGTTAAAGAATATGAATGTTTTGGTTTGTCAGAAAAAAAATAATACTTACTAGTTTTCAGATAGTGCTTGAATTGTTTCTCTCAAGAAAGTCAGCAGTCAGCATCTGCCAGTACTTAGAGGCAGTGTTGTTGATTTGAATATTAAAGTGAGTTCTAATGAAATTCTTAGGGATCATGGACTTGTCATATTGACAGTTAATGTAAACATGATTACTAGTTGTCAAAGAAGGCGGGACTTGTTAATCAAATGCGTTTAGTTTTTGACATCAACAGTGTAAATGAAATTCATGTTTTTGATGAGCTGTCAAAGGAGGCGGGATAATTAAATCCATGTGATTACGCATTTAACAAACTTACACTCATTGTGAATCGTTTTCAAAGTTGAATTTTGTTAAGAATAAATACAACAACCGATGAATTGGATTCATTCATTCGGAGAAACACAATGAGAAAAAAGAAAATTTGTGAAGGAGGTAATAAAATGGGAGAAAGCTTGATAGGGGACTCGAACCCCTGACCATCACATTAAAAGCCTGACACTCTACCAACTGAGCTAATCAAGCTGCAGTGACAAAGGTCTTAAGTTATATTACTAAGTATCATTCATTTCAAAAGGAAAAAACATTCAAAAACTCAAAGTACATTCGTCAATTGAAGAGTTGAATAGCCAAAGGTAGCAATTTAGTAGCTAGAGCTCCAAGTCCTTTTCCCAATTCATTTCGTTTTCTTCTAATCTTTCTGAATGGAACAAACCTCCTTCTTCGCCTTATCCACATTTTGTTTACAATGAACTACACCAAGAAAAAATTATACACAGAGTTGTTCCTTTCATTAATTTAATAACAAATTTAATCATTCTATTTCAACATATCAAAATATGTTATCAAAAATCCCTCTCCCTTTTTGATTTCTCCTTCTTGAGATTTTTCTGAAAGGAATTGCACCCATCCTTCTTCTTTTATTCTTTCTTCTATAACATCTTTTGCAAACCATTTTTTTTTTTTTCAAAAAAAATCAACTACAAGGAAAAAAGTAAACAAAATATTTTATTTTTTGTGGAGCTTTCCACATTCTTCCACCTAAATAAACAGTATTAACTTTGGATTTAGTGGTGTAGTAACACAATGAAATTTTTCCCTGAAGAAATTGTTCAAGTTTTTACAATTGTTTTATAGGGATACTTCCTGAAAATTCAGGAAAAACTTTAACCTTATGTTACAGTTTTATTTGAAGGGTAGTCCCATGATATGAATATGTGGCTTAATGAGGATTTAGTGTGCTTTCCAGTTAAAGGTTTCTGGGCAGGAGAAAACTTGGGAATACTATTTGAAAATAAGGAAGTCGTGCTACAGGGACAGTCATCTGGACATTGCTAGCATGAGTTTTATTTAGATGATTTAGACTTTGAAATTATTAAAGAATATGAATGGAAATAATAACTTGGAAATAATCATGAATCTAATTTTCGAGCAATATATCATATGAGTGTAGAAGCAGTAGTATAACTTGAGGAGGAGAATATACATAGAACTTACCAATCACAGAGCTGAATTTTTTGAATCTGCCAATCACACACACACGGGATTTGACCCCTCAGATGGAGGGAGCGTTTTTTTTGACCTCTATTAAAGCTTCTACACCAATCAACGATGGTGTTGAATGTCTGGGCCTTTTGAGCGGGTTGGACCTAAGTGCGTGCATGCCTTTCTGACTCTCCCTAAGTGGAGCGTTTATAAGTACTAACTATACCACCCTTCTGTGTGAAGCCCGACTTAGAATTTGGACCTGTGGGGAAAATATAATAAAATAACTGACAGACATGTTGTACAATTAAAAGAAAATATTAATGACAAGAGTACAGTCATCTTCTTATTCTCGTTCGTCTTCTCATCTTCAGCCTTCTTCAACCATGTTGTTGTTCATATGCTTTCTTTCCTAGGTAATTCCACCGCTTTTTACTCAGGTGAGCCATTCTCTGTTTTGCCAGGAATCCTTCTCTTATCACCCTCATCCAAGCGTGTGTCGTGCCTTTTGTGAGACCCATGTTTCTGTGAAGAAGACTTGTGAAAATATATCAAAGGTGAAATGCGGCGCTTATTCGAATACAAATATTATTTGTCACAAAATCGACCATAACTTTTTTCTTTTGGACTGATTTTGCTCAGAATGGTATCAAAAGATTCCTCGGAGTCAAGCAATTCAGATCATATTTGTGATCATTGTGTTTGGACGAGCGGTTTGGAAGTTATCATCGATTTCGTCAGTTCGGAGTTTAAATGCGGCGGTTATTTGAATACAAATATTATTACTTGTGACTAAATTGACTGTAACTTTCTTTTGGACCAATTTCGCTCAAAATGGTATCAAAATGTTCCTCGGAGTCAAGCAATTCAGATTATATCAGTGATCGTCAGGTTTGGAAGTCATTGTCGATTTTGTCAGTTCGGAGCTGAAGTGTGGCGCTTATTCGAGTAAACACCTCGATAGAGGGGGCAAAGTTGCATAACTTTTTTGTTTCTCAACCGATTTCGTTCAAAATGGTATCAAAAGATTCCTCGAAGTCAAGCAAGCATTTCGTATTCTGAGATCTATATCACTACAAGGCTTCATTTTCGAGTTATCGAGGTTTTTGTGCTTTCTATTCATCTAGTCGGGCACTTGAGTGCTTTGTCAAGTACTTCTGATCTCTGAACAGCATTTTAAGCGAAGTTAATGCGTTGTTTCAGATCTGTGATTGTGCTCAAATGTTTTATTGTGTCTTTGGTGTTTTTTGGGTACGTTGGGTTGTGAAAATAAGAAGAAAAATAAGTGAAAACTCATCTGTGAATTCTTTGTTTGCTTTTGTCCTCATGGTGTCTGGACTACGCGTTCGCTTAGAATACATTAATTTTGACAGGTGTTTGCTTAAGCGTTGATGGATTTATGAATAGATTGGAATCAGAAATGAGATTGAAATTATATAATAAAGATGGAAGGGTGGGAGAAGTTTACAGTTGAAGAAGAATGGCGTTTGGTGATTTGATGTTTCTATCGTTAAGATTTTCAGCCATAATTTTTTCTGTCTGAAATCTTGGCAATAAGAAGTTTCAATTGCTATTATCATAAGGAATTATGGAAGTTCATTGGACTATTGGATTATTTTTTAATATTTCTTTGATTTGGACTTCCAGTTACTGTTGGAGTGGCTGTGGGTTCAAATCAAGAGAAGTATTGAGAAGGATTTCTTATTATTTCTTGCAGGGATGGAATTGTGAAGGATTTCGTGGATTATATTGTTTGGGATGGAGAGATTTTGGTGTTTGTTTGAATTTGAATAATCGCTAAATATACATTCGTGGTAGGATAAAATTGGAAGATTATGATTTTTGATATTTTTTATTTGAAAATATTGACCCTTTGTGTCAAAATGCTCGGAGTTTCAAGTAATAAGAAGTATTGAGTATGATTTTGATTATTGTTGGTATTTTTTTCCTCGGTTTGGAGTCAGCTACTACTGTTGTGGTAGTAGTTGACTCTGATCAGGAAAGAAGTGCCAAATATTTTGAAATATTGGATTGTTAGAAATTGAAGAAGAAGAAAGTTATCGTTTATTGGAGATGGTTGGTTAATTGGTGTGCTCTTGAAATCGGGTTGGGATTTTTTATTCCTACTTGATTTCTGGATCGCATTGATTAATTATGTTTTATGGATTAAAGAATTGTTAATTTATTTTGGATTTGGTGAATTATTGTCTTCATTCAAAGCTATTGCTTCTGTTATTTTTATAACAGAAACGATGGCTTTGACAGAAGAATGATTGTCTTATTCTACAATAGTCAGCTTGGATATTCTTTTAAGCTTTCTGCTGTGGAATGGAATGATTATTGATTCTATTTTTCACAGGGACTACAAGAACAAGATTTGAATTTTTGTCATGATCTAGAAAAGATGGGTTAGTTTTTAACTTAGCCTTCTTTCTGGATCATGATAATTGTTTTGTATATTTCAGATTTGAGGATTGGATTGGATTTTTGTTGGGTTCCAGGAAGTGAGTCGGATTTTTTCCGAATTTTCTTTCTGATTCGTAATAATTATTCATATTTTCAGAGGAGGAAAGATCTGGTCCCTACCCGTTGTGCTAGGGACCTAGGGGTGATTTTCGACAATCAGCTTACTTTCAGCGATCATACTGTTACGACCGTGTCATCCTTTATGTCAAGCTTGACCCAAATAAATCGCGTCAAGCATGTATTCGACAAAGACTTGCTTATAACCATAATTAAGGGTTTAGTTTTCAGTAAAATGTTCTATTGTTCAAGCGTATGGTCAAACACTTCTGCTACTAACATCAACAAGTTACAGGCTATTCAGAACTTTGCTGCCCGCATAGTGACCAGATCAAGAAAATTCGACCATATCACACCGATCCTTAAACAGCTTCGTTGGATACCAGTTAAAGACCATTTATATTATCGTGATGCCTTATTGACATTTAAGTGCATGAATGGTATGGCACCGACCAACCTTAGTTCTAGATTCAGCAAGAGGGGCACGATTAGTGGCCGCTCGACTTGCAACGCAAACAAACTGGACATACTGCGCTATAAAACCGCTACAGGCCAGCGAAGCTTTTTATACCGTGCAGTAACCATTTGGAACAACTTGCCCAGTGATATAAAATTGAGCTCCTCGATGAACATATTTAAACGCAAGTTGAAAAATCATCTTCTAATGAGTCGATTTTAATTTTTTAACTTATGTTGTAAACTTTTGCCTAGTAACTTTGATACATTAATATTCTTAACTCATTGTAAATTTTTATTCTATATTTTAAATTGCATTGTAATCACTAAGATAGATTTTTTTTTAGATGGATAGTTAAGCTCTGAAAAGCCCCTTTGGGGAGAGTTTAATAAATTATTGTATTATTGTAAGAAGAAACAGGAGGAAATGGAATTGTTTTAATTCAAAATCAACATGACAGTTTTTGTTCTGTTGATTTTGTTTTGAAATAATTGTTCAGGATGAAGAAGGAAAGAGGAGGAGATAGAATTGTTGTTTTGAAACAAATCATCCCCATCATTTTTAAATGATGGTGTTGATTTATTTTGGAATAATAATTTATTTGTTTTGAATAGGTGAATTATTGTCTTCATTTAAATCCATCACTCCTGTTATAAGAGTGAGGGGTTTGAATCAGGATAATTGTTCCATCATTTCAAATGGAAGATGAAGGAAAGTGATAGGAGCGTTGAATTAAAATAGTAAATATACTTTAAAGATGTGATAATAATTTATTATTTTTATTGTAAAATATTATACAAAATATGAAATATATGTGTTTTGAATTCCAATTGCTGAGTTTATCTTGATTTTTGAATAATTATTTAGATCCAAATCCCAGCGCTTTTTTCAAAAGAAAGAGCCCTTGGACGTAGATCGAAGCAAATATTAAATAATTATTTAAATATCAAACTAATTTAGTTCCAAAGTGAATTGGTAATAGGGATGTTGCACAGGTACTGATTGAATACTGTTCGCTCCCACAAAAGATGCATTTTCAGAATGAAAGAAGTCAAATTTTGGGAATAATATTAAGTCCTCTCCTTTTTTTAAAACCCATGCAATGTTATCTGATACATATTTTTCTTCAGAATGATGATATGTGCGTGGTTTGAATAGGGATTCATTGTCATATGCACACTTGTTCCTGTAATGAATGTCTTCCCATTGTTCCTGATTTATCTTGTAAATGTTGAATCCAACAAAACCTTCAGGATTGGTTCTGTAAGCTTGGATATCTTGGTTTGTTCCATCATTGTTTATTATTTGTTTTTTTTAAAGCCGATGATATTATATTTGATTCGCAGGTAACTTTTATTTGTGTGATTACTCTGAGTTTGTTCAAGTTGAATAGTCCATCCGAGCCTATTTTGGAATTTGTTGTAGAATGATTCGACTTGACAATTTGCATTGGTGATATAAGATTCATCTTTGAAGCTTGATACTGTTGCATGGTAACAAGATGGTCCTGTTTTGAAACGTCTTCCTGTGGTAGAAAATACGTGATTTGATTTTTTGTTAAAAGATATTGGAGGTTTGATCATGATTTGCGGTGCTTGTATCCTGGTTTCATCAGCACCAGTAAAAGGGTCTTTGTGAGGAAATCTTAATGTTGTTGTCAAGTTGTGTTTATGCTTTCCAAATACCATGATGTTTTGAATGTGTACTGGATATGTACTGGATATGGGAAGTTTATAAAGATATACGAATGAAAGAGCAGATATGGAATATTCAGAATAAGTATTATTTTGATTATGATACTGAAATGAAAGAGTGGATATGGAATATTCAGAATAAGTATTATTTTAATTGGTTTTTGCTTAACCCCTTCTTAAGTGTAGGGGTATTGGTGTTTTAGGAATGTTAAGTGTTTTAAGAAGTCCTTGAAGTTCTTGAACTGTTTACATAAGCAGCTAGAATGCGATTTGAATTGGTTAAATGGATTTGAAGAAGTTTAAAAGAATTACCGTTGGAAGATTTTGTTATGAGGATTATTTTAAACGATATTTGGATTCTTTTGTTTTGAAAAGAAATATAAAGTATATGATTTTGAAACATGAAGGTGTTGAAGATTGCAATAAAGTTGTTTTTGAGAGAGGAAAGTTTACAGTGGATAAGAATATGAATCTCATTCAAGATTTGTGTGTTTCGTGTTGTCATTATCATGTCATATTATGGTATTTGGGATGTTATTCAGATTGGTCGTTTTTTAAAATTATGGGGAAGTCTTGAATGGTATGACAAAAGAAGAGCAGAAGAAAATTGGTGCTTGTTTTTTTGTATGTGACTGAGTCTAAACATTCAAAATGTCATTGGGGTTCTGTGTTGGATATCGTGGAAACGAATTGGGATTTTGATGATATAGATTTTGATAGAATCAGTCAAATATATTCAGGAAATGCTAATAATGATGTTACGAGAGCAGATGTTGTGAAACGGAAATGAACTATGAATGATATGCTAAGTTGATTATGTTAATGGAGTGTCTGTTGTTAGTTATCTGTAATTCTTGTTGGGGAGAAGTCTTGTAATATAAGGGAGAACTTGTGTTCACGAATTAAGGTATGAAATTTGTTGATTTGTTACCTGATTTTGATATGGGTATGTTTTCTTTACGGGTTGGTGTTAAAGGGGTGTTGAATAAAGTATATATGAGAGATTTATTCATACATAAACGAACATTTCAGTTGAAGTGTTTGCGTGTTCAAGGGATGCGTTTAATATGAACAGTTCTTGTTCTGCTGCTTATTATATTCAAACTTATTCCAATCATGCACTTACATCGCTTAAAGTTTTGTTGGCTGAAAATATGACAATAAATGAGAGTGAAGATTATGATTTTGAAGCAGAAGATGACTATGGATATGATTTGTTGTTTCATTCAGGATTTTTGATTTGGCATAATTGAAAAAAAGATGGTGTCTGTGATGAAAGGTTATTTGAGTGGCAAATTATCGAAGAAATGGAAAGAATCATCGACTAAATTGGATATTTGTTCCGTGAAACAGATTTTTTATTCCAATGGACATAAATTTGATGAAGGATTAGACATTGATTCAAATTGTTTTGCATTGGAGATAACAGATGGAAAAGAGGTTATTTGGATGTGATTGTGGACATAAAATGCGGAATTGGTGAAAATGTTTTGAAGGCCGATAATGTGTGAATTTTTTAAGACTTTAATGTATGTAAATGAACTGGAATTGAACGATCTCATGAATCTTCATATGAAGGGAACGGAATCTAAGTTTGAACTATATTTTGAAATTTAATTTGAGTTTGATTTGTCGAAAAAATGTCTTTGGAAGTTTTTGCTGTGGTTTTGCAACATTTGGGGAATGATCCTCGAATATTTCCGTTTTATTATACATGCAAGTTTTTGTATGGTTTTTATGGGAGACGAAATCTGGATTCTCAAGAGCTGGTTCATAATAATGGGGGTATTTTATGGAATATGGATTTGGAGGATGGTCTCATTTGGTGCGCAATTAAGAAATTTTTTGCACGAATATTTGATGGATATATTATCATGAATTTTTCAGATGATGAGAGATATGTTCATTATGGTTATTTTCAAATCGACGAATTGGGATCGAGAAAATGGTTTAGGATTCCTGTGAATGCGGTTTTGTTTTTTTATGTCGTTAAAATCGATATTGATGGGAAAAAAATTTATAAATTGCAAAAAAAAAGTGTTTACGGACAAAATTAATATTATATCTATGCATGATGAATTTTTATTTAATTGTTCATTTCATACTATTAATTATCGATGTGATATGTTGGTACTTTCAAATCAGCTAGTTTATCTGGATACTTTTATGGCTGGTTTGAAAGTATCTTTTTTACAGAGCACAAGTGACGAGTTGCTTTGCTTTGGGAAAAGTGGTGTTTTCTGGAATAAGTTGTTATAGGTCTTTTAAAAAACAAGTTATAAATTGGCATATTTAAATTGGAAATTATTGAAAAAATGTTTCAATTATTATCCATTTTTGAAGCAAGTTTTGGCTATGTATCAATGTCGAAGGTGTTTTCCTTGTTTGGAATGTTTCTTGACTTTTATGTTGACTTTCACATCAAATGATGAAAGATTGTCTAATTTTTCTTTATTTTGTTTAAAAGTGCATTTTAATAGCAAAAAAACAATTAAAAATATTAACATGACAAATTCATTCACTTTGAAGGTATCTTATCGTAAGGGAAATCAAATGTGTAAATTGTTCATAGCAGAAATGGTGAATTAGTTCATGATTGTTATTATGATATTGAAAATTTTAATGGTAAGGCTGTTATTATAAGCGGCCTTGAATATTATTAAAATATTGAATGTTAGCTTGAAAAAGGAGTCAGAAATTAATCCACTTGTTATGAAATTTTGAAAAACAGTTATGGACCGGAAGAGGAAGTTTAGTTGAGTGAATATGATAATTATTTGATTGGACTGTTTAAATTGGTTCACGGTCATCGTTTGGCAGAGTATGTTGATTGGATTTCAAAGTACTTTAATGTTTGTGTGTTTTTTTTATTTTTGAAATGGAATTATATCACAAAGTTGGCAATGCTTGTATAACAAACCTTGTGACTTATCCTGATTGTTCTGTGAAGCAAGTATGTTTTAATCCAAGAACAAAAGAGGTCGAGATTTACAGAGCGGCTCCTGATGTTGAGGACAGATATCGTTATTTGCGATTGGCAAAATTTGCATTTGATTTTGAAGATTTGGAACAAGTTATAGTAAAGATGGGAACATTATTTGATGATGAAACTATGATTGTTCCTGTTGCTATCAAACCTTCGAAACGACTGGTGTATATATATAATGAAGAGTTGGGTAATTGGGAGTTGGGTTTTCAGAAAAAAGCTGTTTCTCAAAAGAGAAAAGCAATTGTCGTCGATTTGGAGGAGGAGGACTTGGGTGAAGGCAGTAATGCGCAAGAAAGGCAATCTGTTCCAACGATTCAATATGAGGAAATGAGCAGTTATGATATGATTAAATTCAAAAAGAATGAAGATTTTGATTTTATGATTGATCGACTGCTTGAATTTCAAAGGGATGTTTATGAAACATGTCCATATTTACGTAAAAAAAAGAGTAAAAAAAAAAAATTGAAGGGTTAAAAGATAAATGGAGTAAAGATTTTATGAAAGAACATATAGAACTGTTTAGATTTATGACATTTCAAATGAACTATGACAAGGAAAGCAAAATAATGGGTAGAATAGCATTGATCAGACAATATCAAAATGAATTGAAGGTTATGGATAAACGTATTGATTGTAATGATCTTATTAAAAACAATGACCAAGTGGATGAATTTTGTAAGATATTAAGGGCTGCTAGAGATAGTGTTTCAGGTAAAAAAGGAAAAAAATTAATGTAAATATAATTGGGGTATTCTTTTTTTTTTGGTAGAGAGGAAAGAATTAATGCTGATTTTTTAAAGGATTTTATGAAAGAAATTAAAATGAAAAAAAAAAAGATGACATAAATGATAATTTTGCAGATAGATATCAATTATTTAGAAGGAAAAAAAAAGAAATATAAAAGATTGAAAATGGATACAGTGGAACCTAATTATCAATGGCAGATTGATTTGGCAGATTTCAAATATTTGCAAAAATATAATTCGAATATAAGATACTTATTGGTTGTTATAGACGTATATAGTAGATATGTCTGGGTGAAAAAATTGAGGAATAAAGATAGTGTTAGTGTTTTGCAAAAATTTGAAGAGATAATTGAAGAGGAAGGTGTTTTGCCCAAAAACATTCACAGTGATAAAGGAGGTGAATTTTTGCTAATAAGAAAGAAGTGTAAAGAAGGGAGTTTTGGAGAAAAATTAATTATTCTTCTAGTGAAAACTATGAAATGAAGAGCGTTATTGTGGAAAGATTTATTCGCACTTTGAAAATGTTAATTTCAAATGTTTTGTACACAATTTACGGAAAAATTGAGGGTCGTTATACGAATATTTTGGAGAAAATAATTGCTAGATATAATAAAACAAGTCATAAGGGTATTGATTATAATATACCTTATGATATTTATTATAATATTTCAAATATATCCAAAATATTTAAATATAAAAGATATTTTCAATTTTATCCTTTTTATAAAAAAGGACAAATATTGAAAGAAGGTAGTCGAGTTAGGGTGGCAAAATTGAAGAGTATATTTGACAAGGAAAGTAAATTTAATTGGAGTAAGGAGATATTTGTTGTGGATCGAGTTAAATTGACAGATCCAGTGACGTATGTACTGAAAGATCGTAATGGGGAAATTCTTTCTGGTGTGTTTTATAGTGAAGAATTGCAAAAGATTTGATTGTGAATAAATAAAAGGTATGTCTACAATTGTGTTTGCTTGTAATCAAAAGAGTTCAAGAAGAGTTAATCAGATTAACGAATTTGAAATCGAATTGATACCTCCTATTGATGCGCGTTCTGGACATAAAGAAATAGTTGTTGAAGAAATATTGTACCCAAATACATTATCTATGATTCATCTGAGAAATAAAGAGGAATTTCAGATGAAAATTGAAATGATTGTTAGCACTTTTACAAGGAAGAAGAATAATAATATTATTGATTCGGTTGCGAAATTTGAACTTAATGAGGTTCAAGTACCTTATGGACATCATTCATTGGATGATTTGGTTATATTTTTGAACAAAACACTTTGTTTGTTTAATATGTCCTTAAGTCGTGTGATTGGAAATAAGAGTGTGTTGACTCTTCATAAAGGAATGAGTTATTATTCTTCGGCTCCGTCTTCTTTTGATGGTTTTGATAATATATACATGAAGAAAAGTGATTCGAGACTAAATAATCATGATAAGTATGACATTATTATCAACGTCATTTTAAGTTTTGGATCGATTACAATTAAATTTGAGATTTCTGAGTCAACAGTCCAATCAGATGATTACCTGGAGTACAAGGGTTTGTATGTGATGGATCCCACGTACGGGTTAAATTTTATGAATATTATATGCGATAAAATTTTACCCATTCAAATGGGTTTAGAATATAAAGAGAGTTTGTTAATATGTCCTCTTCAACTTTCTGGGACTAATATGAAAGATAATATGATGTTGTGTGAGAAAGTTAATACCTGGAATGATACATTCTATATATTTTAAAATTGCAGATTTGAATGATGTGAAATTATATTTTAATAGTGGAAAAATAATATTAATATGTACTATTAATTAATTATTTTAAGATCAACAACATCTATTATTCGAAAATGGGAAGACGTTATTCGAGATATCAAAGAGGAGGATCTCTTTATACACCTATTGGAACTTTACCTAGACAACTTTCAATGATTAGTTGTAAAAATAGAAAATATGTTGGAAGATATTGCAATCAAAAAGGAAAAGGGGCCAAAGAAGTGTTAAGACACATATTATCGATTATAATTTGATTAATTATTTTTTTTCGATTTGTTATTTTGAAGATTGAATAAATAATGGTAAGAAAGTATAGTGTTTATCAAAGAGGATCAGGAAAACGACAAAATTATGCGAAATATCAGAGGATTAGTATGATATAGAAGGCGAAGGGTTCAAAAAGGCAGTGGTTTCTTTGGTGCGCTTGCAAGAGTTGGGAAAAAAATTATTAAAAGTAAAGTGGCTAGAAAAATATTGAAAGATGTTGTTGTGCCTATGGTCATGGATAAAGCGTCAAAATATACAACTTGATTTTTTTTTGTATCAAAGAATGGAAATATTGAAATTGAAATTTGCCGTTTCGAGTTCTGAAGTGTTGACAATTGCGGAATATGAAGTTGATCCTGCTTTGAAAGAACGTTTTATTGGAAAAAGGACAAATAATAAGTCATGTTGATATGAAGATCAAAGATGTTGAAATGTCTTATATTCAAGATTCATTCAAAATTAATTTAAGCCAAATATCAAAGATGTTATTCTGACAAGAACAGGAACAAGATTTCCAACAATTGGTCATATAGTTCTTATGTCTCAATTGTTATGTTATTTTAAATTGAATTTTGTACATTTATCATATGGAAATGAATTCAATTTTGGTTCTGAAATTCATAAAGTACCTATTGAATTTGTTTTGGGTAAAAGCGAAATTGAAAAAAGCTTTAATTTTTTTTTGGAGTATGATGGTTCTACTGAAATTGAAGGACGTGAAGAAATTGTAATATATTTTCAATTAATTGAAAAATAAAAAAATTTATTCATTTTTTTAGAATAAAAAAATGTCTGCCAGAAGATGTGTTGAAAATGGATGATTTCAAACATCTCTCACCGGAAAAAAAAAATATTGGCAAAAGACCTAACGTGTATACAAAGTTATGAATTGGATGGCATTCCCAAGTACAATTGTGATGCTGTTAAAGAATTTACAGAACAAAGAATTGATTATAATCGACAAATAAATACGATAAAACGTAGAAAGGAAAGAAACGAATTAGAAAGAATTATGAAATCAAATAAGCATGAAAATACATTCAAAGAGCAACGACCACCCTCTAAAAAACTTAAGAGGACTGAAAAATCAAATAAAGATAATTTGGTCACTATGAATAGTATAAGGAAAAAAAAAAATTTATAATGCTTTGATTTGATTTTCTACAGAAAAAAAAATGACCAATGATTATACAATTGGTAACGAAGGCGCTCGAGTATTGACCAGAACAAATGCAGCTGTTAATCAACTACCTACTTTGTCTAATAAAAAAAATCAAGAACTCGTTCGTGATGAAACCGGATGTTATCATGAAATGGTGGCTATGTTTGATGGTATTCTTATAAATGATGAAATAATCGAAAATAAATGGATCACCGTTACCCCTAATGAAAAAGAGGATTCTGATATCTTTACTTTTGATAAAGCGACAGGCAGTGGCGGAATAATTAAATTAGATGAAACATATTTGACATCTGATATTGCAATTACACATGATGGACATGTGCTTGACGCTATGACAATTATTGATTTTATGCCAAATCCATTGGAGACAATGTGGAAAACTGTTGATCTTGCTGCAAATGAAGTTACAATGACTAATTCTCATAGAGATAGTTTGTACGTTAGCAATATATTAAGTCGCTTATATGTCAGTCCTCAAAAAGCAAAAGATCTTGCCGGTTGTACTTTGGGTTGGAGAAACATGCCGGGTCAGGAAAATTATTTGGCGAATTTGCATACTGCTAATAGAGTAAGCAAGTTTACCAATAATAAACCTGCAGCTCGAAGAATTGATAGTATAGTGGGCAAGGAATCAGTTTATTGCATTGATACTGTTAAATTTGGTTATTATATGGCAGGTGCTCAATATGTACCTCTTAATAACAGATTGACTGTGAAATTCACAAAATATAGTAGCAGAAGAATTTTCACCGGTCATGAATTTGAAAAAAGTGGGACTGCTACTGATACTGATAGCGATTTTCATATAGCAAATGCTCATGATGAAGCAGGTCCTCATGTGCCTTTTACAGCACATGTGGATAATGGAGGTCAATCCGCTACTAATTTGGATAATCTTGACAAAGTCAAGGTGAAATTTAAAAATTTTAAAATGAAGTATAAAATTCTTACTCCAAAGACACAATTACAAGCAGAAATAAATGAGCATTTGGATATTAAGGGAGACCCGGTTAATGCATTTTATCAAGAAGTTCATATAAGAAGCGAAACTCATTCGTTGTCAAGTTCAAAATTTTCATGGAATGAACACACCATATGTATTGATTATCACATTGAGTAGAGTTCATTATATAAATGGTGATTTTTATCATCCACCTACTCATTGTACATGGGAAAAAATGAAGAAAATTACGGTTAAAGTGAATAACATTGTGGTCGGTCCTGTGATTGAAAATTCAAAAGATGCATATTTTCATACAAGGAAAGCATTACATTTGTCAGATTCCGAACCTATGTTTGTGCCATATGAACATTATGAAGACGGCAATGCATTTGTGGTTTATGAATTGAATCCCACGGTCCTGCTGTTTTGAAATCATTATTGGAACAATTAAATGCCAATACCAAATGTCAAACTCTGGCAAATATAATCGATGAATCTGGAATGAACGAAATTATTTATGATTACGACAAATTTGTCACAGCTCCCAAAAATAGCGAATTAAAAGAATCTTATAGACAGAATTTGATATCTCGTATTCAGAAATATAAAGGAAGAAAGCGTGTTTCTTTGCCTGACAATCAAACTCGTTCTGAACAAAACCGAGATGTTTTTGAAGAAATGTCTCCTGAAAAAAGGAGAAAAGTAAAATTGGCCATTCAGTGTTAAGAGATTTAAACAAGCTCTAGATGACAAAGGAATAAGAAGAAGTACTAATGGAAAACTTGTAGATATTAATGGACAGGAAACGAGCTTGGATTATAACGATTTTTTAAACGATTTTGGTAGAAATATTAATAAACCGACAAGCTTTCTTATGAGTGACAATAACAAAAGACAAGCATTAAAAATATTGTCTAGTGTTAAATTTCCTGCGCAGTCGATCCAAAATCCAAAAATGAGATATGCTTATAATTCACAAACGCGATTCATGAAAGAACAAATGTTAAAAGCAACAACTCAAAAAAAAAAGAAAAGAAATTCCACCTGATGAGCCAAGCACTTCCGGTTCATATGGTAAAATAAAAAAGAGGAAAGCCACCACATGGGAAGAAGCAAAACGTATGGTTTATGACGACAGTGTTAGTGATTCAGAATAATATTAATATTAATATATTTTGAATGATTAACAAAAGAATGGAAGTAATTAATATTGCTTGTGAACTGGATGTTTTATAAATCACTTTTCAAATTTATGTATATATATACTGTGTTTTTTTTCAAAGTTTAACAATGTTTCAAGTGAATGATCAAGAATCATTACCGACAATGTCTTCTCTCAGTTCTTCTTCTTGTATGCATGTGGAGGAATATGTTTTTAGACATATTCCATTGAGTAGTGTGAATTTGGATGGACTAATTGATTTAAAGAACAGCATATATGATGGTGAAGATGTTCCTTATACGTTAGGCATTTATCGAGCAGATGTTCATCCTGATGTGTCAAGAGACGAATTTTTACTTCAAAGAAATTGGATAGTGAACACAGACACGTCTGAAAAACCAGGAACGCATTGGCAGTGCGTGTTTTTCGTACAAGGTATCGTGAAAGGTAGTCACAAGGATGAACCTTGTAAAAGCACAAAATATTACATAATCAATTCATGGGGTGCAAGACACATCAAAATTATGGCCAAAGATGTGTTGAAAGCAATAACCGAATATCGTAAGAACGATGACAGAATTCATCGTGAACGTTTACGATTGAGCAAAGCCAGAAAATGTTCTTGCCAATTGGAAATCAACTTCCCCATAACTCATCACATTCAGCATTCAAATTTTGAAAACTGTGGTTGGTTCACATTGTATTTCACAAAATTCGGAGAAGATGATCTTATGCAATGGTTGAAAACGAAAAAAGGGCAATATGGACAGATAAAAAAGAACTATGATAATCTTATAAACTATTTTAGAAATAGTTTTTTCAAATATGTAAATACATGTAAAACATTTCATCATTTCAAAATCAAAATGGAAAAAAATCGTAAATGTCCTTTCAGCCAGTTATGTAAAAACCCTCGTTCATGTATGATGGTGACAGAATGATTGTGAAAGAACATTCAGACATATAACTTGATATCTTTCAAAAAATGTTATTAATTTTATTATACACCCACAAGTGTTCATAAGGAAATATTCCTTGTCTTATTCCAGCATTTTCGGGAACATTCACTGTACTATCCAACATCAAATACGGATGTGATCTATAACTTTCTCCAAATGCAAATTGTAAAAGTTCTTTGATTTCTGGTCCGTTGAAACCTCTCAAACGTAATATATGCTTAATGTTTCTCTCGTCCAATTTATTGGGAAATAATACAATATAATTGGCGTTGCTGAACATGTGAAATTTACTCAATGAATACATCAAATCTTGAATCACGAATATATAATTAATATTTTCATGGTGACATCTTCAAGTAACGATTTCTTGCACGTAATTCAATATTTTTTTTCTTGTACCCACAGCAAACATCATGTCATCCAAGACCACCAAACTGTGCTCGTTATCTTTTTGATCTTTCAATTTTTTCTTAAAACTTTCAATTTCCGTTATTTGATTATCAGCAAAATTTTCGTCAATCATGTGACTTCTTATCTTATGAAATTTGACATTTGTTACCAGATCTCTGAAATAACAATCGGCTATATTGACATCTGCCGTGTGCAAAAACAACACGTTTGTCAAAATATGTCCAGGATTGATATAGGAAAAGGATTTTATGAAATCCAAAATCCAAGATGTTTTTCCTGCTTGACTAGGTCCTATCATTAACATGAAAAATGGAAAATTCATACAAATACTTGCACATTTTTTCTCGTCAAAAAGTTGTTTTTTGAGCCTAAAACATAAAAGAAATCGATCAAGTTGTGTCTATATAACCCCAAGGAACAGTGACAAAATTTTCTTTTTTGATCTGTCTTTTATCAAAAGTGAACGAAAATTGCTTCATGTTGTCGGTATTTTTGATAAAGTATCATCCACGGTAAATCAAAATTCGTTTATATCACATACTTTGAACATATCTTCCACCAAATCGTACAAATAATCACTATTTATACAATTTTCTTTACCGCTCGATGTTTTTTTGAAACCTTTCACATAAATAATTTCTTTTCCCGAATTTGTGTAATAAGTATAGCTTTTAGGTCCTGTGGAAACATATGACATTATGTACTCATCTTCACCTAATTCTGATTCCAAACATCCTAATTTCGAATGAGTTTCCAATAATTCATAACCGTTTTCGGAAAAATAAATAACAGAGTCAGTATCATAATATAATACACTATTTGCAGGTAATTTGTTCAAACATTTTAATAATATCAAATGAGAATAACATGTCACATAACATCCCAAAGCAGTACATGTTTTGTTTATTTTGTGATCATTCTCTTCAGCATAAGAGCAATTGACACGTGCCGTTTCCGTATCCATTATATCAAAGTAAACATTATTGTAACTAGGATCGTAAATCAAATCGTATAATTCTTCTGTGCTATTGACAAATTTAATGATTGATTTATTGAAATTTTGACACGACTTACCCCATAATGAATTCAATATCAATTTCATCACATATCTCATGGCTACATTCCGATCGTCTGGAATATCTTCCCACTTAATAAAAATTCCAAAATCATCGAGTATTTGTTGACTCAATCTCTTTTCCAATTGTTCTGATTCCTCTCCCGAATTCTTAATGCCCGAATACTGAGTCTTCAATGCATGAAATTTGGCAATATATTTTTCAAAAATTCTTTCAACATTATCATAATACAATAATTCATCAGATTCCAAAATTTTGTAATTTTCTTCCATAGCTTCGTATATTTCATGCAAGCACCAGGTCCCTTCGATGCTTCTTTCATGTTCAGAATGATCGCATTTTTTCGTATGATCTTTCAATATTGCACATTTATCACACAACACAAAAAGCAATTTTTTATTTATGCGTGTTGGCAAGACGGGAAATAACAAATTTTGAGGAGGTAACACTTTACATTTTAAAAATCCTGTTTTCCTTACATTTTCTTCCTTTTCAATTTCATTTTGTAAGAATGCTTGTATTTCTTCATTATTAATTAATACCAAAGGATGTCCGACAGGATACGATTTTTCATATTGCACAGAAGGATATAATGAATTGAAATCGACATGGAATATTTTTCCAACATGAAAGCAATCTTTATATAAAACAGCTGGCGAAGTTCGCCCTCCATACAACGCATCTCTGATTTTCAAAGGATATTTATAATTAAAATCATCATTTCTATCTTCATATTCGCATTCTTTCATAACAACAAAATTATGACAATGTTTTTTCAAATAACTCAACCTATTCATTGTCTCCGCATTTAATTTTCCATACGTTTTACTACATTTCTTATTAAATTTATTCAAATCAAAACAATCAGAACCGTGATAAAAACAACCCAAAAATTCATAAATCGTATCTGTTGATTTATCATATCCATCAATGTAAAAATTACCTATTTTTTGCTCACCCACTTTATGATATATCCATCAGAAATTGTGTGAATTTTGAATTTGATTCTTAATTTCATTCAACCATTTCAATCCTATTTTACTTTGAATTTTATTTGTTTTTCCTCTGTTATAGCCACTTATTGGTTCGATTCCCAACTTGTTTTTCAAATTGGTCATTTTGAAAAATATTTTCAAAGCCATTTATGAAATAGTAACCACTTTCATATCGAATAATAACTCAACTTTCGTATTTTCCAACACTAGATCATGAAATTTTATCAGCGACTTCACCAAAATTTCCACGTCATTCTTACAATACTGTTGAACTTCATCCTTCAAAATGTATTCGCTTTGTTTCTTGTTTTCATACCATTTTTCAAATTTTTCCAATTCTTCAGAATCCATTTTATCAATCGAAAAATTATTTATCTGGGACATTCCCTTTGTAATTCAAATCTGTAAATTCGTATGGATAATATCCTTTGGATATTTCATCATCCGATCCCATCATTTTCAGTGTTTTTTAATGAGGTCTGAGTAAATAACATGCTATCCAAAACCATTGCATTTTTATATTGAAAACTGGTTATTCTAAACCAGTTCATGATCACCTTTGGTATTAATTTTCACACACAAACCATGTAACGCAATAAAAACATGTCAAATTTCGAACCATTATGAGCATACCATCTACTTTTTGTTTGCAAATTTGCTTTTTCAATAAAATAATCTCCAAATTTATTCGCGGTATCTGAACCTTCGAAAAATATCCAATCATTAAATGTGCAACATTGAAATTCAAGTTTATGATAATAATCATTCATACAAATATTGCAAAATTTGTAAACGGCACGATAATAAGGTACAAAAACACCCATATTACTGGGTCTGGCTTCCGTTTCAAAATCATAAACATGATAATTTTGATCAGGGTTTTTCGTATAAAACAGATTTCCTTTTTTTGTGGAAATGAAACAATTATGAATCCTCCTTCTATAACACTTACATATTTTACAATATGACTGATTGCAATTATGAAGTTTCTTTTTTCCCGTCAAATTTACGTAATGAAATCTCCTACAAATTGAATAACATTTTTCACAATAAAAATAAATTTGACATGCCAATAGTGCTCGTCCAAAATTACTCACTTTATTAATCTGCAAATAATGATTATATAAACATTTTTCATCATAAAAAAAACAGACCACACAAAGAACACTTGGAATCATAATTAGGTTTTGATAGTTCGTGAACGTGTAGGCATTTCACACAGCGGTTACATGTGACACACGTGATTCAACCGATCTTGCACTGATGTCATACATTTCACACAGTAAGCGACTTTTCATCTGTACAAAAACAACCCGAGATTTATTATATCGAAATGATTATCCTTATGCATCAAAATCAATTTCTTATCACTTAAGTCCATAATTTGACCATTTTTTCTAGTGGAATCATACAATAACACTTTGTCCTGAACATTATCATTTTCAGTATAAAGACACAAATGATAATCCTTTTCCCTAAGATAATTTTCATGCAACTGGTTCATGCTATATATGGGTATACCCTGTTTAACATCAACTTGACACGATTTTTCAATTTCAATCAACTGATCTTTAAAGATCATTTTCAAATACCTATCAAATCCTGCCAAAATAGCTCTATACAAATCTCCTTTTTCAATCATGGACATATTTATCAACACAGCACAAGCCAAACAATTAGTATCCACATTGACATTCATGATTTCCAAATTATTAACAAAAGCTTTCTCTTTACTCCCTCTTCCTCCCAAATTCACATCATTATTATTATTTTATTCACGGATTAGTTTTTTCTTCTTTCTTTTATGCAAAACCAATCTGGAAACAACCATATTTCCCGACCGCTGTCCATCCAAAAGAATATCATCATTACTTTGTAAATGATCGTTTAACATATATTCTGTCCACTGTCATGTCAGCAGCCGTGATGGTTGAAGTGGTGAACTCTCGACTCGGGGAATTTGTCAAAAAATATTCTAAACAGCATGACTTCCCATTTCAATGTATCTTTGCAACTGTAAGTAAATGCATGATAATTCTTCTCAAAACCAATTCTAACCTTGTTCGAAGGAATTTCATCATTGTAATGTTCCATCATTTTTTCGATATTAAAATTATATCGAAATATTTCTGAAATCACTCCCAATTTAGAATAAATTTCGGTCCCTTCGTGTTTAACGTTTTCATCATCTCGATAAGTTATATTTTCCTTGCAAGGAATGTAACTTACGATTTTCTCGAGTTCATCCCCAGAGAAAACCACTTTCTTCTGCTGCGCCTTTGTCATCTGAGCCATTGCGACCTCTTCTTCTTCCATGATTTCGAACAAACACACGCCTAGCAACATTCAACACGAATTCCAAAGAAGAAGGAACTGGAATATAACAACCAAAATGTAAAGACTTTCTCTTTTCAAAATTAGAGTTGCATTCAGACTCGTCCCAACCGTCAGTTTAATCTATAAAATTGCCATCAGCATCAAACTGCTTTATACTAAATTAAAAAAAAAAAATTAATTTAAATATTTATTCATCAACGGTCCATAATAACGAACATTTCAATACCTCACGATCATGTTACACCAACAATTACACCTATTTTTCTTACAGACAACCATGTCGCCAAACACTGTCATTGAAATATTTTGCAAAGACAACAACGGATTATCAAAAGTCACTGCTGTTTACGAAGACAATGACAAAAACATCGCATTCACAAATAAAATATTCACGGAAGCCATAAAACATTATGTAAATACGTCTGGAGATCCGGTTCATGTATTTCCATATAAACTGGAAGAACTCGAACGCAGGATAGATCATTTCCTATCGACCTTATTAAATCCTTCAGGAAGGATGATAGCCAAATTACATGCAATTGTAAAATTTATAAAAATGAACTCTGACAGTTATGAAGGAATTAAAGTTTACATTTGATTTTATAGATGAAAAAAAGGATAAATAAGCAATTACCTCAAACCAGATCAATTCGCTGTAAAGATTTAATTTTTAAAAAAGCAAGATGCAAGAAATGAATGTGACAAACGTAGCAATGCTTGATTAATTTATTAAAAAACAGGAATTTAAGGATAAAGAAATCAACAATTCCCAATGCTGGATTGGGGTTATTTGCAGGAAAAAAAAAGAATAAAAAGAGGAACCAGTTTAGGCTTATATACAGGTCAGAGAATATAAAATAAAAAACTAGACAAATATTACCCCAAAACCGGTCTCGCCCCCTATGCAATATGAGAAAGTGGAAGAGACAACGCTCGATGCATCGACGCAAGTTATTCCACAGACGGAGCTCTGCGTTATGCCAACGACAAAAAATCATTAAGATACACCAACATGAACATTCGAGACGTCGGTAAAAAAAAGAAAAAATATTTACCGAAAGCATTCACAACCAAGAACATCGATCCCCACAAAGAAATATTTTATTACCATGGAAAAAATTATTGGAATTATTAAAATTATCACAAAATTAAGAAATATTGTCAATTATTTCACTTTTCACCCTAAAAAATCACCAATCCAATCATTGTATAAAACCCATTAATCACATTTTCACATATCAATCAAGAAGCAAATGAAAAAACCCGTACATATAAGCCACCCATGCACAATACATAAAATAATAGCCATGTGTCAGCAAAATTGTCAAAATGCGCCAATAAAACATAAAAATCAAAGATCCTTTAACAACTGATTTCCAAAGAATCCCTTCAAAACCTGTAACGCGTAGCAACATAATAAAAATATGCAAACATCATACAAACAATCACACCACTTAAACACCCTATGATCGCATACAATAATAGTTCTGTTTTTTTCTTTTCATCGAAAAAGGTATCAACTTGGTTCTCATAAGTAACTTGATCTGGTTTTTTATGATTCTGGTCACGCAATTTCACCACGCATCCAATTCATATATGCGATACGGTTTCAAAGGAATTTCAGGAACCAAGCCATATGCGGGCAATCTGGCACATACATGCCATATAAATCTCCATTTCTGAAAGTCAAATATCTGTCCTTCCTTCCTTCATATTGTCTGTCGGAATTCACCACAAATCCCCAACCTCCGCATGCTTCATTCCTCTTTAACATTATAGGCGTTGTTGAACTGTACTTTCCATCTGCATTCACGATTTCCATATAAAACCAAAACATGACCAGCAACGTAATAATCAAAAATATTTTAAAAATCCCTAATGCTTTCAAACAACATCGACAAACCTTTCCTTTTATCTTCAAAACAAATATCAATCAAAATTCCTTTCACATCTAACTGCAAAACACTAAACAGTCTTCCTGTTTTATATTCTCATTAAACTGGATATGCCTCATATTTACAAAAGAAAAAAGCATATATTAAGCAACTTGAGCATATTAATCACACTCATTAAAAACAATGGATAGCATCCACACATGTTGTGATTTACATGTACTTTTAACAAACAAGCATTTTCATTCTCTAATACACGTGGACAAGTTTCAAGAATTCTGCAAGTTCATTCAAGATAACAGGGGACCGCGTATAAAAAGAAAATATGTACAAAATCCAAATAACATCGATGCCTATATGTACATCTTTCGTGGTACGGGATCGAAATATTTGTCACAAGTGGCCGATCAATACATCACTTTCCAACCAAAAAAGGAAAACAATCCTTTACCTCTATGGTATCCTGTCATATCCACAAAACTTATACAACAGACAAAATCATTGGTATATTTAGGTAAAGCATCTTTTGCAATATGTTTATTACTCTTAATCTCTTACTATGAAGCATACCTTTCTTCTACTGCCTATTCATTGAACGCTCACATGACAGAATATTTGGAAATTAGCACTTTGTTATTCATGATGCAAAACAGCAAAAATCAACATTTACATAACATGGTAGGTCAACATTTAGGTGCAATATCTTGTCATATGAACAAACACATACAAACTTTAAAAGCTGACAATCCTGAAAACAGTATGACAGGACGCCGTACCTCCATTATATACTCCTATTTCCCACCTCATCTTCATTCATGCACAACAGAAGCTCAAGAACCGACAAAACCAAAAGAATGGACTTCACCAATTTTGACCTTCTTAATGTAAGTCAATTGGACTACGGATATGAAATCCATGACTCCTTCAACAGATACCCCACCAATTCGAATGAATCATGAACTCCTTCATTTGCAAAACCACCCAACAACACCAACAACAACGAATACATCAATCAACTCGACAAAGTCCTCGACATTCTCTACGCAAGCATATACTCAGATGAATCCTCAAATCCTTCCACCACATCACCGTCCTCATCCACCCTTTCAACCGAAAACAACCTCAAAAGGTCGATATCAACCACTTCAAACAGCACAGATTCTGATGCCACAATCGATTCAAATGCCACTCCCATTGCTCCATATCTCCAACATAATGAAAACAACAGAAATCCCAACGGAAATGGAACTGACCAACACATTAGAGAAAACAGAGTTCACAACAGTATCAATCCCAAACCCAATGGAACACATGAAAATAGTGGAAAAAAGCGAATTCATGAAACCGACAATGATGCCTTAAACAAAGAACAATTCATAATAACTCAAGGTATTGAACAAAACAAAAAAATAATCATCTTAGAAAACCAAATAGAAGCAAACTGCTGCTTACCTGACTACGTGATGAAGACTTTAAAAACAGTCCCTTTCAATAACTTCACATCATATAAAAAAAAATATATCGAAATATTCAACATGTATTTTGATACTGACAAATCAACATCTGACAAAACAATGTACTTTTACAAAATAAGAACAGGTATTGTACCGATAAAAGAATTAATAGATGAAGTAGAACTAAATTGTGATGAATATATCATAGTACCCGGCTACAAGAAAACATTTACTCTCCATCCTTTACAACAAATATTCAAATATTATGCTTTATTGAAAAACCCTCTACAATTATCAATACATAGTTGTGGAGACCTAATACTCAATCATGTAAAAATAAATAAAATGCCAATATATTCCAATTTAAGCAGTAAATGCGAGCAAAAAATAGTAAAAATATTTTTAAAATACTTACAATATGAATACAAATACAACTATATAATACAACATATACCCAATTTAACAAAACACACTTGTAGAATAACCGAATAAATCATATTCAAAACATATACCTGTTGTTTGTCACTTTACTTCTGAAAACTTCTTCCATGTCATTCATCAAATATGACATATCTTTCTGATAAGATTCACGACCATCCTTCTCGCAATTCAAAATACGCAATCTTCTTTTGACATTAACAATATCATAAAGTTTAATATATCCCAAACTCCTTTCTCTGCATTTCCTTCTCAAAAATTGTGAATGAAACATTACTAAAATAATATGAGCTTCCATGCCCTGGTTCATACCACAACACCATATGATAATGAGGGTGACAAATCGACCATTGACAATAATCATCAACAGTATGGTAAAACACCACCCAACGATACAATTTTTTCTGACTTTTCAAATAATGCACAACCTTGTCAATAAGATTCACCTCAAACATCATTTCCTTCACATTTTTCATGTCAAAAGACACAACAATCCTTTTGACATTAACCTCACCAGATTCCTATATAATCACCTTCAAATCTGTATTCATTTCAGCACCAACACCAACCTCAAATCAACACTCAATGAATGATTGAATCAATACGCATTCAATGAACCAATCTTCCCCTTATATAATATTCCATTTCAACATTCCACTTTGACACTTCCGATTCGACATAATAAATACAAAATCAACACAAATATTATCTTTTAAGAAGAAGAAGCTAAGAAGAGGAATCTTTAAATATCATAAGGAAAATGTAAGTGTTTGAAATCAAAAGTAAAGTGTAATAATAAGAGCAACTCAGTCCTGACTTTGTATTAAAATTGCCAGATACAAATCTTATTGAAAACACAAAACATGTCGATTCGATTCAAATCCAACAATTCTGAACCAATTGCTCCGGTTGAAAATCATTGGAATTCGAAATTTAGCAACAATCCAGAACAAAACTGCAATTTCTCCAGTCGAAAATCACTTCTAGCACATCTAAGTACATGGATCTACCAAGGCAAAGATTATTATATCAAAATGCTTTAGATTGATCACACCCAATGATGTCTTAAAAAGCATTTGATGATTTGCCTTGAGTAAAGTAACCGACAAACATTTTACAATATATAACTAATATATCTATTATTTTTTAGTTTTTTTTCTCTTTTATTAGATATCCCAAAGAAAATCAAAAACTTACCTCAACGATTACATTCAAACATGCTTTCCCAATCATATTGATCTCTCGAAGATGACTTGTCTTCTTCTTCTTCACTTGAATCATAAAAACCTTCAATGCTTGTATCGTTCTTATATGTATTAAATGATTCAAAATCTTCAAAAACGCGTTGTTGAATTGTAAAACCCCTCGCATCATTCCCAAAAACAGATTTCAAATATATATAAAACTCCGCTTTCGACATGAGATCACGAAATCTTATACCCACTTTAAAAGAATCATGTATGTGCAAACTGCGAATTCCTTCTCTTGGAATATTCATTTTTATCTCCTTGACTCTCACACATCTCGTATAATGACGAACATGCCCTCTAATATTGTAAAATCTTTCAAAATAAACATCTGCCCATTTCTTCACCATGAAATACTTATAACAATGCATGACAAACAACTCAGATGAAATGAACTTTATTCCTCAATTTCTTCATAAGACTCATGCATCATAAGAAAACTATGAATGTCACACATCAAATCATTAATTATATATTCACATCCGCAATCAGCACATAGAAATCGTGTTTTATCTTCACAGCTTTGATAAACAAAACATGCTTTCAAATTTATATATGCTTGCACCAAGTCTTCAGCAATACCCAATTCATCTAATATGTTTTCAAAATATTCCACAATTTCATCTTCTTCTTCTTCACTATCAGCAATCATCACCGTCATCAAATAAAATGTCTCACCAATATAATACAAATGCATCGAATTAAAATCATATCTTATATGACATTCACAAAACCCTCCCCCACAAAAAGTCACGTGTTTCGAATTCAACAACAATCCATGATTATCCTCAACGTTCTCCATCCAATTCTTTTAACAGATTGAAAACCCAATAATCAGTCAACACAAAATATTCATCACCATTGAATATATTCTCACATAATCATGAAACATCTTCTTCTTCTGTAAATTGAATTCCATTAACTCCACCTCTTCTTCTGAATCTTCGTCTTCTTTTTTTTTCAGTTTTTTTTTCAAAGCTATTATGACTATCCTCCTCACATCCATCGGCCATTTCAAATTCTATTTCTTGTGAAAAAGCACCCTTATATATCATCCATCATATGAAACAGGATATACATCTGCACGTAATTTACATTCCTTTGACACATAACTCCACATATAATCACATCCTGTATAAATCAAATATGCACTGCCATAATCACAATCTTTAATTTTACACAGTTTCCCAAATGTAATACTAAAAGAACATTTCAAAAACACAACCCTTTTCAAACATGAAATAAAAAAATCATATAAAAACTTCATAACCATACTCGAAATTAATTCAAATTGTTCTTTATCCTTGAATTCAAGTAACAAAACTTTATAACAATCCTCCAAATCCAAACAAAACCAACACAAAAAATCATATCCAAGATTGTCCACATAATCCCAAAGTACCTCATGAAATATCTGATGATAAAGTAATTTTTTATACAAAATACCCATCTAGTCAGATCAGCTCAGTCGGTAGAGTATAGTGCCGCGCTTGAGGGGTACGTACTGTCACGGGTTCGAGTCCTGCATCTGACACCAGGACAAAACACCTTTTTATTATTCCAATTTATTCATAAATCCATCATAGCCACAACCGCACGAGACCGGATGTGTCACCCCCACAATCTCATTTCCCATTCCAATTTATTCATAAATCCATCAACGCTTGTGCAAACACCTGTCAAAATGAATGTTTTGTAAGTGAACACGTACTCCAGACACCACGAGGACAAACGCAAACAATTAATTCACAGGTGAGTTTTTACTTATTTTTCTTCTTATTTTCACAACCAAACATACCCAAAAAACACCAAAGACATGATAAAACATTCGAGCACAATCACAGATCCGAAACAATGTGTTAACTTCACTTAAAACACTGTTCCGAGATCGGAAGTACTTGACAAAGCACTCAAGTGCCTGACTGGATGAATAGAAAACACAAAAACCTCGATAACTCGAATATGAAGCCCCGTAGCAATATAGATCTCCGAATACGAAATGTTTGCTTGACTTCAAGAAATCTTTTGATACCATTTTGAGCGAAATCGGTTGAGAAACAAAAAAGTTATGCGACTTTGCCCCCTCTATCAAGGTGTTTGTACTCGAATAAGCGCCGCATTCCAACTCTGAACCGACGAAATCAATGATAACTTCCAAACCACTCGTCCACACATATAATATGAATCGCTTGACTCTGAGGAATCTTTCAATACCATTCTGAGTGAAAGCGATCCAAAAGAAAAAAGTTACGGTTGATTTACTAACGAGTAATAATATTTGTATTCAAATAAGCGCCACACTTCAACTCCGAACCAACGAAATTGACGATAACTTCCAAACCCAACAATCACAAATATAATCTGAATTGCTTGACTCCGAGAAATCTTTCAATACAATTCTGAGCAAAATCGGTCCAAAAGAAAAAAAGTTACGGCCAATTTAGTGACGAGTAATATTTGTATTCGAATAAGCGCCGCATTTCGTCTTCAATATATTTCACAAGTCTTCTTTACAGAAACATGGGTCTTGCAGAAGGCATGGCACACGCTTGGATGGTGATAAGAGAAGGATTCCTGGCGAAACAGAGAATGGCTCACCTGAGCAAAAAGCGGTGGAATTACCTTGGAAAGAAAGCGTACGAACAACAATATGGTCGAGGAAGAAGGCCGAAGATGAGAAGAAGGCGACTGTACTCTTGTCATTAATATTTTTTTATTCTTATCATGTTGTTTGTTGATTATTATTGTTCTTATTTTATTTTCCCCATGGGTCCAAATTCTAAGTCAGGCTTCACACAGAAGGGTGGTATAGTTAGTACTCATAAACACTCCACTTAGGGAGAGTCAGAAAGGCACGCACGCACTTAGGTCCAACCCGCTCCAACAGCCCAGACATTCGAGTCGAAGTGCCCAGTCATTCGACACTATCATTGATTGGTGTAGAAGCTTTAATAGAGGTCAAAAAATGCTCCCTTCGTCCGTGGGGTCAAATCCCATGTTGGTGATTGGTAGATTCAAAAAATCCAGCTCTGTGATTGGTAAGTTCTATGAATATTCTCCTCCTCAAGTTATACTACTGAAGCGAATTGCTTTCGATGACTTCTTTGAACAGTTATCTTAAAAGTGGATAAAAGATGGAAAAGATGTTGAACTGGAACTGAGAATTTATATATTTCATTTTCTTCAGTATCAACATTTTTTTCCGCAAGTTTGAGTTCAAACCTCAAATAGTTGGAAGACAATTATCACCAACTGCAAATTCCAACTATGATGACATTTTTTGGAAATCCCTAACAACCAAATCTACACAGGAAACGAAAAGGAACTGATTATAAAGGAACAAGTTATTACCAAAGTTGGTGTTTCTGAATTTTGGAAATTCATGTTAATGTTTAAGTTTTTTTTTAAATTAGCTTTTTGGAAAAAAAAGAAATCAATTCAATGATAACTGCTACCATTTTTTTTGGAAAATGATTGAAAAAAAAAAAATGATCAAACTTTGTGCTATTTGATTATATTTACATGAAATGTCTCGATTTGCATTATGGAATGAAAAAGATTCAACTAGGCATATTGTTAGGAAAATAATAAATATGCGAGTGTGAAACCATGTTCGGTGCTCTGTGACATGTGCTTTTCAAAAGCAAGACAAAAAAAATGCCGATGAAAGATGGGAAGCAAAATGGGCAAATGGAGTGCAAACTGAGGTATAAGACTTGTGCAATATTTTTTTTTTCACTGATGCCACAAACTGTGGAAAGTAATGATAGAAAGAAGACAGTTTCCTTATCCTGATAGGGAAAAAGAAAAAGGTCACCAAATTTTCGAAAGGCAGTTTTGATACTGCAACTGGTGATTTGACTTATACTATGGTATCGTATGAGGTCAAAGTCTCCTTTGCAGGACCACAATAGCAAAAAGAAGCATTAAAATTACATATAATCTATTTCTACTGTTACTGTCCAATAAGGAAAAGCCACCAATATGTAGGGTTTTCCATTGCTGATTATTTCAACAGTGTTTCCGCAATGTATGAAATCAATTTTTGAGTTGATGAATATGTCTTGATCTTTGAAAAGTTTAAAATTAAGGTTGTGAATTCCTGGTTCAGCACATGAATTCCAAGAACTACTTCTTGTCGAAACAATATTTTGTGATTTTCTCAGGTATTCAAGTCACACCAGTTGGCGAGTTTTCTGGGATGTGGATGACTCATAGGGACTTGCAACATTTGCTGAAATAGAGTATAAGTTGTAATATACAAAGTGAGATGCACGTTTGGATTCATCTTCCCGTTCATAGTTTTGATAATGTTCCTTAGCCAAATTTGCATTTGCAGTTATTCTTATTCTATTGATAATTTTACTCCTTGAATAATCAAAGAATTATTGTCCCAGCATGTGATCTTTGCTTAAATTTGAACTCGATACAGAAATTCGATAGTTTTCAACAGAATTGAGTGAACTTGAATTGTTCCATTCAGTGTTGTCAGCTATTATCGACCACTCGTCGATTTTTGGAAGACTTTGTGAAGAAATTATAGTTGAAAAATCATGAGTTAAAGGTTTAGCATTATTTAATCCATATTGCTGCTATTTTAAAAGCTTTCCATCGGCATGATCGGTGTCAACAACATGCCATAAGTTGTGATTCGTTCTTGTTATTCCAGATGGTTGAAAATATGAAAAGTAACACATTTTCGAGAAAGATCTCAGAGTCATTGACAAACTTTTTGAAGATGGACAAAATGGCTGGAATTTGCAACTCAGCAAACATTTGGTTAAGATCCACACCGCCCATCTGGCAACACTGCTTGACATAATGAAGATTGTCTTATTTAATAAGACTGTGATTGTGAAAATATGAATAATAATAAGCAGTAATTAAATATACATAAATATCTCTATATAAAGGATTCTTGTTTGCAGAAGAGAAGATTGGAATTCCCAAAAGTGAAGAACAAGCATTATATTGAGAAGTAAGTTAAAGTTTAATATGATTCAAAAAATATTTCATACATATAAGTATATAACACAAGTTCAAAATGTTCACAAGAATTACCATTACTTTTAAAAAGGTTTCACACATACAGGTATTTTAATGTAACTTCAAAATGTCACACAAATTGCCATTCATTTTGAGAATGTTTCACACATATATGTAATAGGGTATATAAGTTATGTTTGACAATTATTTTCATGGTTAATAAATGGTTTCAAAGTGTTTCTGAAATATTCAAATTCAAAATGAGTATCAGAATGCAAAAGACAATTGAAAAAAAAAAAAAAAACATAGAAAGACTTTCATTCTGCATATTTGAATGAAAGATAGGCATTTTATTGTTTCTTAAATGATTCAAAACAATTTGAGCTATGCAATCAATTGACAGTTTGAAAACATTTCGATTGAGAAACTGAACATATTTGAAATTGTAATCCAACTGGTTTCCAAGTATTATACAATGTTTTCTTATCCCTAACACAAGTATGTGAGGAATATTTTGTTTTAAAACTGAGGAAGCATTATTTAGTTCTGATTTTGAAATTCTAGTATTAATTTTGTAGAAATGAAGAAATTGGTATTTCAAATTCTGATCAATATATATAAACTTTTTTATGCCATCTTTGTACATTTGTTTGTGCCTGCAAAAACTCTCGAAAGTAACCTTCTGGAAAATGGCAGCAAGTTTGCAATTATTGCAGCAAAAATCGGAATTTTCACTTTTTATTTTTTTTACGAGAAAGGAATGGAAGGTTGACTGCATACTGTTGATGTATTCTGATTGCAGTTGACTGGTTTTTGGAACTAAACATTCTGGTGAAACTGACATTCTGGAATTGATATTTTGTTGTTCGTACATTGTTTGGCCATTCTGACTGAAGGTATTTTGGTTGTTGTTGAATGTTTCTTCTTCTTCTTTTCCGCATTCTGTGAAATCGCTGCTTTGTCCGAAATCATGTCCAGGATCAATGGTTGATAGGAGGAAGTGAATTTCATTTGCAAGATCGCTTGAACCATCTGACAATTCCATGCTCTTTCTTTGTTGAATAGTGTTGTCATCATTCTGCAGTTGCAAATGCGATGGTCGATGACATTTTCGTTTATTTCATATTTGAATCTGCATGCATTTTGAGGATTGCAATAATTCCTTAAATTGAATAACTCAGATATCGGCGTTTTGACGTATGAACTTGAATCCCCGCATTTTATGTTATTCATGATTTGAATTAGTACATCAAAAGCTAAACATTCATTCAAAGTTTTTGCAAATAGGAAAAGTTGAATTGTTGCTTTCAAATAAAAAGGAAGATGGATGTCATAGAATAGTGTTGAAATGCTTTCATTCAGTTGTTTGTGAGCAATTAAATGATATAAGCAAATAGGAAGTGAATCTGAACCAACATAATAAAGGATCTTGATTCTTAAATTGGTGATAAAGTAAATAAAAGCATCCAAGTTGGACATTTTTCATTTTCAGGTCTTCTGAGAATTATGTAATTGTTAGCCATGGTGTTGAGATGTCAACTGTTGTTTGACTTGGTCATGTACAAAAAGCAAAACATATCATTTGGATTCTTCAACTGCAATCCATAATGTAAATCATCTTTGTTATTCATATCCATAACAACAGAAGCAAATTCATTAAAATGCAATTTGATATGAACAGTCCCACTGGAAATGATGTTGGCAGCATACTCTTGCTTGTGGAAATTTCTCCATGTTCAATTTCAATCTGACTGCATATGCATAGATGGTGAATTTATCAACTAACGATAACGCCTGACAGCTTTGCAAATCACTCAAGATGAATTATATTTGAGATTCGTGCATTTCATCAGGATAGTGTCCGACAGCTTTGCAAATCCCTCAAGACGAATTATACTTGAGATTCACGCATTTCATTAGGATAGCACCTGACAGCTTTGCAAATCCCTCAAGACGAATAATACTTGAGATTGAATATGCATTTGAAAATAATATGCTATAAAAAAATGAATTTCTTCACAAATTTTTTCAGTGTCCATGGAATCTGGAAAGTCGTGTCCTCTTTTGCAAATTCTCAACAGCAACACAAACCCACTATCCTGTTTTATGTTCTTGGAAGCAACAGCATTCATGTTAGAAATCAATCTGTGCAAATTTTCGTCAATTGAACTCAAAGACCTCGTTGGAATATATTTAGAATTACCAATTTGTGAACATTGCCAACATCTGGTTTTCACTATCATTCAAAACATTGGAAAGCCTTTGCAATTCGATAACAAAATCACGTTGAATCTTGTAACTGGAAGTCAAACTTCATTAAAAGCGTCTCAAACAAACGTATCGAATCGGTGTTGTATTTTGTTTTAGGAATAACATTTCCTTTGCTGTTTATGACCTTTATCGGTTGTGCTTTCGCAAAGTCTGCTTGCAATGGATGGGGATGTATTTCAAACAAGAACATTTGTCCAAACAACACTTATACAACATGGAAGAAAGGATTCATATGTTGCATTAACATGCCTGATTTGTCCTCCTGGTCTTTTGCCTGAAACTCCCTTTAACCCTACCAAAATTTATGATGAAAATTTGGAAATCGGTTGCATATCATCTGAATCAATTTCCACATGGAATCCAACTGTGAAAGAGATTCTGAGTGAAACATCCCATGAAAAGATTGTGGATGTCGAACTAAGAGAATGACATGAATTGTGGTCAATGATTGTAGCAATATCATGCAGCGCAACTATCATATTGTTTGCAGTTTGTGTTGGAACAGTTATAGTTGTTAAAACTTTGTATGCTATGTGTAAAACAAAACTGCAAATGAACAAAAATGGAGTTTGAAACTAATTTGGAAACGAATTGCGAAGCTAGCAACAAGTTGATGAGTTGACTGTTTGCATGCTTGTTTTTCTTGAAAAAAAAAAGATCAATAGATAGCGAGGTGTGAAATTTTTGGTCATTTCTTTACTTGTGTGTTAAAAACAAACAAATGTAATCATTGCTTTCAAATAAAAAACTTTTATTATTGTTATTGCCAATAATTGTTTCTATAATTCCAATAGATTTCTTTCCCAGGATTTATTCTTTTTGATGCAAAACTGACAGGTGAAAACTTGTCTTTCCAGACAGAATATTTTTCGTGATCATGTTATTCTTCCTAGGTCTCCTTCCATCATTTGCATACCTGAGAGCACCGTCAGTGCTGAAATTAGCATTTATACATCTAGCTTTCCTTTCATCGCTGTCGCAATAAGCATAAGGAGCGAGATTGCCTACTTTGTAATATCTGTCTAAGTGATGACTTCTTATTCTCCCACCAGTGTATTTTCCTATTCTTTCACCTCTCTTTATTGTTTTTCTTGCCACAAACAAACTGAATCCTGCATTTGGAATGTCAGACTTCTTCACTCGCAGATTATTTTGCTGTTGCAAATGAACCCAACATTTTCTTGTTCTTTTCATCTTGTTCTTGCAGTGACCCCCTTTTTTCTTCATCGATTTGTATCACACAGAAATTACTTTAGGCAAATGATTTCTAACCATTTTATTTCTTACCCTATCCATGAAAAAAAAAAAACTAATTGCTAATTCCTATTCTTTTCAAACAAACTTTCACACCTGAATAATTTGTTAGATTTTTGATAAAATCAATTATAGCATTCATATGCAAAATAACCAATGGGGAAACCATTTTATAAGAAATCAAAAATGCTTCTCTTTACTTTCCTTATTCCCATGTGCTGTACTGGAAAATATGAGCAGGATGACCATCAGTCGTAGCAAAATGATGAATTGCTTCTTGAAACAACATTCATCATTGTCTTCAAAAGTTCCGGCTACCACATCTTTATTACTTTCATCTTTTTTGTAGATTTCAATTACGGCATTGGAAGATCCCATGGTAGTCTGTCAAAACAATTCAACATCTTGTTGGTGTACGATCATAACAATTCCAAAATATCAAAGGAAAGCAAGACGAAGATGGTTTTAATGCTAGTCTTGAAATCGAATTTCATTCAGAAGAAGAAATAGACGAATAACAACTGTTAATTGCAGCTGTCATTTCCCATAGGGACAACGACTCACAACATATTTGAAAAGAAAAAGAGAATGAAAATGAGTGCACCATCAAGTGAAATCATGTTTTCCAAAGATGAAATGGAAAAAATAGTAAGATATATTCCTTACAAAAAACGTGTAGAAATTAACACATCTGCTTCAGATAGTGAAGTCTGGCAAATTGGATCTGAAACAATGCCAAGATTAGGTGTTGTTTCAGAAATATTGGATTATGAAATAAATGTATCACAAAAGATGAAACAGTACGAAGGAATTCCAGAAAACATTAAGTTAGAAGATGTTTTGAAATGATCTATTGATGAATTAATAGAAAAAGCAAAATCTTACATCAGAAACAAATCAGCTTGCATTAGACTTTTTTTGATAAATTTCCAACATGAGAATTCACGACTGCAACCATTTCGAAAAATTATATGACAACTGAGAGGTTGTATAAGATTTTGAACGACCATTTGCTAAGTAATACTTCTGACCTATTAGAAGGTGATTGGACAGGAACCATAGTGGCATCAAGAATCATTCCACGACCATCAAATAGAAACAACATCCAAATTGAAATGTTAAACAAGAAAAAATTATCAGGTTCTGAAAAAATAGAACTTTCAAGTGATAGTAATCAAAAACTGACTGTAAACCATATAGGAATCACAAATGTAGAAGTCAAAGAAAATTGCTTCACTGTTGCTGTCCTTGCTAGCATGAAAATGTTAATGGACTTCAAAAAAGCAAACATATTCTTAGCAAGTCAAAGAACATTCGTAAATAAATTCATCAACGACTTAAACAAGATTCGAGAAATGTTGCTTGAAGTTGATAAACATGGAAAAGGATGGCAAAATTTTGAAAGATTTCGACATTGTCATTTTTCAGGACAAACAAATTGAATAAAGTAACTCAAATGAAAATTATATTTTGGAATACACTTTAGCATATGATTCACAATTAAACAATAACATGACATGACAACACAATCATCCTCAGAGAATTCAATCATCATTTTGACATAATTGGAGATCTGGGTAAATATTTGTTTGGTAGAAAAACAAGGTTTTACAAAATATGCATGAAAATCAAAAATGACAATCTCAACCATGTTTGTTTAACTGAATCTCTTTGCATAAAAGGTTATTCCTCTTGCAAATCCTCCACATCAAGTACTTTGTCAAAATGTTCCTTGTGTGACATTTATTTTCACAACCAAATGTGTTTGCTGGAACATTTCAAAAAGAAACATGACTTACCTACAGGAGACAAGTTGTCTTCCTGTCAATTATTCAAGTATTGTCATGATTGCAACTCTATAGTCAGATGTTTTCATTTCATAAATGCTGTAGGTCATAAAAGAAATCACAATTGCAAGAAGACTTTTTGCAAAATTTGCAAGACGATCAGAACGAAATACCACAATTGTTTTTTTCCAATTCCTGAAAAATTAAATGGTCATTGCAACAATAAAATCGAAATTTGCATTTACGATTTTGAGACGAGAACAGATACTGAACAACTTGGAATTCTCGTGCCTTATTGCATAGTTCACAAATTTTGCAATTTTTGCATTGACAAGAAATTCAAAGATTTGACAACATCTGTTTCAAAATGTTGTGGAGAAAGATGTTACAAATTTTCTGGAAATGAATGTCTTGAAAAATTCACAGCTTATTTCGTTGAAGTATCCAAAAAAGAAAACAAAAGCCAATGGTTCGCTCACAATGCCAGCAAGTTCAATTGTTTATTTTTATTAAAACAATTAGTATGCAAATCGAAATTCAATCCCAAATGCATAACAAACTGAAACACAATCATCAGCATGAAATTAGGAAGCTGTCAAGCCCTGGACAGCATTTTATTCACTAGATGTTCTTTGCGAAAAAAACAATTGCCATGTTGGGCATGTAAGATGAAGTCGAAAAAGGTTTCCATCCTTACAAATTCATGGATATCTCATACATTGGAGATATCCAAAACATTTTTCGATCCCGAGAACATGAGTGAAACAGAAAGCAAAATATTCAAAACATGATACCTCGAAAAACAAAAACAGGTTTACTGCTTTGAAGAAGAACTATTCAAACACTGTTCTAATGATGTATATGTTTTGAGGAAATGCTTGTTGAAAATTAACTCAATAGTCAAAAATGCAACAGGAATCGAATTCCTCTTTGACAAATGAATTGCTACCTTGTCATCAATGTCCCTGGTTATTTTTCTCCAAAATTTTGCTAAAAGAAACACAATACCCATAACACCATCATCCAGTTATCTAAATATGTCCAGGAATAATAACAAGCCACAAAGTCGCATTGGCATGTTGTGGTTAAATTATCTCAGCAAAACTATCCCAAATTTCAGATGGATAAATCATCCAAATGGTGAAATGAAAATAGGATGTTTTTTCAATAGATGGTTACAATCCAAGCAACAACATAGCATACAAATTCAATGGTTGCTTTTACCATGGTTGTGATGCATGTTTCAAACCGCAGTCTTTCAATCCTGTTTGCAGAAAAACTTTTCAACAACTCCAAAATCAAACAATGTGAAGAGCTAAAGAAATTCTTCAAAGATGTGATGATTTAATTATCATGAAAGAATGCACTTTCTTAAGTCAATTGAAAGAAAAAAGACTACCATTGAAAATTAATTCCATCAACAACCAGAATTGAAGAAATCCTTTAGAATAGATATGCATGATGCTCTTTTTGGAGGACAAACATCTCCAGTCTGCTTATTCAAAGATATTTTTGGAAAAAAAAACAATCCAAAATATTTTATATTGATTTCAATTCCTTATATCCATTCGTTCAATACAAATATGTTTTTCCAGTTTGTCACCCAAAATCTATTGTAGACAACAAACGATGTTTCAAAAAATTAAAAACACTAACAGAAGCAACATCATCTGACAAAGATGGAATGGGTTTTGCAAAATGTTCAGTTCTGCCTCCAAAACAACTTTTCGTTCCGATACTTCCACTCAAGATAAACAGAAAACTGCTTTTTCATCTATGCAAACAACATGCAAAAGAGAAACATGATGAGGAACACAGATCAATAAACGGAACATCGACAAGCAGTCAAAGATGGTTAAAAAATAAAAAGCGTTTCACAACTTTTAATTTATCCTTGACAAGAAAACATGTTTGCTGACTTCATTGCAAAATTTTACACTTTGAAACAAAAGTATTCTGGAATTAAAAAAAATATCAAAAACAAGGACAATTTTGTGAAAGAACTAGTTGACTACATCCTAAATGTCTTTGGTATTAAAACTGATCCTTCCGAAATCAATTTTGATAGAAATGGTTGAATGAGAGCTGTCATGAAACTCATTTTGAACTCTCTGTAGGGAAAATTTTGTCAAAGAAACAGCATGACCCATACTTCATTTGTGACAGATGCTGAAGAGCTATGGATGACATTGTCTGACAAGCAATACAAATCAGTTTACATGAATAAAATGGATTGTGGAACAATGTGTTTGACATGCAAAACAAAAGATTTCTGCATCTTACCTAACAATTTCACTTCTTTAGCAAGGTTAGAATTACTGAAAAAACTATGATGGCTACCTGATGATTCTATCCTGTATTTTGACAAGGATTCAATCATATACTATTTGGAAAATGGTCAACATCTGATAGAAGTTTTTAAACTTGGTGAAATGGTTTCAGAATTATCTGAAAACAAATACATAACATCTTTTTGTTCAACAGGCTCCAAAAGTTACACATACACAACAAACCTCCAAAACGAAATAACTCATGTAAAGGGATTCAAAATTGCAAATGAAACTAACAACCTTTCTGCCAACAGTATATACCAGACCCTCACAAACAGAAAACAAAATTTGAAACAAACAAAATGATAACAATCACAACTAAAATTGATGTCAAACATGACAAATTAATCAAAACTTTTGGTTTCACTTTTGACAAGCGATCAATCGACAGTGACGATTTCAAAACATATCCTTGGGGTTACTAAAAGACAAATAAAACTTTTTTTTTTATGCAATACAGATGAAAAAATGCTGCATTCTGTTCAATTTTCCTTTTTTCATGATTCTAATTGGTCCTTCTCAATCTGGAAAAACAACATGGATTAAAAAATTGATATCTCATTTTCCATAAATAAACAAAACATCCATCAACACCATTCTTTATTTCCATAGATCAAACGATTCCAAAATTTTCACTGAATTGCTGGAAAAATTAAACACAGTCCATCATTCAGAAAAACAAGAACACATTCCATACATCTCATTCGTTACCACAATAGAACCAGAAACAGTGATTCCAAAAATAGAGAAAGAATTACAAACACTGCAATCTGACACAGAAACGAATTCAAACCGACAATCACTGGTAATATTCGACGACCTAATGTTTCTCTTGACAGACAAAGCATTGAGCACTTCCTTTTTACACAATCTGGCAACGAAAAGATGTACATTATCTTTGTTTGTCAAGATTTGATGAATGCTTTTCAGCAACAGCAATTACATCGTGTTGTTTCCAAACGATTCAGACAAAAGAAATGTGAAACATGTACTACGAAACAGAGGTTTCACAGGAAAAAAAGCAGATAACATTTTGAAAGAAGCGTTTTTGAACAGAAAATACCCTTACTTAATCCTGGACAACTCCTGAGATTGTCCAGAAAACTGTAGAATAAGACAAGGAATATTTCCAGATGAAAACATGTATATATTTGAATAATTCACAATAAACAAGTGAAAAAAATTTTTTTTTTATTCACATTTTTATATCTTTTTTGGAGGACATAAACGACCCTGATCGCAATGCAGGTTAAATGTCTTTCTTGAATAACAGCACTGTCTTATGTCAAAATAGTTTGAATCATATTCTTTAAAAAAACACCTGTTAAAATAATTATATATTTCCTCTTCGTTATCTCTTATCAATCCATATTTTACCTTCATCTTCAACCATTCTTTCAAAGAATCATTGCAAAACATCAAAATACAAAGCAAACCATCCGCAAGTCATGTATTTTGATTGCTGAATCCTTGTTTCAATACTGCAAATGATTGCAACTGTTCCCTGTCGGTTTCCACAACAGTATGTTTCCAACAACAATTTTCAAAATACATCTCGAATGAACAAACAAAATACCCCACAAATTGAGAACCTCGTATTCATAATTTTTGCAAACATCAATTTCTCATCCTTCTTCCAAACACTTTTTGTGAAAAATGCACAAATTCCAATGTTGACCTGGTTTTGAAAAAGGGTCAGTATTTCATATCCGTCTTGATGATTCAATTTGGTTATCGACTTCAGGATGAATATCTCCAGGAAAAACACCAATCACGTTTTTAACAGTAGGAAATTCAATCAAACTTTCCAACATAACAGTAATCAGAGGAATCTTTCTGAATGTATGTTTGGAAACAAAATTTGTGTTTTCATCAATTCCACATGCCATTCTGTGAACACAGATAAATATTTTTTTTTTTAACAATTTGCAAATTATCAGTAAATTAAAATGCAAACAATGATTATCAATTATTTATATTTTTTAAGCTTTCATGTCACATATAAACCATTGCTGGAATCACTAGATGAAAATTAATCAAAATTTCTAATCGCAATGCTGGACCCCTCACTGTCGGGCATTCTTTCAGATTTTCTTTTTTTCAAAGGAGTCATTTTCTTAATCTGAGTTCTGTAAATATCCTGACTGATGTCTTGCACATTGAAAGCAACTCTCAATCTACCATTCTTGATGCTAGATCTGTTAAAACCACTCTTTTTCAACAAATTGATAACTCGTGCTTTATCTTGATCATTCAAATGATAACTTTTGGAACTAGAAATATTTCTACCAAAGTCATTCAACACATCTTTGTATTTAACACCTGTTGCTTTTCCATCTGCTGAAACCAAGAAACCATCAGCATTTTCTTTGAAACCATTATCCTCTAAAGCATTTTTTAAATCTGACACTTTTTGTTTCCAATCCACATTTTGAAGAATGCTCATTTGTTCCATTCCCTGAAGAACGATTTACATTAGACAGCAACCATTCTCTATTCAACCCTTTGCTTTTAAAATTTGCGACTCTGCTTAACAAATTCATTCTAAAGGTGTCTTTGAAACCACTGTCGGAAGGTAATTTTAAATATCTATCGTAATCGTTGATAATCTCATTCAAACCAGACTGATACAAAACGTTGGAAATGCTTTGCCGTTTGACATTTTCATCCACTCTCCGCAATATGTTAGTCAATAAAACAGGGTCGATAACTTGCAATCTCGATACTTTTTCCTTATTGTTTGACTTTTTTTTTTATATTTTTTTATTTCTCTTTTTTTTCATAAAAACAAAACAATTTAAACCCTATTAAAATATTTAGCCAACTTTTGCAACACGTTGTGAAACAAAACATTTTCTCATCACTGCTTGTCATTTTGTTTTTGAAAAATTATTTCATGAGAACTACCTCACTGTCAGACAATTTGGGAAAGAGGGATCCCATCGGTCAGCATTACATAAAGTTTTTGCACTTTTTTTTCATCCTATTAGTGAAAGATTTTTCTTTCACATTGTTATCGACATTCAATAACTTCAACCTTTCCTTGTGATCCTTCTGCAAAAAATTTCGAATCTCTCCAGAAAAACATTGCAATTTCACTTCACTGCTATTACCCACAAAAACATTTTCATTTCCACAACATGACTTTCGAAAAAACTCCTTGTTTTTGAACAACTCCTTCACGACAGAACGGGCAATCCTTCCATCTCTTTCTTTCTTCACCATCATTCAAAGACGAACTTTCAAAATACGAATCATCACGTTTGGCATAACTAACAACTTGTTTTCCTTCATCATCATTATCATCTTCAGATTCATTGCTTTCCATATTATATTTAATTATTTCTTGTTTGGCTTCGTCATCAAAGTTGCAAACTTTTTCATCAGCTGGTTTCATTTTATTTTTTTCAGAAACTACAAAAACAAAATTTTTTTTTTGTTCTTTTCAACATTCAGTGTTACATTAATTCACACATTTTCAAAAAGTTTACACAAAATAATTACAAATATTTTTTTTTTCAAAAATCATCAAATCATTTGTTTTTGTTCTGTCTGTCAAGAAATCACACTTCAAAAGTTTTGAATAAAAAAGTAGAACCTTTTTCCTGAGCTGTTGAACTGGCATAAAACAAAGGTGAATGAGTTGACACTCGAGGAAAGCGAAGATGACCATCCATTGGTGGATGAAAATGCTTGGTTTCAAAATTATTAGAAATTATATGATCAGCATCTTTGAAATAGTTTTTCTTCTTAGCATTACCATATCTGTTCATCTTACCACCCATCCTTCCAATCAAAAATTAAAAAAATTCAATAAGTAATTTCCTTGAAAGTTGTTTGCAAAAAAACTGTGAACACACTGATTGCAAATTCGGATAAAAAAAACCATAAACTTTAACATTATTCTGAATTTCAAATTCAATTTCAACATCTACCCTTTTCTTCAGTTCCATCAGCAAAACTCAAATATTTGAGTCCTCCGTAGGACTCAACTCAAACACCATCAGAGCATGCCCTTTTTCATAATCATAACTAAAATGCATGTTTTCAAAATCTTCCAAATGGACAGCCCACCTTGTGTGAAAATAAGCATCCTTTGAATTTTTGATGGCGTAACAAATTGGAATATTATTTACTTTGACAACGCTAGTCGTCTTTTCCCAACCAAAATAAAATGGAGGAACAAAAGCATCACCATTATAATAATCATTTCTTGTCACACCTAAAATCATCTGATAAGGAATGTTTCCGCCAAAAATATCGTGCACTGAAAATTTACTATTCTCACAATTGTGAATGCTAGTTTTCACGTGAACCTCTTGAGTAAAAACATTAACTGTTTTACCTTGTTTTTCAATCATTGCATTGATCTGACTTTGAATGAGATCATTAGGGGTAACATGCTTGAAATGCATATAAAACTCATTCAAATTAACCTTAACACCTTCCAATTTAGCCAAATTTGCAGCATTCTGCCCTCCCTCTGCATCATTGCCTGAAGCATTTGCCACTGTGTGATGAAAATCTGACTCAGCCACGGCATACTTATGCTCTGACATTGTCAAAAATTTCCATTGACTTTCTCTAGTGAATTTCACCCTTAAAGTGTTATTAGTGGGAATATACTGATCACCAGAACTGAAAAACGGCATCAGCTTTTTCTCTATGCAATACATAGCATCCACATTTACAATGCTGTCATTTCTTTTCTTGGCACCAGTATTAGCAGTGATAGGAGACACGGTATTATTAGCATTAGCATCATCTGTAACATCATGCAAATATTGCATTTTATCAGGAACATCTTCCCATCCCATGTTATAGCCATACAAATCTTCTTTAGCATTTTTTCTCTCAAAGATGCGAAAAAACATTGGACACTATCAAATTATCAGTGTGAGAGACAGACAAAGCAACACCATTCACAGCCACATCAATAGATTTCCACCAGCTCGTCAAAGGTTGAGGAACATAATCACAAATAGTACTAGCATTTAATTTATTTCCATTGCTTTTCATTCCAGAAATGTTAGCAGTTACATAAGTATCCAATAACATTATCAATCCTCCACCTTGCATTTTTGTCAAAAACGTGTAATATGTCGATGTTTCACCTTTGCTAGCTTTCAAATGAACCCACAACTTCTCTTTCAAAGAATTATTAAAAGGAATCCTCTCAAACATTTCCATAGGTTCATAAAATATGACAGTATATCCAACAACATTTTGATTATCACTGCTAACAACAGGTACTGTTTCGGATTCACCCAATTGCTCATAAGCCTTCGACAATGATCTAGCATTCTCATTGTTTCCTTCATAAACATTGCTTCCTCATCATTTTTGAACCTAATTTTTTTTTTTAATCAGAAAAAAAAAAAAAGAAACAATTTTTGAATTTATTCCTATTTCCTCACATTATATATATATTTTTTTTTTTTCATCATTTTCCTCATGCTGTCGACCAATCCTTTTTCTTTTTCCAATCAACAAATTCTCACGTCTATCATTCCAAATTCTACATCTTTTGTCCTCTTCCTTATCTAATTTATCAATCCTTCTTTTCCTTTCCACAAAATGCTTAAGAGCTTCAGGCTCATGAAAAGGAACTCCCTTCAATGCATACAATTCATCATAAGAAACAACCTTATTCTTTCTGCAAGGAACATCATCACTTTTCACTTTATAATGTGCATTATCAGCAAAAGGAAATCTTTGAATAACTTTTCTACTTCGAATCGGTCGAGGTCTCACATACACTTTTCCATCCTCTTGTTATAGTTTCCCATCAGAGCGTCGTCCATTTTGTTTTGTTTGTTTACTTAACAAATTAAAATTGCACTTTAATTACTTCACTTTCACAACATATAAGAGATGAATTTGAATAACTTATATAAAATTCAAATTTAGATTTTAACATCTGAAACATCAGTCAACATCACAACAGGAATTGTATGAATTTTACTGAAATCCACATTGTATCCAGAAGTCAAAGGATGATTGAAAGATTGTTTGAGTTCTAAAAATCGTTTCTTTGCTCTAAAATAAAAAACACACTTCTTCCACTTTCCAAAAAGGACACTCCATCAACATTACTTTTTTTATTAAAAGAAAGTGAAAAATTAATGTAATGCTGATATCCAATTTTAAAAGCATCAAGCACTTGAGAAGCAAAAAATCCAGTAACAACAAATTCACACTCCAAACGATTATATGATCCATCAAATACATGAGCTTTCAAGGCAGTGTGAACTTTAAGACCTTTCAAAACAAACTTAGACGATTTGACACCAAATTCAAATTCTGCAATCCACATCTTTTTTTTCGGAAACAAATTCATACAGAGCATTCTTATAATTTTTTTTCATCATAACCTTTTGTTCAACTCGTTGGTAACCCATGGCAAAACTTTGTTTTTGACAATAGATCTTGCAGTTTTCCCCACAAGTGCTTTGAACACTCGTCGACCAACATTTTAAAATCATTAGATCCTATCTGATTCCCAAGTCGTCATTTAATTGCATTTTTTACAATCAATTTTGACAAATTAGAATTTACACATCTTTGATAATCTTTGAAACTCTTCCTCATTCTTCCACCTCTTTGATAAACAGAAAATCTTCTTCCCAAAAAATCACTTTGCAATCACAGTACAATTAAACAAAACTTTCCTGCTATTAAAAAATATCCTGTTTTGATTAATATCATTCACCGTCACAAATTCTACCAATTACACCACTTTTCAATTTCTGCTCGTGAATACGAAACTGTCCCTGATCCTCCTTTGACACCTATTGGACAAACCAACAAATTGCTTCTATAAGTGAAACCTAGCTGTACAGGTTCCACTTGTTCACAATCAATAAAAATAAAATTAAAATACTTGCTTTCAACAATTCTGAAATAACTTATTTTACTTGTTCCAGCCTTAACAGTGAATTCCACAACATTCTTTTCAAATCCCAATTTATACAAAATATCAAACTTATCATGTCCACTTGAATTTTTAGAATTCGACTTTTTCACAAACAAAGAAGATGAGTAACCATCTATCGTTTTTCCCCCAGACAAAATTTTACTTCCTGAGAAAAACTCAAAATCTTTCTGAAATCTGATGAAACAACGTTTCCCAACTGTTTCTCCAAAATGAACTCCAAAATAATATAACTTTCGATTAAAATAACCCAACAACTCCAATTTAGAATAATTACCATCAGGAATAAGAAATTTGTTCATTTTAAAGTCTCAACTTCACCATCCAGGTAATTTCCATTTGTATGCAGCATATAATTGGAGAATTTTAAACTTGGTAAACAAGAAAAATCCTCCCTGTTGCGAACATAAATTGTTGAAATTGAGGATACATGAATTCATTCACTCTGATGAAATAATTCCCATAACATGTATCCAAAGGAGGATGGATATCAATTTCAAAATCATTTGTTCGATTGTCCTGCCTCTCTGTAATTTGATTACTAGAAAGCAACATTCATACCAACCTTTTTTTCTTTTTATCCAACTTTTTGCAATTCCTGTCTATAAAACAATCCAGAAACAATTTCACCATCATCATCAATTAATCTATACGTCACAGGATTGGTCAAACGCACAGAATTAACCTTATAAGTAGTCCTACTCCAATTCAACCTACTTTCCTTAGAAAACAAACTCTTCGTAACAGATACTCTAACCTTATCACCTTTTTACAAAATACTACCCTTTCTTATAAAAGGTTTAAAATCAAAATAACCATGATACAAAAAAGACAAAGGCAAAATGACATTCCCACAATAAACATCCCTTGGACATTCCCTACCCAAACTAGAATATTCACTTTCATTATATCTTACAACAATTAAATCCAAAAATTGTGTATACCTTACAACATCCTTACCATAAATACCTAACAAAACCCCTCCAATCATTCTCTTTAAAGTTCTTATCACCCTTTCAACAATTACAGGTTTCATTTCACAATTTGAACTGAAATTAAAATTTATCTTTTTACCATAAAAATAATCATTCTTTTCAAAAAATGCAAATTCTGAACCCCTATCACATTGAATATTTTCTGGAGTAACACCTCTATTTCCAACTTTCCTCTCATCATCTAAATTTCAACAAATTTCTTATAAACAAGTTCAGAAGTTTTATTTCTCAATTTTTTAACCCGTAAGTAACGACTATAAATGTCAATGATGACTAAAAGATATCTCAGACCACTGTTGAATCTTTCCAAATACTTCAAAGCAGCCAAATCCAACTGCCACTGATGATTCACAGCAACGGGTTGAACTTTCAATCTCTTGTACCGTTTTTGGGATGATTGCAACAATTCATATCACTGCTTCAAAATTTCATCACCATCAACAACATCAGCCCTCTCAACCCTTTTCTTTTTTTTCATCACGAAGAACGAAGAATCTATTTCTTTTTTTTTCTTTTGCAAAAAACAATCTTAAAATACAGAATGAAAAAAACACTTGATTACAAAAGCTCAAGTAAATGATGCTAGCAATAACAACATCGTGCGAATGATTCAAATAATCACTTTCATTTACGTTTACTGATAGTTCCTTCAGATTCGTCCTTAACACTTCTTACTCGTTTACAAAATTCAAAACAAATGTTTTCATTAAAAATGTAATCATCAATGTCCAATTCAACTATATGTTTCCTGAACAAAGCAACTCTAGACAAACTATTACAAGCTTTGTCGATTTCCAAATCAAATGTTAAATAATTGAACGAATTCAAATGTTTTTTCAAAAAGTCTTCGCTTCATTTATCTGGCATCTTTTCTTCAACAAAATTAACATTGTCTGCATCATTCTTGCTACTTAACTCAGGATGATCTTCCAGAACCATTCTTCTAAACAATCCAAGTTTTTTCGAAACATCAGGAAACAAATATTTCTTGCGAAAACAAAACCTTTTAGACTCATCCATTTCATCAAATCCAGAAACAGCAGGACATGTAAGACTTTCAACAATCTCAATATCATCATCATTGATCCTGTCAAGATCTGCCTTTATCGGTTCAACATCCTGAACTTTCTCTTTATTTCACAACCCAAATTCCAATGACCAATTTTTTGTTTTCAGTTGCTGTTATATACTTCATTTTGTGATTTGAAATTTGCGATAAAACAAAGCCCTCCCTTCACATCGGGAAGTGCTTTGTAAACTTCACAAGAATTATTCCATCTGTTGAAACAAATTTGCATTTCCGAACAATCTGAATATTGAAGTATTCTAGTTATTCTTTCAACATTTGATTTCATGAAGACCTCCATGCCAGCATTTCAAAATTCAGCTAAACAAAGAAAATACATCTTTAAATAAAAGAAATGTTCTAAATATTCATTATCAAAATCTGAAAATAATACATCTTCAAAATGCTCATTCTTTATTTCCTTATAACTCAAACTGACATTCACATGATTCATTTCAATCAATCCCTCACTATCTGCATAACGTCCAGGATTGTTATAAAAAGAAGCAATTAAATGTTTCTCCAAACTTTATCATAGTAATCTTCAAAATCTTCAGAATAAACAAACAATTAATTGAACACAACCATTTTTTTCCATGTTTTTTTTAAAAAACACAATTGTGAATTAAACATCTGTTTCTTTCAGCCTTCCACTTTGAAACACAACACTTTTTCACTAATGGATAACTCACCATCAACTCAAACAAAAAAGAAGGCATATCGTAATGTTTCAAAACATTCCAAGTCATTTTTTCATTCACTCCATTGCAAAAAAATCTCAACAGATCTTCTAAATGAACAAAACATTTTTTACAAAAAAACATCCCCATTACTTGTCTGAAAAAAAAAACGATTCAAAACACTTAAATCAAGTCTCCATTTTCTACATTCATTCTGAACACAATGAAACCCAAAAGGAAAAATATAACTGATCCTTCCAACATTGACATTGCTGATCAAAACAGGTGAACGACTTTTCGCATTATTTGCAAATCCAAAATGAAAAATGGAATTACAATATTGCAATCCTTGTCGAAAAACATCACCCCTCACAAACTTAACACAATTAAAAACATCAATATCATTCACTGATATCAAAATTCGTCTAAATACAACATGAAATCATGTCAAACCATTCTTCCTTTTTTTCTTCAAGAAAAAAAAAAGGTACAATCAAATTCGGCACCTTATACCATTTTCTATTTATCTTAACTAATGCATAAAATTCTTCAAATCACAGATTATCAAACCATTGAAAAGATAATTTAAAAACGGTTTAACAACGACTCTTTACAACACATCATCAACCCAACCCAATTCAAAACCTTTGAAACGTTGATAAAGGCATATCTTGCTTTCTTTTCTCAAAAAATGACAAGTTGTGTAATTCAAATACTTGTTTCTTTCTTCATTGGAAGCATTGAATGGAAAAACACATTGACAAAATACTATCTATACACTCTAGGATCATAAGGCATATGTTCCAACAATATCTTGAATACTTGCAAAACATTCAAATCATACATTTTTTCTTTTAAACTTTTCCATGCAAATCATTTGAACAATTTCACTTCAAATTCTCCTTCCCTGTCTCCACTTATATAACCTTGCAATCCATTACAATAATTATTTGCAACTGTCGAAACATCACACCCTGCCATTTCAAAAACAAATTTTGAAATGCTGCATCTTTCAACTGAAGAGATGCATAGTCCTTGATTTCATCATGAATTAATGATTCCTTCAAAATATGTTCCAAAATTGATCTTCCTAATACATTATCCATCTTCAAATAATAACTTCCTTTTCCTTGACTTTTAATATCCAAAGCATTTTTGTTGAAAATGAGATCCATCATAGTAAAAGATTTATGACATCTTTTCTGAAGAGTCACACCACTGATTAACAAATCCCTTACAAAAACTTTGTTGCTAACACCTTCAACAACCAGACGAATTTCCATTCTTTCTTTGTCAAATGAAACTTCCAATCAACAATCAATTGCAAAATTACTTACCTTTTATTCAATGAAATCGAATATTAAAACCTCCAATACTTTAATCCTTTGTCCTTCTATCGACTCGAATAAATCACAACAAACAGCTTTTGACCAGGTTTTTTTTTCAAAACTTTGAATATTAATCAGTTTTCTTTTATTATGCATTTCTTAATCCCTGCTTCTAATATTGTAATCATGTTTACATTAACCGTCAATATGACAAGTCCGTGATCTCAGAATTTCATTAGAACTCACTTTAATATTCAAATCGACAACACTGTCTCTAAGTACTGGCAGACGCTGACTGCCGACTTTCTTGAGAGAAACAATAGACCCTTCCAAGGTTATCGATGCCACATTGTGGGGGGTGCAAAGCTGCTGGGGTGAGCGCATGGGTAACTCATATTATGAATGGCTGCCATGCTTGAGCAGCGCTGTTTGTCATGCCAAACGCTTGTTGTGCTATTGGATGCTGTGATAACAACAAGCGTTATCCCGAATATCAAGTGAAGAGATCTCACGTTGATGAGCTACGGTTTCACAAATGGCCAAAAGATGCACAGCTCGCTGAAACTTGGCGTAAACAAGTTGCAAAGAGCAGACATGATGAGTTTAACCTAGCACCAGGAGCTCAAGGCACTTTTGTATGCTCAAACCATTTTCCTTTGGGGAAACGTACTCCAAAAAATCCTGAGACAGACTGTCCTTGTGTGTTTATGACAGTCTCAGACTACCAACATTATAGAACTCCCAAGAAATGGAAAATGAACAGGTTGCAACAGCAGTCTTCATCAACAACAAGTAGAAATCCGAGATGACATTTGGTTGCTTCCGTAAGTAGCGACGACTCTGACAGAGAACTAACAAGTCCAGAAGCTGAGAAAGAACTTTCTGTTAAGATTCCGCTATGATTTGAGGTCAAATTTTACACTGGTCTTCCTTCTACTGAGTGTTTTAAATGCATGTTTGACTTTCTGTTGCCAAAGGTACAAGATATGCAATATTGGCGTGGGGCAAAGCAGACAGAGAATGAATCGGCCAAGGTCCTGTATACCCAATTTCAACTCTTTGCTGGCACTGGGAAAAGAAGTGGCCCACGAAGAAAACTTTCTTTAGAGCAGGATATTTTACTCACACTAATGAAACTATGCCTGGCACTGCTTACAGAGGACTTGGCTTTCAGATTTCAGGTGTCATCTACCACAGCTAGTAGCATATTTACTACCTGGATAAAACTCATGTCAAAAGAACTTTTAGTCCTTATTATATGGCCAAGCAGAAGTCAAGTAAAGAAAACCCTGCCAAGCTGTTTCAGAAAGTACTACCCTAAAGTATGCTGCATTATAGACTGCTTTGAGTGCTTTACCGAAACACCAAGTGGTCTTGATCTAGCTGCAACTATGTGGAGCGAGTATAAACATCTTTATACTTTGAAAGCTCTGGTTGCTATAACACCAAATGGGGCAATTTCCTGTTTCTCCAAGCTATGGAGTTAGAGCAACTGATATTTTCATTGTTAAGAACAGTGGATTTTTGGACCTTTTGGAGCCATATGATGAAGTCATGACTGATAGAGGATTCAAAATCAAAGAATAATTGTTAACGAGAATGGCTTCACTGTGCATCCCCCCAAGCAAAGCAGCATCTATGCAGATGCTTCCTGCAGATGTGAATACCCCCACCATTGCCAACATAAGGATTTATGTTGAGCAAGCTATTGGAAGGATGAAGGTGTTCCTCATGTTAAAACATTAACTACCCATCAGCCTGCTCTCTGTTGCAGATGATATTGTCAGAGTTTGTTGCTCTTTGTGCAACTTGTTACCTCCTCTTTGTTCATAATACTTACTCGTTCAAAACCTGGGAAAATATGTAAACAATTAAATGAAATAACACTGGGCATATGCTTTTTTATGGCACATTCTTTAACTTTTGTTCAAATACTTATATTACAAGATATTTTACTTTTGTTCTCACCACTCAAATAAGTAGAAGTTTATTTCTACTATAGAGACCATCCATTCAGGCAGAAGTATTAAATGTGACAGGAATAACAGACCAATTCAGCTGAGTTTGTTATGTCTCCATGGTTGCTACACCATGCATGTACTGCATTCTTACAAACTGAACAAACATGTTCCCCTCCAACAGGAACAACAGGAATGTCCTTTGAATGGCAAACGCTGCATATACTGTTTGTTCCTTCATTTGTGTGCAGGACAGTCTTCGAGGTTGAGGCACCACTTTGCTCATCCTCTTTGGAGCTGTCGTAGGTACTGTTGCTTTCATCATCATGGGAGTCAGCATTCTCCACAAGGCAGCTGAAACACAGCCATGAGTCTAATGACTCAGCACAATGCTCAGTTAGCCCTGCACATGGAAGATGCCACCACGTGTTACAAGCATCACAGCATATGCTGCTCTCTGTTGCAACACAATTAATTTCTGCCTCTTCCAAAATGACTTTTTCACACTTTGGACATAGAAAAATATCTCTGTATCCAAGCATGCATGGCAGAGTGTAAGACTTATAAAACAAAGTAAGAGTATTTACTACCTTTGTAATATAGGCCTTGTCAAACTCAATCTTGTCATAGAGTGGTCTATGTCCAGCATCCCAAACAACAAAGAAGGAATGGTTTACACTGCACACCCACATCTGCGCCTGCACTTGGGTGTAATACTTGTGTGTCCGCTTTAATTGAGGTACACCATTGTGCTCTTCCAAAAACTCTACCCATTTGTAGACCTCTTTCTCCATAATGTTTTCATTCCTAACAGAATATGGGCACTTGATTTCCACTGTGGCAGCACCACAACATTTGCATGTAAAAATCCCATCTGGAGAACCAGCAAGGTAGGGGTAGTCAGCCTTGACATACAAGCCACACTTTCGAAAACCTTTAAGACCATCTTCATATTGACTTGCAATGTCAGACATAAAAGACTTGACTCCGTCTTCTTCATGTGCAGTTCCCCATTTCATCTGTGGTAGGTATGAAATATCTTCAGCTTCATTGAGCATACTAAACACCATTGGGCTGTATTGTGGTTTTTTCCTTCTGCTCTTCATAATAGCTTCAGTCTTGGTGTAGACATTATGAAAGTTTGAGGCAGTAATCCTTCCCATTCGTTGTCTCCACAGATCACTTGCATGCTGGTTTCTCGTCTCACATTCAATCCTTTTAACTTGCTCAACTGTCAGTTGTGACTGACAGATAAACAAGGGCACAGTTTCTTCCATTGCTTTCTTCTTCATTTCTTCTGTTGACACGAACTCAGCAGCTCTCTGCACTAAAGGTGTGTGAAGGCCATCATCTCTACCATGCTCAACAGAATATAGCACACAAGCTGATGGCACATTCTTTTTGATGCTGTTGAGGAAGGCAGAAACTCTTTCTTTGGTCAGTTGTCTATCTCGAGGCTTTCATGGGTCAAAGTCTTTCCTCAAAGATTGATTCAATGCAATGTCTCGGTTGCTTGGCTTCTTACTCTTCTTATCTTTATGGAAAGTTAAACTTTCCAGTCTGTTTGGAGTGACTTCTTTTTTGGTTCCCCTATTCCAGCCTAGGGGAATACTTGTGCAGGCAGGTGAAATGTATTGTTTTTTGCAAGCATAATTCACCTTGTATGACAGGGCAATAACATGGTTGCATGCTTCTCCAGTTCCTGCAGTACATGTACACCATGAAGTAACTATTCTACAGTCAGTGTTTGTTATCTCAACACATACCCAAAGTTGGTGTGGGTCATCATGCAATTTTCAATACGAGGAAATGTTGCCTTTAAGGAAAGTAAACTTACAGTTCAAGGGACATTTGCTGACAAAAATAGTGTCAACAAAGCCACTCATCCAGTAAGAATACGCCTTCTGATCTTTGTACTTGCCAATATAGTCGATATTCACAGCTTTTACTCTTAGGATGTAACTGAATAATTTCCCATCATCAATTTTTGGTCAATGTTGTACATCATCAGACCATGCTTCATCAGGGAGGTCTTTAGGGTCGATATTTATGGCATTTGATTTTAATCTTTGTACATGCTCCTTGCAGATTTTTTTGGAGATCTACTCCTGGGAAAATTTCTTTGGAACGTTTAGTTCATATGCTCCAAATGCTCTAGCCACAAGTTCAGCCTTTGGTCCACTTTGTTTGAGAGCCCTCAATACCGGGAAATCTTTCAGCGATGATACTGTCAAGTGAAGAAAATCGTTGTATTCCAGTGTTTCTTCTGGCTGGTTTGTGGCCATAACTCAAAAATATGAACCCAAATCGATTATCTGCAGAAGGATCTGTTGTAGCAAGCTCTTTGCCCACGTTTTAGAAGAAAAAACTTGAGATGAAGGCAAGTGCATTTGAGAATCACGAGGTAATCAACAAAGAAACCATTGATGTGCCACATGCTTGCCCCAGTAGCTTTGCATCCCCTGCAAGATGGCGTCATTAACCTTGGAAAGGTCTATTCAAACACTATCTGAAAACTAGTATTATTTTTTTTCTGACAAACCAAAACATTCATTTTCTTTAACAAAGTCAAAAGCATTGGTTCTCACTCTTCGATATCCCATACAACTAGATCTATCACCTTTTCCTTTTTCGTAATCGAACAACAAACCAATTTGCAGAGCACACTCTTTGCATTCCAACAACCATTTGATCCAAATTCTTTGAAAGTGATTCATTCGCTTATACAAAAGCAATTCCGAAACATTAGTTTCAGAAGTTCTGCAATTCCAAATGTTCTTGTACCAAACCAAATGTTTATGTGGTTTGACCACTTGCAAAGTCATGTAATGATGCTTGTTATTTGAAACCAATCTTCTTGGTGTTTGACACATGAAATCATCATCGTGCTTGTAAACAGCATACAGATACAATTGTTCTGTGCGATTCAACTCTTTCAACGCATTTTTAACGTAATCATCTTCAAAACAATTAGTTATAATGAATCTTGCAACTCTTTGTATTTATCCATCAAAGCATCTGTGTAACTGCCGTATTCTTTCAATTTCTCAACCATCTCATTGATTTCCTCCTGACAATATTGTTGTTCTTTTCTCTCACATAGATCATTCCTAGAAGATAACCATGAATGAAACATGAGAAAAATTATTGACCAAGTTTTACTAACGCTCTGAAAATGCTTCGACAAGAACTCCAAACACACTTTTCATGCAGGGGCATGACACTTGCACACACACACCAACCCACCCTCACTCTCTACACGTTTTTGACACCTTTTCGCAACGCCCACTTGTCAAAAAAAACTTTGATGACAGTTAATGAGACTGGAATTTTCGCTCCCCCTCAGTATAAAATTAAATGCGTCGCTTTGATTGGCTGACAGCTGTCACATGATCTTTATCCGCTAATGTGATTGGCAAGTAAAATGAATATTTCCCTCATGAAAGTTACTACTCAGTATACATGTTGAGTTTTTAACTTGAACTTGCCATTCTCTTTAAACAAAAAAAAAAAGTCTTTCCAGGTAGTTACAGCTTCTTCGACTGTCATGTTTCTTTGGGTGAAAGGACATTTTATCTCTAAGATCCCATTGTCTGCAATCAGCCCATCTGGAGATGCTCCCAGTATGCCAGAAGTTGTGAGCCACAAGCCAGAATTTTGTACAGGTTTCTCCATTGCAGATTCAAATGCCTTTACTCCTTCATCTTCATAACTTATTCCCCAAGAAATGGCTTTTACTCTTCAAAGGTTGTATTGTCCCATCACTCTTAATAACGGAGGGAGTCACCCGTTTTGCCATCAGAACATGACCAAAGTTGCTTGTAGTTAGTTGTCCTCTTCGTAGTATATGCCAGTTCAGGTTATCTCTTTGTCCAATTGTTGCTTCATGCACTGCCACCCATTCTTCATCAGTGACTTGCAGCTTACTTAACAGAAAGTCTAAGCTCAAACCACTGTCCACAAACTCCTTTGATAAGATTATTTCCTCCACAGTCTTTATAGGGAGGTCTTTATGTTGTTAACTGGCTCAGGACTTAGAAGCCATCCATGTCCAGTGAACTGGCCATATGCTTTTAAGTTGCTAGAAAAGCTGGCATGATCTGCTTTGGAAAGATCTTCTTTAAAAGGATTGTATTCTTTTGGAGAAGGATACATCTCCTCCACAGTACGGGTTATGTCTTGTGTTTTTTGCTTTTTCCAAGCACATTCAACATCAGTCTGGCTAAGGTTATGGATTCCATGTATAAACAAAGCCGCCACATGGCTACATTTGTACGCTCCTCGTGGGCATTCACAATCTCTTGACTTTATCTGACTGTCAAAAATAAATCCTTTTAAAGATACGTTTTATAAATACAAATGATAAGAAAATCATGAAAAGGTATCATGAGTATGTCAGTGAAACACGGAGATTCTCTTACCATAACATTGTATCATTTATCTTTCATACTAGCTTTTGCAATTCCTTGCAAAGTACCATCAGAATATGAAAGATTCTGTGACCAGATGAGTAATGGTTTTTACCTCTCGATATAGATTTAGGCTCGTCGTGGAAGAATGAAACAAGAGCAGTGATTGACAACGCCGCCATGTTGGATTTATGTTGGTCTCCAGCAAAACCGTTGTCATGGTAGTGTGATGTCACACTTCGGTACTCTATTTGGTTCATTCTGTAACTCCACTGGAAGTTGATGGAGAAAGGACGAGTGCCTCTGAAATTACACCAGAATCCGATGGAACCATCACCCACGGGTAGTGGTGAACGTAAACCATCGGAAGTAGATCTGAGTGGCTTGACACTGGACCAACAACAGGAGGCAATCAAGATGTTATACAAGGAAGCAGATGACAACATCAGATGTATTGAAGAACTCCAAATGGACATCCAGCTGACTGACAATCAACCAATACATAAGAAGTACCTTTCAATTCCTCGACCTTTATACCCAGAAGTGAAGTCTTACATTGAGGACCTGCTGAACAGAAATTTTATTTGAAAGTCGAAGTCGTCATTCTCCAGTAGTATGGTGGAATGAGACTGTGTGTTGACTACAGAAGTTTGAGCCAGAAAACTGTCCTTGACTGCCATCCAATACCACATATTCAGGAAACACTGGACAACTTAGGAGGAAACCACTGGTTTAGCATACTCGACCAAGACAAGGCGTACCACCAAGGATTTATGTACAGAAGCAGCCAGCCTCTCACAGCTTTCATAATTGTAGTGCAGCTTGTTTTTACACCTATCTGGGGTGATTACCATGTAATTATTTTCACTCTTTCTTTAACTACGTAGGGCCCAAAGTACCTAGCCTGAAGGGGTTTTCCAGGAATGGGAAGCAAGACTAAAACCTTATCACCAGGCTCAAATTTCCAACAAACGGTCTTTTTATCATACCTAGTTTTCATCGATTTTTGGGTTTTCTTAAGGTTATCCCTAGCTAACTCACATGCTTTTGTAAGCCTGGTGCAAAAATCCGAAACATATTGTAAAAGGTTCAAAGAGTTGTCCTTGCTACACAAAATCTTTTCTTTCAGGAATTTGAGTGGTCCCTGCACCGTATGTCCAAAAACAAGTTCAATTGGACTAAAACCTAAAGATTCTTGTACCGACTCTCTAGCCGCAAATAAAAGCAAGTAAATGCCTTCATCCCAGTCTTTTTCTGTGTCAAAACAATAAGCCTTAATCATGTTTTTTAAGGTCTAATGAAATCTCTCAAAAGCACCTTGACTTTCTGGGTGATAAGCAGACGATCGAAATTGTTTAATCCCTAACTTGTACTTGACAAGAAATTGGAACCTTGGTCCGACTGAATTGACTTTGGGAGACCGACAAGTGAAAAGAACTTAACCAAGGCCTTAACAATAGTTTTTGCCTTTATGTTTGGCAAAGGTATAGCCTCAGGGAATCTTGTAGAAGCACACATTATGGTCAACAAGTATTGATTACCTAATTTAGTTTTTGGTAAAAGACCAACACAATCTATCAGAATCCTACTGGAAGGTTCCTCAAAAGCAGAAATGGGTTGAAGAGGAGCTTTAGGAAGGGGTTGGTTTGGTTTCCCAACCATTCGACAGGTTTGACAAGGCCAGTAGAAATGACTTGATACCTTGGCATACGTCTTATTGACACCTAAATGACCAAACACAGGGGTCTCATGTGCCAAACATAATACTTGAGAATGATAAATTTTAGGAATAACAACTTGGTACTTTACTGTCCACTCATCCTTGGCAGAAATATCCAGAGGTCTCTGTTTCCACATTAACATGCCGTCTTTTATAAAATAGCAAACCGGATTACCAGAAATATCTTCGTCATCTCCAGCTTTTTGAAACAGGGGTGAGATCTCGGGATCTCTTTTTTGTTCTTCAATAAGAGATGACTTTGAAATGGATTGGCCCTGATTTAAAGAACTTTCTTTAGACAAATTAGCTTCGTAAGTGTCATTAAATCGATCACTTTCAAAAACTTTTCCTAGAAAAGTGTTAGACAAATTAATGTCTGCATCGACGTCATCAATAGTTTGTTTTTTACTCATAGCTCGAGAAACAGCACAAGAAGGATACAAACCAGGAATCTCCTGCTCAATAGGATCAGGAGTTTGATCACAACAGGGCTTATTTGTTAGAAGAGGGCCACCTACCACCTTGTCCCCAGCAAGGTCATTTCCTTCAAAAGGTAACGAAGGCTTAATTCGTAAAACTATAGGTCCAGAAACCAAATTAGAAGACAAGTAAACGTTATGGAGCAGAACGGATGAATATCTTAAAGAATCTACTCCTTTAATAAGTACATTTGTACAAGGATAAGACTTATCAGAAAACGGCAAAGTATCTGCCAACAAAAGAGACTGCGAACATCCAGTATCTCTTAATATTTTAACAGGAGTAGCATTATCTAAATCACTTCCAAGTGAAACAAAACCATCATGAACAAATGATTAAAAAATCTCCGTAATGGGATCAGAAGGGGATTCTACACAAACCTTAGAACTATCACTCGTAGATCTAACCTCACAAAACATCATTAACAAATTTTGATTTCACAAAGCTAATAGGCTTTGTATCATTTTGGTCACTCTCTTTCCTTTTAATTTTCCAACAATCACTTAACAAATGACCTGGATTTTTACAATAGCTACAAACGACAGGGTTTACTGGTGTGTTCTGTCCTGTATTCAATGGTGTTTGTTGTTGTACAGTCTTGAATGTTGGTGTCTTTGTGTGGCTATTATTGAAGGTGGGTTTGCTGGTTTATAAAAAGATTCCTTAAATGAGTTCCTAGGTGGACCACTGAAACATTTATTGTCAGGCGTAAACAACAAATTTCTTTGTTTTACAGCAAGACTGGTTTGACTTATCTACTTAACAACGTGCATATATATGTGTGTATATATGTGCGTATATATATATATATATATAACTGCAGACAGAACCGTTTTGGCCTATTGGGCCTCATCAGTGCAGTGCTGACAAGCAGGATGGAGAAGCCTACATTATATAGGCAACGCATGTGGTACATCTAAGCCATGCCAGAACACTGTAACTAGAGACTAGTGAGCGTGCACAAATGTGCTAGCGGCATGACTCATCCTGTAGAGCACTCGTATATATATATATATATATATATATATATATATATATGTGTGTGATTTTTTTAATTGGGTTGTTTTAAAAAATAAAAACCGTTGGGTTAAATGCGATTTTATAAAATGCTGTTGTATGACAGACCATAGATAAACATGATTAAAATCATGAAGGAAGAATGTGTTAAACCTGTGCAACAACATCAAGGTAAAACTATGTGGGCAGGTATGAAAATCGATATTACTGTGGAAGATGAGGGATTTGTTTGTGATGGATTGGGTAAAGGATATAAACAAATCAAAAATATTCAAAGAGAAACGTCAAGTGTTTATTCATCAATGTCTTCTCATTCCGAAGAAGAAAAAGATGGAGCATGTGATCAGTTTCCAGCAGTAGATGCTACACCAGAAGAACCTGAAGAAGAATGTAGACCATTATTGTTTTAGAAACCAAATGATAGACCAAAAAAAATTAATTTTGGAGCAGATTAAAGTATCGAAAGTGGTTGTGTCACAGACTGCTGTTACGTATACTAAAGCACAAAAAGATATAGTGGTTGCAGTTAGAAGTAAATTTAATGAGATGAAACATTTAAGAAATTGGAAGCTGTGAGAAGAGTATAAGGATTTTAAATTGCTTTATAATAATTTGGACACAATTGGAACTAGGTATATTGCTGAAGCATTTTGAACTGTCATAAAAAGTTGTTGACTAAGAGAAGAAGACCCAAGTACCAAAGAAAAAGTGAGCTATGGCTGTGACTTTGAGCGATCTGAATGTTCCTTTTAATAAATTGTCGAAGGAAAAATATATATAATTGGCTAAATAACGAAACTGACTTTAAAAGAGCTTTATTATTGTATATAACTCATGTGTCGGACTGTGACTGTTTTACTCTGGACATTTATGTTGTTTATCGCAAAATTTCGGCGTTTGATATATCAAGAAGGAAAGTTTTGACCCTTCAACTTTATGACCCATCATTACCAGATTATAAAACATTGCATTATCAGTATCGCTGTCATCAATTAAGATATGTCAGTAAAAAGGAAATAGAGCAGGCCATGCAGATTTTGTTGAATATTTTGACCCCCAGTAGGGTCTTGGGATATAAAGGCATTTTGAATGACGTTTATACAAGCAACTGAATGTATTGTGTGTGAATTGGAGCTTTTGGGTTGTCCAAAATATCAGTGTTTGAGAAGGATACAAAGTGCAGCCTTTGAAGTGCAGTTATCACTGCCTTCATTTTATTGGTGAGTTGGATAGAAAGAAAAGTAACACCTACTTTAGCCGTTTTGAAGTTATTTTATTTACCTTATATATTTTGAATACTTTGACACCGTTTTTTTGACATTTTAACTTTTTTGAACCTTCATTATTAATGTTGATGGATGATGTTACTCAATTAGCTTTGATTGCTGTTTTACAGGAATTATATTCAACTTGTGTGACATTGCGTAGGTTAAAACAAAGAATAGTAATATGAAAATCTGTTCATTTCAGTAAATATCAGTGGACAGGTTAACATGATTACATTTACAAGAATAAGTTTATAGTTCTGCAAGAAAAAAATTTGTTTTTGCTTTCATTTAATGACTGTTTTTATCAGATACCTGCTGACTGGGTTATGAGGTTATATCAGAATGATTGTTTTTATGTTTCCAATGCAAAATCTTGTTGTAGAGCCAATGTGGTAATGGAGGATAATGATAACAGCTTTTGTCAAAGTTTGTGTGTCCCTGATTATTACAGAATACGTGTTAGCATGTTTCATATCAGGTGTCAATTGACATGCCTCAAAATGCCATCTGGTTGTAAACCTAGATTTCATATGATTTTATATATTAAATTTAGTAAAAGATTTCCTACTTATTTAGTTAATGTGAAGAGTTTATATTATTGTTGGTATAATTTATTTCCTGAATTACATATATTTTTGAACAATCTTTTGGGTGAATTTGATCCTTATATGCTCAACTATGTAGTAAGTCAGGAAACATGGTGTCTTTCAAATGCCTCCTTATTCTCTGAATTACTACGTGCTTCGATAAACTGTTATGTTTGACATGTGCATTTGGAAAGTTTTATAAATTTCATGATTAAATATGATAGGATTTGACAGAGAATCACTTGAATGACAATTTGTTACTCGTTAGAGATTTCATTCATTACCCACTGGTTAGTAGTATATTATGTTGAAGAAAATAAAATGCATAGACTTTAAAGAAAGACAATTGTGAAAATTTGTGTTAATTATGGAATGCGTAATATTTCTTAGAAGGATTATCATGAGAATAGAAGAGTGGTTGATGAATGAAACACACTTGTCACAGTCTATTTTAATGCAATGTTGTCAATGAGTATTGGTTAAATATTCTATTTATTCTGAAGTTAAGAAAAAAGATTATTTTTGTTTGGAAATGATACATCCCATTACCCATATCTACCAAAATGGTAGACTTAATTTGGAATTGTTATTGGTCAATGTGTACAATTGTATGATGAGGAGTTACCATTTTTATGTTCTGTTTCCTTTATGCATAAGGAAAAATTAACCCATTTATTATATAGTGTATGACAAGCATATGTCAAATCAAGTGAAAAATTACATTTATATAGTGATTTTATCATTTGTGAAAAATTTTACACAATATATTAAAATTGATCAAAAATTATATTTAGAATATTTCACAAATAATAAATTGGTGAAATACATTAATGATTTTGAATTTCCCTCAAGTAAAAAATATACATGTTTTTTTGGTAGGGTATCTAGTGAGAAAAGGGATTAATATAATACTGGACCCCTATGGTTATTGTTTTGCTGCAGAATGTTATTTTTAATTAAATTTACTAAAAAAATACATGCAAGGATAAAAAAATAATAACCATATAAGGTAATGGGTATAGGTATAAAGCTAATGTGAAATTTATCTATACTTCATTTGCTCAGATCTTTGAATAGCATTGATGAGTTTTGATTTTATAATGGCTACTGCAAAAGTATTTAAACATGTAGGGTTACAAAACCTCACTGAACTTGTACAATATAGTGATTTGACAGGTAAGTTTGTTGCTTATAGAACATTTGACAAGGACACAGTGCTATTTAATGCACAACCTGTAAGTGAAAAATGTGCAAATTTTCACTGTAATTCTTTTGTAAGCATTAAGAATGAACATGTTTATTTATTAGCTCAAGCACTGAGCAAGTTAGATGGGAAGAATTCACCAGAACAAGTCTTCATTGTTGTGAGCAAACCCGAAAATGATGTTTACAAGAAACTTCCTTCTGCAGAATTAATTTTTGATTGCAATCTAGACAAGCCTGATGCTCGTGAAGGTCTTGCTGTGGTTTCTACTCCTAACATCTCCTGCCTCTCCCAAAATACTGAGCCAGATGAAATCACCTGGGATGATTTCCCAATTCATCTCTTGTTGATGGTCTATGAAATTATTTGAGAGAAATTATTTGAGAAATACAAGTCTTTCTTCTTCTACTTTAACTGGTGGAAAGAACAATTCAAATAAACAAAAAATCAAATTGATGATGACAACGAAGGTGAAATTGTATTGATTGATGAAGTCAAACAAGAACCAGAAGAGGTAACTAAAGAATTTATCATGACACATTTGGATTTCTTTAGTAACTTGTATCATTATTTATGTACAAATTGTTGGGGTACAATAATATATGAACAAAATATTGTATTTTAGGGAATAAAGAGTATTTTCAAGCATTCGATTCTAGCATTAATTTGGGTATGCTAACATGTGGAAAAAATGAAGAAATTAGTAATGAGATCGACTGTCATTTGGAACCCAGTTTAACATTACTGATTTCTGATTCACCACCTCTTACACCACCATCATTGACACCTCCGCTTTTGAGTGAGATGCCAGATTTCTCTTAAAAAAAAAAATTCAGGACTGAAAAGAGAGAAGAAATTCCTGAAGATATTATGTGAAAGGAGAGACTTTAACAAAGAAACAATTGAACTTATACTGATTGCATGATAAAAAAAAAGAAATATAAATGATTAACACTAATGTGTGTGAAATAAATTAACAATGCCAAATAGATGTAGTATCTATAACTGATATTAAAGGTTATAATTTTCAATATAAATATTGGTAGGTTGTAATAGATGTTAATTCACGTTATGCTTGGGTGAAACTTTTGACCAATATGAAAGCAAAAATGGTTGCTAAGAAGTTTGAAGACATTCATAACAAATTGACAGTGAAATACAGGTTCAAGATGTTTCACACATATAATTGTGAGATAATAGCATCACTTGCTGAAGCTTTGATTGGAAAATTGAAAATCATGGTGTGACAAGTGCTTGCAGTCACAAAACAATTTCATTATGCCGAGTACATGCAATCAATAGTAGACAGATATAACGGATCTCCACACAGAGCTCTTCTGCAAAACTCACCAAAGGATATCTATCAATAGAGAAAGACTAAGTCAGATTTGATGCTTTACAAACCTTATTTGCAATTATGAAAACATGTGAAACACGTCTTTAAGAAAGGGTACAGAGTACAATTGTCAAGAGGTCAAAATTCTGTATTCGAAAAAGCCAGTTTATGACAGTGGACTGATGAAATATTTACCACAAATAAAGTATTTTTTAATGATCTGCTTACATATGAATTTATCGACATTGATCAGGTACAGATAAAGAGTATTTTCTTTATAAAGAAGAATTGAAAAAAGTGTAACAAATAAAAAAAAATTAATATTACAATATTTAGTCATTGGGATAACCTGCTTTTCGAAAATAAAATTAATGATTTTCAAATGTTGCTGAGCATACCAATAGATGCTTGTTCATCAACAAAATATCAAGGTTGATAAATTTTGCTATCCCTTGACAATACCAAATATTGAGAATGATGAACACTGTTAGTTTAATTTAAAGATTAATTTTTCGAAATTTAAACTGGATACTAGTTCCAATAAAATCGATTCACAACTTCAATTGGATTTGAGAAAATCACATGGAGTGTATTCAATTAAAGATCCCTGTGAAATAATTAGCAATAAGACATCACAATGTAATGTTAATTGCAAATTGAATAGTAATAATATGGTATATGTGAATTTTTCGTATTATTACCAATATTGGCTATATTGGACCAAACTGATTGGAAATACAGGTAAACCGGAAGATGGAGGAACTTTAAATGAATTTTGAAGGGTGTCTCAGTCATGGGATAATAAGGACAAGAATGCCGATATTCAAATTAAAGTTATACTTTTGTCAAAATTGGCATTCATCTTAGGGTTTAAAAAGCCAGAATTGATTTTCATTTAAACTGCTAATGGGAAAAAATCAAATTTTGATGACGGTTATATAGTGGCTGATAGATTAGCGGACAAGACCAATGTATTGAATTTCTTGTACATGTATAGTGATCAGATCGATGCCATTGAATTTGGGACTGAAACAAGAAAGTTATTGTTGACTGTACCAATTTCATGGGGCAAGCAAGGCAGCAGCAATGTTGGGGTGTATACTCTGATTAATCATAAACATAAATTACAAGCCGATTACCATAATCAAATTGTTATTCAGGTGAAAACTGCCACCAATAAGCTTGTTCCTTTCGATTCAGGAAAATTTATCAGTAATATTACTATTGAGTGACATAAACATATTTAAATTGAGTTTAAATGAAAAACAAAAAGCGGCAGAATAGTAATAGAATCTTATGAAATTTCATCGGATTTTTTAATTAAAGCGAGGTGAAAAATACCACAAAAAGTTTTTGCAAAACTGAAAAACATGGAAATGGACAATGTTCAAGATTTGTTCAATCTTTATTTTGCACGATTTAAGAAGGTGATAAAATCTATCCTGCATCATCTGCTAGTCAAATCATCGGTGTCAAAGATTACCAAATTTCTGACAACAAAAATGCAGTACAAATGATTTTGTTCAAGAAGCAACTATTTGTGGCAATCGAAGTACAAAACACGCTGGAAAGTATAAATAAATCTGGAAAGCAAGAGTTACTGCTGTTTATGATTACCAACCGTACACATATGAAGGAGATGCTGAAATTCTTAAGTTAAAATTATTATGCAGAACTCAAAAACAAAGAAAAAATCGCGTTTTATTTCAGCATTTTTCATGATGTCACTGACAGTTGAACATTACATGGAATTACTAAAAGGGAAATGGTAAAATAAAAAATAAAATAAAACCATGTATGACACAAGTATACGAACAAGCCAGTGTGGGTATGCCACTAAACATGACTCTTCCAATCGAAGAAATACAACCTGCCCAGAAAAAGAGAAAAAAGACAATTTCACAATGAAAAGAGTTATTGAAATCACTTTTATCATAACTTTGTTTTATTTTTTCACATTCCAAAAAAATGCCTATAAATACCCACAATATTGCAACAAAGTTATTCAAAGCTGCTGCTGTTGCTGAAGATGTACAAAAATTGTAAAATTAAACTTTGAACGAAGAAAACCAGCAAGAAATTGACAGTCACGATGAACTATTTGTGGGACCCAATATCGTTCAATAATGTATTCACCAATTGAGTCTACAATTAAGTCAATATGCCTTTTGAAAAGCTGCCCAGTTGGGTTCAGTGATTGATTTAAATTGTTTTTTTTTTTTTTATGGGAACATAAAAATTTGATCTAACGATGAACATGCATGCAAATAGTAGGTTTAATGTTTTGCCTTGGCCATTTCGATTGTGGTGGTCGCAGCCAATTACTGAAATGGAAGGAGTGCCACTCAATATGGCTTACATTCATAATGTTTATACAAATTACATGAAATCACTGACCAGAGATGCCATATATGAAAATATCAATGGTGGGATTTTGGATGTTGCAGGTAATTTCAATTACATGGTGATGCAAATAACGTGGCTGCTAATCTTGGATGACAAAAATGAACTGCACTATTCTCAGCTTCTCGAAATCGACTCATTATGGATAAATGCAATAGTATGTTCTTTAATGATGGAAATAGTTATTTATCCTCCAAAAATTAATTTAAATTAAAATTTGTAAGAGCATGCAATTGTGAAATTTTCATGACGATAAATGTGGTAGTGGTAATTCTAATTTCGATGTGCTTGCCAATGACAAGTTGAACATCAAAACTTATGATTTTAAACGTTTATTGAAATATGTCAAACCCAATGAAATGACAAAAATATGACCCAAGAAGGAGAAGCAGCCAAATATTATCTTACACAATTGTACTGTGACCAAAAGTCAACATGAATACAACCCATTGACAAGATGATGACATATTTACCAGTTCATTACCCTACCAGCGTTTTGTTCTCATTCATCAAGGCAATTTCAATGGAGATGCCAAAAATAATGCATTACAACTACACTGGGAGAATATTTTTAATTTTCAAGTTTCCATCAATGGGAAAAAATTAGAAAGAATAATCAATTCATCATAAGAAGCATATATCATGTTGTGTTAAACTCTTCATCGAACCTATGAACAAATGCCCTTCAGCTATACAGATTACATTAAGGGATTTGCAATAATCGGCATAGTTTTAACAGCAACAGGAGATTGTGATCTTCATGTTCTACTGAAAAACCTGATGAGCAATTTAAAAGTTGAAATGCATTCACACAAAGTTAATCAAGATGTGACAATCTTCTGTATTGGTGAATTTTGGAATCAATTATGTGTTCAAATGGATCAAGTTCTGTATTTAACATACACATATTAACTGGTCATTACTCACGAGATGCCACCAAAGAAGAAAGTAACATCTCTTTTGCAGGGTGAGCATAATAAAACAACAACCATTTACCTATGTGGCATATAGAAAGAATGTTATTGCTGTAAGTAGACTGTTTCCGACAAAACAAGAAATGTAAAAAATGAAACAATATTTGATTTCAAATAAATTTGACAATCATACCAAAAGAAATAATCAATATAGGAAACAGGAAGATGTAAACAATTATCATCCTAATGGCATAGGTGAACAATAAATGAATGATTTAGTCGATGATACATCAACTCAAACTTCAATTTCTCAAATTTAATTCAAGGACTAGTGCAAAAAGAAAGAAAGAAAACATTAAATTTCCTATCACAACTTAAAACTTATCCGGATTATGATTTTGAAGAGCTTATTTTATAGAAAATTTAAAAAATAAGAAAATTATGTAAAGGAATTATAAACAAACATATTCGATTAGTCATCTGAAAAATGTTGACTAGAGTGGAATTTTAACTCGCACCTTCAGGATACCAGTCCACTGCTCTACCTGTTGAGCTATTGCGTTTTTATCCAATTTAGGTGCACGAGATGTTCTCACAAGAAAAGAATTGAAACACTGCATGTCTATCCTCATGGATAGTGTTAAGTTGTCATGAGAATATCTCGTGCACTTAAGTTGGATAAAAACTCGCCTCCAATCCCTGTGGACTCGATAGCTTAACTGGTAGAGTGGCAGACTGGTATCCTGCTCAAGTCAACATTTTTCAATTGACTTTTGCAGTGTAGGTTAATTGTGAAGTTATCATTTCATAATACCCTGAGGATGATTCTGAAATGTTACAATAGAAATTCCAGATTCAGATTACTTTTTAATAGAAGACTTGAGCAGAGCTAAATTTAAAACAAAAAATGAGAGTTATTTTGGTTGAAAATTTTAGACTTCTTAACATATTAAGGAATGCATATAAATTTTTAAAATGTCATAAAAAATTAATAATGATTCAAAGAAATTGCAACTGGTCAACACTGGAAAATTTAATAAAATATTGGAATTATTAACAACAACCAGACTGTGTGAAAACTGAAAGATCCTGAATTGTCAGATGTACAACTCAGTAAAGAAAAATTTGAATTGTCACAAAAGAATAATACAGCAAGAAAATATATCGATTTTATTAATTGTTTCAGAAAAAAAAAACTAAGAATTGGATGTGCAGCTATGGAGGTCTGCAGAAGATCGAGAAGAAGAATTAGCAAATTTATCCACAGTACAATTAAACCTAAGTAATTACCTGAAAACAAAGAATGGTACTGATTTCCCCACTGGAAAAGTGCTGGACATGAATTATAATGATATTATTTATGATTTCGGCAAAAATATAACAAGACCCAGTTTGTATACCCTTTCAGGAAACAAATGTAAAAATGTTTTGCAAGAACTTAAGAAAATAGATGTTCCTGCATCATTGATAGAAAAACTCCAACTGGTTTTTTCACCGATTTCTAATGAAGAATGAAATTGATGATTTGGCATTTAGCTGGACACCTTTGAGGCGGTTATTTTTTGGGTGCTTTTCCAGCAGATATCAAACCAGCTACACACAAAAATACATGTTGTTGCATTTGGAATACTGATAAACAATAAAAAAGGAGAACATTTGGTGGCTGTCTATAAAGTTGACAAAACTATGTATTTTTTTTTTGGATAGTTTTGGTCAAACTCGGGATTTTTACAGAAGGTCATTGTAGTATGATAAAAATTGTAAATTCATACTGGAAAGAAAGAAACCTCTTCAATTGCCAATCACTTTTACTCGTGGAGCCTGGTATTTATATTACTTGTTTCTCAAATGTCAAGGTAGAAACAAAATTACCAAAACGAAATCAGTTTCTTATGGACAATGATTTATTAAAAAATTTAATAAATTGTACATCAGTTGTACATTTTGTAAACATTAATTATATACTTCTGTTCTTTCATGCAGAAATATGTTTGTCCTTATTCTTGTGTTATCAGTTTCCTTGGGTCGTTATCAAACACCAAATATTTATAATCCCCATTATATACATATATTATTCTACTGTGAAATACCAAATGCAAATGTCGTTGGTTGCCTTTGTTGTCAAACATAATACTCATTTAAATGATGACAATTTTTCACGGTTAAGCTATTCAATTTCAAGAAATTCTTGTGTAATTTCGTCGCAACCAACATTAAATCATCCAATATAAGCAAAGTACTACCCCCAAGAATTTCTGGAATATCATTCAAGATGGAATGTATTTTTTCATTATTAATAGATTTAAGCGAATCTAGAACTTGCAATTTCTTTTTTTCTTTATCCTGTCAAATATGGGTTGATGATCAGTATCATGCAAATAAAGTATTTGTCTGGGTACTGGTGAAATCATTTGCTCAATATTCACAATCAATCGGTAAATCCAATGAGTTTTGCCACTTTGACTTAGTTTGCAAACTGTCATCATAAAAGGGTGTTGAAATGGAATCATCGCTCATCTAAATTTTTTAATTTCTGTCGTCTGCACAATGATATCTTTGTACTCTACACAATGTTTAATTTTTTCAAAAGAAAACTTGTTTTTGGCATCCCCTTTTAGACTAAATCCTTTTACATGTATTATTTCACTATTTTTATTGATTTTAAATGAGTAACATTTGGGACCCATAGAACAAAATTCCCCAATACATTTATTCTCCTCAAGTTTGTTTGTTGACTATCCCAAATTGTTACCCAATTCAAGTTCATGTTGCCCCTCATCAGTTGTATAAATAACTGAGTCCATATCATAATAAACTACCCTCTCTCTCAACTTCTTCAATAACTGGTAACAAAATTAGCAATAATGATCACATTTCCGGTTTTTAACACAACCACACTGTTGTTTTTTTGAGACAAAGTCATTCTTACTGTATTTTCAGAGACAAAATCTAAAGTTGTCATCGTGAAACATTTATTATTGTTCAAACAGACCAATTGCTCGTAATCATTGACAAACTTCACAATGGAATTATTCTCATTTTCACCAAATTTACCCTACAGGGAATTCAATATATCATTGACTATTGTGCGCAACCCCAGTTTTTTTACCAATTTTTCCCTTTCAAGTGTAATACCCTAATATTCACCCACCAATTCTTCGTTCACTGTTCCATCAGAATTTATACAATTGGTCAGGATACCGCTTGATTCTTGTTTCACTTGTAAAAATGTGTTTACATAATCTTTAAAAATTTTCCCTTCTTTTTGAAATCATAAACATCATAAATTTGAATAATTCAGTAACCTAGTTCAATTGCCTTTTGAACCTCAACACTTGTCCATATTTCCTTTAGTGATCTCTCCTCTTCATTGTTTGCAAATGCTGTGTTTCAAATGTGCACAGGTGCGGCACAAACAGAAAATCACTTTATCCACAATTCTTGATGGCAATACTGGAAACAATTTTTTCAGAGGTAATACTTTACATTTAATTAGACCAAGAATATTTAAAATATTCAATTCATCACATTCTTCACCTACATATATGTCGTGGGGCAATTTTAACCATGGTTGAATTTTTTTTGAACTGGTTCAAAAAATTTCAAACTAGTTTAATTTTATCAAACCAGTACAATTTTATTTGAACTTGTTTTTGGTACAAGTTATGAAGTGTTGCCTTTAACCCTTTCTCTCGCAGACCGGCAAAACCAGCTTCCTTGTTATTTTACTCTAACTTGAGACAATTTAACTTGTCAAGGGAGAACCTTTGGTAGACAAAGGGTTAAAATTAATTATACCTTTTTAGAAGTAGGAACTGGAATCTTTACTCTCTCATGTGATTCTTCTAAATATGTGATTACTATTATTATCAAATTTTTTCAGAAATTCCTTGAAATTTCATCGCTTGGTCACTGTTTACACCAGCTGGGTTCTTAGACTTGGACTTTAAAGTTACATTTGAAATTTCATCGCTTGGTCACTGTTTACACCAGCTGGGTTCTTAGACTTGGACTTTAAAGTTACGTTTCAGTTAAAATACTGTATGTACAGGCATGGTCGGCGTTAGGGTTGAGGTTAATGTTAGGGTCAGAGTTACAGTCAAAAATGCGAGGTTTTGGTATTAACAGTAACAAAAATGTATTTTTTTTTTCTTTGGAATGAATGGTGACACGGTACCCCTTTAACATCTGATATGACTATTTAGGGAACAAATGCCCATTATTACATTAATATCTAATAGACATATAGGTTGTTAATAAAGTTGCAGTCATTCATATTTTAAGTCACAATTATTAAATAATAAATAAAAGGTTCATAAATTATAATATTTGCAATTGCTTTACATTGTATTTGTACCAAAGGGCAATGTGGACGTGAAACAAAATTTATCATAATGCTAAAGTGTGAATAAATTTGCTGAGTGAGAAAGTGGGTAAGAGCAAAGTTAATTATTTAACAAAAAAGACCTTACGGTATTGAAAGTCCTTGTGGTATAGTGCGATCGTCACTATGAAGCATTATGTAATGTTAAGCCCAATTGGCCATGTCTACCAATTGGATGGGTTACCACTATCTCAGGTAAGTCTTGTATGATATAAGTGGGGACAATGTTCAGGAGAGGAAAGAATGAAGGGGGAGATATAGAGAATTTTAGAAAGTTAACAAAGGAGAGTGACAAATTAAAAATATTTTGGTGAGGTGTGTGGAATTTTTTTTTTTAATTTTTATTTCACCTCCCCCCAAAAATTAAAATTCCTTTTTAGAATCTGGACATTTGGAACCAGTTCAAAAAAATTGAACCACTGCCTAAATTTGCCCCACAACATATATGTTCGGATGCCCAATGGGATTATAGTGACATTTTTGTTTCTCAGAATAAGATTTATACAAGATTGCAGGTCTTGTTCTCCCTGCAAACAAATAATCTCAGGGGGTAAACAGAATCACATGGTAATATTCATTCTTTTTCTGCAAAATTTCCTTCTGCTTGAAAGAATGAGACTTTTGGAATTCACGTTCCCACATCTCAGTTACATTGTAACAGAATGCAGATTTTTTTGAAAAAGATGACCGAATTTTTTGTTCAAAACACCCATGGGGTATTAGGATCGTACCCATCCACATAACATCCATTCATTTTCTTTTCCCCCCATTTGGTTAGTTTGTGATAGAATCTTGCTTTATTTTCACCCATTTCCTCTAACCAAATAAATGCAATTATGCTTTGATTTACTCAATTCTGATAACCAAGGGCAGGGATTATCTCCACTGTATTTTTTTTTTTATAAATTTTGTACGAAAAGTTTTTAATGCAAGACTGGCAATTGTCCATACATGGGTCCTTCCTTCCCATGAGTTATACCACTGGTCGAATCTCTCCCTTTCACTTTAATTGAAATATTTCAAATCAAAGTAATCACGACTTATGATGGGTCCTGCATAATCTATCGCCTGTATTCTAAAAGCTCACTCACACTCACCTTTAAGTCACACTCAAGTAGGATTGAAGTGTGAGTGCGAGAGGAGTAGGGGTCTGACATTACACTTATTGAGAGAGCACTCATCTGCTAGAAAATCTTGTTGATTTGTATTCATAGAGCACACTTGAGTGTGACTTGTCTGAGTAGTCCTTATCGTTGTTTCTTAGTGTGGTCATTATAATCATTGTATTTGCATATGGCAGCAATACGACAAGATGGCACAATCTAGGCAGTATTATTCCGAATTGGAAAAGTCACTTTTAACTGAATTAGTTGGTAAATACAAAGATGTTCTTGAAAACAAAAAGAACAATTACAAAATAATCCAACAGAAAAATGCCACATGGGAAACTTCGACTCAGGAATTTAATTCACAGTTGGGAGTGCATAAACGTGAATCAAAGCAATTAAAGAAATGGTGGGAAAATATAAAGTCTCGTGCTAAAGAGAAGAGAGAAGCTAAATTAATTGGTGGTGGTACTGCCTTTCCTGTACAAGATGAAGGAGCAACTGCTGTAGCATCTATCATCACAGCTCAAATAGAGAGCCTAGACAACCTGTTTGAAGATGATAATTATGAAGCTGGTATGACAATTTCTTAAAACAGAATAATAAATGTATAGTTATTGCCAAAGCATTATGCAATGTGTAAAGGATGAAGTATTTTAGTGGTGGATTAATTTCCAGGCAATAAAAATGATGAAGATGAATCCCCAGTATAATAATGCTTTATTATCACTTTAAATATGAACAGTTTCTCCACTTTGAGAGTTCGCCTTCGTCGCTTTGACATATATCTCCCAGACTGATATTGCGTATTGTTCATTTCCTGCTTCCTGTTCACTTATTCATGTGACTGCATGTCACTATATTACATCCCTTTTTCTCAGAAGACAAAATTATATGTTTTAAGAAATAACAGAATATTAAATCTGACAACAAAAAAAATGCATCAGATAGTTTTTTTATAGTTCATTAATCTATTTATAGAAGTCCGGTGCACGACAACGTTCTCATGTAGGATATCTTCGAGTGTCTGTCATTGCTTTGTCTACATTGTCACCATCACTGATGTAGGGCTCTTCATCCTGACTGGCTTGTTTTGGTGCTGGAACTCATTTGAACATTGAAACATTTCTGGTAATAGTTCTGTCTGATGCAGTCGCTGTAATCATAGACCCTTTTATTGCAGTGATCTTGTAAGTAGACTTGCTAAATGGCGTTGATAGCTTGGACTGCTTATCTTGTTTGACTAGAACATAATCCCAACTCTGAACTCGATCTTCTTGGCATGATTGCGTTTATCTGTCTAGGTTTTCATGTTCTTCTGTCTGGCGTCACATTCAGTTGTTTTCTGGTGAGCTCCATTGTCTTGAGAAGAGATTGAATCATCAGCAGCTGGTAACTTGTTTCTTATCTTCCGATTAAAGAGAAGTTCGTCAGGGCTTATGCCAATTGTGCAATGTGGAGTCGAATGATAGTTAAAAAGAAATGAATCCAATTCGTCTTGCCATCATCGTCCTTCAATGTGGGCAGTTCTTGCAGCTTTTTCTATTGTGTGCACGAAACGTTCTGCTTCTGCTTGCCTTGGGGCCAATAAGGTGTGATTTTTCTATGGCAGATTCCATTCTGGGTTAAATAGTCGTTGAAATCTGCGGCGCTAAATGGAGGGCCATTGTCACTGGTGAATTCCTCTGGGTAACCATTTCGAGCAAAGATTCTTTTTAGACAGGATACTACAGTGGTTGTTGTCATTCTCATAATTTCTACCTCCGGAAAACGTGAGTAGCCACCAATTACTACCAAAACAGTTTCACCGGTCGGAAAGGGACCACAGAAATCAGCATATACAACACTCCAGGGCTTGGGAGGCATTTTGGTAATTTGCAGAGGATCTTTTGGTTAAGGAGCTTGTGGATTAGCAGATTGACAAGGTAAGCAGCTTTTTATGAGGCTTTCTACTTCAGCCTCTAGGCCTCACCACCAGACTTTGGTACAAAGTAACGCCTTTGTTTTGGATACCCCTTGATGTCCCTCGTGAGCAACATCTAATGTTCATTGTCGAAGAGACTTTGGCATGACAATTCGAGTGTCACAGAGAAGAATACCATTATCTGTGACGGAAAACTCGTTCCTTAGCTGATGGTAAGCTTTGGTATACTGGTACTTAGGGGCCTTTTGATCGAACCAATTTCCTGACTGAACAGCGTTGATTGGAGCTCGTAATTCAGGGTCGGTTGCTGTAGCAGTGACTATTTCTTCCAATGTCATGGACTTGGGAACAGCATGTTGAACAAAGTTAACGTACTCATTAGCCATGTTTAAGGACCATTTGTCACTTTCATTGGGTTGATGAGAAAGTACATCTGCTGGGTTGGAGGCTCCTGGTCAGTATTTGACTCGATACTGGTATTGCTGCAGACGAAGAAGCCATCTTTCAATTCTTGGAGGTGGTTTGGATTTCGGACTATAAATCGTTTCCAGAAGTTTGTGATCTGTGTAGAGCACGAACTCTTTTCCAATGAGATAGAGATGGAATCGCTCACATCCCCAAACAACTGCCCAGGCTTCTTTTTCTGTTTGGGAATATCGGCATTCTGTGGCTGTAAGTGAGTGACTTGCATACGAGATGTTACGAACAGTACCATCATCTTGTGTTTGTGACAGGATGGCTTCGAGGCCAACAGGGCTTGCATCTATGGTTAAAGTAGTTTCTTTAGATGGGTTGTAGAAGACAATGATGCAATCGTCAGCTATGGCGGTCTTGATTTTGTCAAAAGCAAGCTGGTGGACATTGGTCCATTGCCATTTGGTATTCTTCTTGGTCAGTTCTCGTAGAGAAGAGATGGTGGCAAAATTCCGTATGAAATGGGCACAATAGCTTGCGAGGCCAAGGAAACTTCTCATTTGAATAGCGTTATGTGGAGATGATGTCTTGAGTATGGCAATGACTTTCTATGGAGAGAATGTAACCATAGAACCACAGGGTTGGCTGGTTGTACTCACATTTTTTTTCGTTGAGTGTGAATCCACTCTCGTCTAGGCATTTGAAAAGTACTTCCAGGTTGCAGCTGTGATCCTCTTGCGTCAAGCCCCATACAATGACGTCATCTGCGATGTTATGAACACCCTTCAGGTTTTGCAGTGTTTGTTGGATGGCATTTTGAAACACTTCTGATGTGGATGAGATGCTGAAGGGGAGATGCTTATATTGATAAAGTCTGTCATGCATACAGAAGGTAGTGACATCACAGGATTCTTCAGCTAAATCAATTTGGTGGTAACCAGCGTGGAGATCTATCTTTGAAAATACTGATGCACCTGTCATGTCTTTCATAAGCTCTTCTACAGTTGGAATAGGGTGATGCTTCCAGGTAATTGCAAGATTCGGTTGCCTGTAATCACCACAAACTTGAACTTCTGACAAATTATGCAGTTTTGGTGCTGCCACAGTAGGAGAGACCCAAGTTGTTGGGCCAGTTGCAGGCTCTTTGATGTCAAGCTTCTTTAGTTTGTCAATGCACGCTGATACTTGTTTGCTCAAATGAAATGGAACTCGTCGTGGCTTCTGAGCAACAGGCTTGACATTTGGATTGATGTGCAGTTTTTGTTGGTGATTCTTTAATTTACCAATACCATTAAAGAGATGGTTGTACTTCTTTACCAGACCGGCCATTTGACCTGTGCTTTCTGAGGTGTTCACCGCCCAATTTACTTTGACATGTAACAGCCCCAATTTTGTAGCAGTTTCATATCCCAACAGTGATCCAGTTACCTTGGACGACGTAAAACGTTGCACTTGTAGTTATCAAGCCATTGCATAAACAGGCTTTGAACTTTCCTTGGACAGGAAGAGGTACTTTGGAGTTGTAAGGGTAGATTTTAATTGAAGTTGGTAGTAGTTGTATGCGCTCACCGTTGTTTTGAATGTGGTCAAAAGTGGCATTGTCTAAAATATTTGTTGTTGCACCAGAGTCTAATGTCAATATCACATCTGTTTTGTTAATCTTTCCTACGATGACTACTCCCCTCGAGGTCTTAATTACTTCCATGAGATTGTTGTTGTGATTAGTTGACAAGGTGAAAGTGAGTTCATTATCTGAACTATCTTGTGTTTCTTCACTTGTTGCATGGTCACGTCTTTTGATCTCTTCTGCGACGGGAATCTGGGCTTCAGTTTCGCTGAACTGTGGCAGACTTTCAAGAAATGATTTAACTTTCCACAAGAATTGCATGACTTACCTTGCGCTGGGCAAACTTGTTTGTGACCCACCGTGTATTTCTTTCCACAATTCCGACAGTTGACAGCCTTTCCTTCACTGCCGAATGAACAACCCAGATTTTGTCATTCCGGATTGTCTGAAAGATGGTTAAGCAGCTTGGTGTCCTTGGATTCGGTCATAATATGAGCCTGGCGATCTGCAAGTTCTTGTGCACGGGCCAATTCTTGAAGCTTTTCAAGTGTGAGAGATGGTTCTCTAAGGAGTTTTGTATGAAATGTCTTCAAAGGCCAAGTCATAACAAACTGCTTGTGAATTTCATCGTCAAGGTTAGCAAATTCGCAGGTTTCAGCTTGTTGACGGAGACGTGTAATAAAATGATCTGCTGTTTCGTCAGGTTTGGGTTGTGTTTGCTTAAATACGTATTGTTCGTACATTAAATTCTTCTTTGGTTGAAAATAGGTGTCTAATTTCTCGATTGCCATTTTGTAATCTGTCCCAGTTTCAGTCAGTGTGTTGAAAATCTTGTGGACAGCTGGTCCAGCAACGTAGAGAAGTAAAGCTTGTTTTTGCTTGGCGTCCGTGATGTTAGTTGCCAGTAAATACATTTCAAAGCATTTGCGCCATTCTTTCCACCATTGTGCTAGTGATGAATTATCACTTTCAGCTTCAAAAAGAGGAGGCGGTGTGAGATGAGTAAGTTTCGTTGCCATCATCCTCGTCGCCAATATAATAATGCTTTATTATCACTTAACACAGATTTTAAATATGAACAAATAGTATCTCCACTTCAAGAGTTCGCCTTTGTCACTTCGACATATATCTCCCAGACTAATATTGCGTATTGTTCATTTCCCGCATCCTGTTCACTTATTCACATGACTGCACGTCACTATATTACACCCAGCAGCTTCTATGATGATACAGAAACAGCCACAGGTATCTTTGCCGGCTGCTGGTGCTGCTTTGTCCACCTCGTGCAGCAGAAAACCCCAAATATCAGTGGCTCAAGCACATTGTTTTGAGATGCTGATCCTGGACATCAAGAAAAGCAACATCTTGAGGGAACATAAGAGGAAAATGGAGGTGCTAGATGCGGAGTTTGAATACTGGATGAATAAAAAAATGAAAGACACACAAGCACAGCAACAGAAGCCAAACACCCAACAACAAAGAAAAAACAAACTCTGATTTAATTTCAGGAATCAATAAATGCATTTAAGTACATTTTGTTACATCTTTGAACATGTATGAATAAGTATACATTGATTATGTGGTGTTAATAAAATAAATCCGCACATCATAATTTATGTGAAATGTTGCATTATCAGTGCACAGTGCTGTGCACTTCCCAAGCTGCCTACAGCATCATGCATGGTGGGTAACTCTTCCACAGCAGGAGGGGGAAGCTGGGAGTCGTCTATGGGATCATTTTGTCTTTTCATAAAATTGTACAAAACCGCCATTGCGACCATAATGGTAAGCATAGTTTGAAGGTTTGTTCGAAGGGTCATTGACAGACATGGAAACAATCTCTTCCATATGCCAAACATCCTCTCAAGGGTATTTCTTGTATGTATGTGAGATGCATTATATCTGTGTTCTGCTGCAGTCTGTGGATCAACCAGTGCTGTCATCAAATATTGTCGGCAAAGATAGCCACTATCCCCAAGCAGCATACTGGGAATTTCACCATGCTCAAATCTTCCATTAAAATATTGACCAAGGATTTACCAGGTGGGAATCGTAGTCATAGGATGAATATTAATGCCCAGCTCAAAATTCGAATGTGAATAGCCATGACAGGATAAAACATGACAAATAACAAAACATGTTAGTTTAAACAAGCTTTACTGACATTTCGTTGCTAACGCACAACATTTTCAAAGTGATATACATGATGGATAAGGTAAGGTTATAAATACGATATTTACAAGGTGTGAAAATTAATTAGCCAATAAGATAGGAGAAAAGATGTAAGAAAAATAGAAGAGGAAAAGTAGAAGGAGAGAATACTGATTAAAATAAGGCAAGCGGAACAGACCTGATGTTTTCATTAAGGACAGGCTTAAATTTGTTAAAGAATAAATTCTCCGAAATGAGTAACTCAAAGGGCAAGTTACCGGACGAAATAATAGAAAAGTCATTGGCAGAGTTGGTGTGAGAAAGGATGCAAGACAGGCTAGTGTAAGATGTTTTCTTCCCAGTTAAAGGCGAGATTCCCAGGTGTTCAGAGATGCGTGTGTGCCCTGTATACAATGCTCCGCAGCATTGACATGAGTGTTGATAAACAACGTGCAATCTCGTTCAACCGGAAGAAACTAGACAGACGTTTGTTAGACTTAAAGATAACCCATATCTCAACTTGAGGAAAACAGGAGAGACGTTTTGTTAACTGTGAATGGATTTGAAAGCAATGTTTCCCCATAAATGGCATGTTTTAAAACATCATAATTTTTTGTGGAAACTGAAAAAACTTTATCAAGAAATTGACCAAGACAAAAGTCAAAGGGAATAGGATACCCATTGTTAGTGATAAAATTTTTCAGCTTCATCACTTCCGAATGAAAGATGTGGTAGGAGGAGCATATCTCAAAATATCTGTTGAGAAGGGTGTAGACAACTCCACATTTAAATGAAAGCGGGATAAAGCTGTCAAAATTAGTAAAAAGTCCCGAAAAAGTAGGTTTACAATAAATCGAAGTGGAAAAACTGTTGTTATGTTCAATCAAAATGTCAAGAAATGGAAGAGTATTATTTACCTCAGTCTCACTTGAAAATTTAATGCTGTTGTGTTGTGAATTTAAATAATCTAAAAAGGGCTTAACGTGGATGGGACAGCGAATATTTTGCTAAATAATACTCTTCCATTTCTTGACATTTTGATTGAACGTAACAATGGCTTTTCCACTTCAATTTATCTTAAACCTACTTTTTTGGGACTTTTTACTAATTTTGACAGCTTTATCCCACTTTCGTTTAAACGTGGACTTGTCTACACCCTTTTCAACAGATATTTTAACATATGCTCCTCCTACCACTTCTTTCATTCAGAAGTCATCAAGGTGAAAAATCGGTATCCTATTCCCTTTGACTTTTGTCTTGGTGAATTTCTTGATAAAGTTTTTTCAGTTTCCACTAAAAATTATGATGTTTTGAAACATGTCATTTATTTTTTCTTTGCCATTTAAGGGGAAACATTGGATTCAAATCCGTTCGCAGTTGACAAAACTTCTCTCCTCCTGTTTTCTTCAAGTAAACGTCTGTCTAGTTTCTTCTGGTTCAAGGATAGTATTCCTGAATTAACGGGATCGCATGTTTATCAATACTCATGTTGATGCTGCAGAGCATCATATATAGGGCAAACTTGATGCCTTCTACACACGTGCATCTCTGAACACCTGGGAATCAAACATCTTACACTAGCCTGTCTAGCATCCTTTCTCACACCAAAGCTTCTCATCACACCATCTCTGCCAATGACTTTTCTATTATTTCATCCAGTAATTCGCCCATTGAGTTACTCATTTGGGAGAGTTTACTCATTGACAAATTCAAGCCTGTCCTTAATGAAAACATCAGGTCTGTCCCGCTTGCCTTATTTTCATTAGTCTTCTCTCCTTCTGCTCTTCCTCTTCTACTTTTCTCACACCTTTTCTCCTCTCTCATTTGCTAATTAATTTTCACACCTTGTAAATATTGTATTTATAACCTTACCTTATCCATCATGTATATCACTTTGAAAATGCTGCACATTAGCAATGAAACATTAGTAAAGCTTGTTTAAACTAACATGTTTTGTTATTTGTCGTGTTTTATCCTGTCATGGCTATTCTAATTTTGAGCTGGGCATTAATATTCATCCTACAATGCTCAAACCTTGCACACAGACAACTGTTAACAAAAATTATTGCATCATGGACCCTACCTGGCCATTGGACAACAATGTTCTGAATCTCAAAATTGGATCCACATACTGCTTGTACATTTATAAAAAAGTATCCTTTTCAATTTCTAAAAAGTTCGGCATTCTTGCCCCCAGGGCATGGTATTTTTATACGTGTACAGTCAATTGTACCTACAACACCAGGAAATCCACCAATTCGCCAAAAATCGAGCTTGATTTGTGGCAGTAAATGGCCTGGAGGAAATCTAATATATTAATTCTTTAATCGTGCAATTGCTTCAGATACACCCTTGATAATAAGACTTGCGGATGGCTGAGAAATTTTTACACAAGTCTCCACATGCTAACTGGAATGTACCTGTGGCATAGAAACGAAGTGTCGACAAAAGTTGTACATCAGCAGGAATGGGATTTCCACGTCCACTATATGCAGATATATCTGTCCCAAAAACCATCTTTCGTTAACACGTACCTGTTCTGAAAATGCTACTCATCATATCTCTCATAATCTACATTATCTAGTATCCTTTCATTTATTTTATTTGGCAGCACATTTTACACAGCTACTAATCTCTTTAGCCACCTATCAACCATGTTGGTATCACTCAATAGAACTGAGTGTGGCTCAAGGCACTTGTAACCCTCACTCAAGCTTTACTCCAGATCAGGTCCTAAGTCAAGGGTGAGTGCTGTCAATGAATGCTTGGAGGGTAAGTGTAGCCAAATACTCAGTGAGGTTGAGTGGAGACTCATTGAGGGTTGAGTTGCATTTATTGAGTGTGAGTGAGCTTTTAGAATACAGGCATATGTCTGTAAAGAAATAAAGATGGTACCCCTTTTCCACATTATCAACACCTGTACATTTTGGTAATTTGCTTAACTTTGTTTGAACAAAAAAATAACTATCAAAAATTGTGATCAAACCATAGCACAGTGTCAATTTTGTTACCAGCTAAAATTGTATAAGGCAATTTTTAATTATTTTGCTCCAATAACCAGCACAAGATAAATATGTTGAAAAGTGCCCCATTATGAGTCACCCAAACTGAATTATGTTGTTGAAATAAGATATTGCAAAAGTTATTAATCAATTAATTGCCCTCAAACACAAATTGTCTTTCCCAACAGCAGTCAACTCTTACAATCACACCATTTTTGCTCACAAAATAAATTTCGTCGCATTTCTTATAAACTTTTTGAATGACACAATAATAGGGGACCATCACCCCATTCCTACTGGTCTTGGTTTCAAAATCGGAAAAAAAAAAAAAGATTTGGCAAATCATCCAAAATATTGATAAAACAATAATGGGGTAATTTTGCATGTGATCTACAATGATTACATGCCACTTTACCAGTTGTGCCTGTGAAAACGACATTTCATCCAAAAATATCTCAGCATCACATTTTCACACTTTTCACAATAGAAATAATATTGGGAGGATGCAACCTTGCATTTGGGACTTTACACAATGGCAAAAACCCTGTTCAATAAATGTCTATCATAACACTCTCATTCATAAAACAAAATATGACATTGGGGACTTTTGAAAGCATTTTTGAAAATTTTCCTAGTTCCAGAGCAAACTGAGTAGCATTTAAAACATGTACTATGAGTAATAACATATGTGGTTCGATTCCTTACTGTCATAATGTTTCATGCATTTATCACAAAAATTATCATTACTACTCCCAAACATAAATTGTCTAAAATTCAAAACGAGATTGTCATGTTTGTTATTTAACCACACCCCTATTACATTATTCAACAATTTGACAATGTCCCTGTACTAATCTGTTCATGAATCGTAAATGACACTGTCATTATGTTCTGAAGAAAATACTGTCAAACCAAACCCTTTTTCTCATAAAAAATTCTCATAAAATTTTGGAAAATCTCTGCCATAAACCCTACTGACAGCTACATTCACTTCATTGCATGTATTCTTGAGTTCTTTTGGGGAAATTAACTCATCAATTTTTCTACCCATCACCAATTCATTACTAATAAAACTGATTTATCAAGCATGCCCATACCCACTAACAAGGCAGCCACAAAACATAAATTTGGTACAGTTTTCTCTAATTCCTCATAATTAACTAAATAACATCCCAATTTTACCCTCCTATTATACTTCATTACTTCTTCATTTAAACTGGGTGGTTTTACTACACTGAAAACATCATTGCCTTAACCAAAATTTCTATAAATACAACAACGTTTAATTTGTCAATTACCCTCTCCAGGGGATATTTTAGCAGGGTATGTAGTTACTATAAATGTGGTTCCCCATCCCTTCAAAAAGTAGTTTTCTTTACCAGTTTGTATAAATTTCTTTAATGTGTTAACAAACATGTCCATTATTTCACTAAATATGTTCTCAATCAATTAATCAAATTCTAACATGTTGACCCCTTTTGCAAGTTTCACAATCAACTCATAGACATTATTTATTACTTTAAATTTCTGATACTTTTCTGACATCAATTTTTCTATTTGCCCTTGGAATATTCACTTTATAGGATCGCACTAGACTTACAATCTTTTCCAGCTCTTTCTTGTTGATTTTTCTTCACTTGAATCTTTCTTGTTTCCTCTTGTGACTCTATTTGTTCGAAGACACAAAATCAATGCATTAAATGGTCTTTTGAATGATCTTTTATAACTCTCATCCACTTCAGTTGTTTCATCCACTCACCATCCAGATGGTCAGTCTAAACACTGTCTGAACAAAAGACACAATTAAATTTCAACAAAGGGTTTTTACCAAAACAATCCGTGAAAAAATTACACGTTGATATTGAAATATGTTTTTTCAAAAATCAAGAGAAAACACAAGTTTATCCATATATACTTTTTGAAGACAATGACCCCTGCGTGGTATTTTCCATGGTTTTATTAATAGAATGTTTGAAAGAGTTTGAAACTGTAGATGAGAAACCAGGAAAAGTTAATGTCTTCCCACTTTCAACAGAAGTTCTCAAAGAAAGAGTGAAAATGTTAAAACATCAAATTTGAAACTTACCAAAACCCGTCGAAAGGAAGATATTAAACATTATTAAACTTATCAAAGATTGTAAATCAGAATATGCAGGTATAAAAACCTATCACAATTATGGTTAATCAAGCCCATACTCACCCAATTGATACATCATTTTAGAAGAAACTGAATACAAAATAGACAATCAATTAGGAATGTTGTACAATGCAAGAGTCTTACCATAAAAGGAGAATGTTGTAAGAAAAGAGTCAGTATAACCAAAAAATGCTGGATTAATTTAGGAAAATAGAACAACTTACGGGCAAAACAATCCATGATACCGAATGTGGGTGATGGATTATTTGTATACAAAAACCCCTTCAAAGTAAATCAAATCATTGGTCGATATACCGGTTGTAGATTAAGTAAATGCAGTATAGGTTGTAAATACAGTAAAGAAATAGCAAGATACACAATTTGTAATAGGAATTACCCAAGTGATCGGTGTATTAAGATATGTCAACAATGCTCAAGATTCACATTTAAATAACTTGAAATTTAAACAAAAAAACACGTGGTCAACATAATAAATTTGGTATGATAGGAAAAACAAGTAAATTAATACAACAGGAGAAGAAATCTTTGCCAAATATGGCGAGGATTATTGGTCTTGAGGAGATGATTATTATCCACATTGCAGAGAATAAGAAAAAAACAAATGGAAATTAACTTATCTTCTTTACATGGACAAGTATCTGAAACAGTCTCTAAATCTTAATTACACACCTGTGTTAGTGTTTACATCTGTTATTTCAGGAATGTCAGTAAAACCATTCTCAGGAACATAAACACACCCTTATAGTCGTAATATCAGTTCTACCAACATCCCTGGCATAACAAGTATAAACAGTAATGCAATATTTCATTGAATAAGAAAGTATTTGTTAAAAAAATTAAACTGATTTACAGAGATGCCAAAATCACAAAAAAACACCAATTGAGCAAATGGCATCAGTAAAAAACCTTGTCACTTCAGTACTAATTAGATGGAAAGTTGGTTATTATTGTCAAAAACGTCTGTGGACATCTGGAATGGATTATTCTTACAACAAAATCGACAGGGATGTACAAAAACCAGCATGTAACCTGTTCTTTCTGTAAAACAATCTTACGTAAATTCAAATACTCCATCAATACAGAAAAATTAAAACAAAAATCCCTATCAACACATACAAGAAATAAATAGGAATCAGACTTATCACATGTGCAGTTAAATTAGGTGGGTCAGGTACCACATAACGTGTAGTAGAATAATACCAAGTAGTTCCTGTTTGACAGTCATTTACATACAAAAAGTTTTTACACTGTTCATAAATTCACTTTTCTTTATGCATCTTGGACATTTTTTACAAGAATGAACATAAGCATTTCTATAAAATCCATCATGACATTTCCCACATTGTCTATTTTCTTCTTGACTGCATGCTTTAAATTCAATCTGATTCTCCAAACATCTCAAACATCAGTAATGAGTGGATTTATCATATGTCTGCAAATATAACTCTTTTTGACAAAAGATGCACTCAAAATCAGCTGCCGGGTCTTAAACTCCTACCCTATAACATCTTTCTTTTGGTTCCAAACCCAGAGGGCAAGTAGGACATTTGATGCATATGATTTGTTCGTTCTGACCGTCCTTCCACACTTGATATTCCCCATCTTGGCAATGCTGTTGATGCAGGACTTTACACAATACCACGTACACAAGAAAAGCAAACATCAAAATTTTCAACATAATTTTTTTCATTTTCTCTTTACCCAAAAAAAAAAAAATCAACTCCTCCTCCAACTTACTTGAAAGTAGGGTTCTGTAATGATTGTCATTGCCTGCTATTTTTAAACAATTAGTATCATAATCAAAATAACACATTTTTCCCATATCGTCTTTCGTGAAATGCTTTTGACGATTCTCTTGTGCAAACACAACTGCCAAAAATACCTTATCTCTATTCTGATTAAATAATTTCAAAACTAACCGATAATCTATCCTTGTCTCTCGAATTTCATGAATGACTATCAGACCCTCATACAAATAAGCTAAATCAAAAAAAAATTATCACTATACATTCCATTTCACCATCACCATCCCACTCTCCGGTGGGTAAATAACTGCATTGAACCAGAAGCTATCATAAAGCAATGTTTTTTCCTTCAAAATCAATTAAAAAAATCATCAATAATATGTAACTCCCATTCATTCAGACAGCACTTTTATATATATATGATCATAATTGGTATATGATTATCAATTCCTTAAATTCCTACAGTAAACAAACATAACTTTATGATTGCAAAATATGTATAGTGTCTGGAAAGCTTCACAAAAACATATCTCCCCACTTATCTACACATGCAACATTTTAATAATTTTTTAATTAATACAATATTCTAAAAATAATAATACTAGTTAGTTTCATACTCAAATTTGTCCCAACTTTTATAACAATAATTGAATCTCATAAAAGAAAATGTAAATGAAATATTAGTTAGGAAAATGTCATGTGGGTAACATGCCAACAAATCTGCCAAAATTTCCTTTGCACATTGATTAGTTATATCTTCACACCACAGGTATCAATCAAGCCTATTTGACCTTGGATTCTTCACAACAACCAACTTTTACAAAGTTGTGTCCTTCAGATAACTGGAATCTGGCACATTTTGCTTCGAAAATTTAAAATATTTATGTCAATCCATGATACGTTTTTCCAAATTCCCAATTAAACTATTAATTTATTTCCAAGCAAAATCAATTTTTATATTTAACATTGAACCAATGTTCATACGGTGACTCAATTAACTTCTCTTTACCAATAAAATAAAATGTAATATTTGGTAAATATGCCATTATACTGAATACCCCCCATGTAGGTTCAAAAGTCCTCTTTCCAATATGTCACTTCTTGCTTTTGCTTTTTCAATATGAACTACCCAATCTTTGATGGGTTTTCCAACAATAGGACCTGTCACCAAAATCCAACATCATTAAAACTTTTCATCAGTTTCTCTATCGTTAATTTTCCAATCCATTGAATTATTACTTCTAGATTATTCATGCTTTCACCAGCATCCATATAAAAACACATCACATAAGGGATTCCCCTGGAATCACCACCCAAACGATTGTTATGCAAATGACACACCCATGGATAATTTTGATGTTTAATACACAAGGGCAAGATTCAATGAACAGTTAGTCCTCATCTTTTCATGAGACTCAGCAAAAACAGAAAACGAAATTTTATAACAGCTCAATCAGGAAACCCCAAATGACAACCAAATTCCACAAATAAACTTATAAATTTTTGGTCAATCTTTTCCTTTTCACCATCTTATTTCTTCCAAAACCAATGCAATAAAATAACCCCACTTTTTATTTCTCAATCCTTTTCCAATAAGGTCTGGTACTTTTTATTGGTAACACAGGATATATATATATATAAAATCACACATGATGCCTCTCCATCATTAGATGAATATCTCACCATTCACATTGGTAATAATACATATTTTTTTCAATGAATAAAACCATTGGCAACTTTCTTCTCCAACTGACGATCATCAATTTGACAATTAGCATGATTTCAAACAAAATCCCAACAACAGCCAGTATAAACACAGGTGTATTTTTTACAATATTTATTTTCTTTTGGGTGAACTTTCAACCAAATGTATGTATACGTTTAACAATACAAAGGTTCAAATTTAAACAACATACAGATAATTCACATCACTTTTGTAAATCACCATCATATCACTCACTACTGCTTTATCTATAATGTATAAACAAAAGCATCTATGCACAAAGCTTTTTTCACCGTGTTTCTTATTGTCAACATAAAGATATTTCAAAGGATGTCGACATGTATATATATTTTCACAAAATTCATCATTATGTGAATAATAACAGTCCATACATACAAGAAAACACATGAATATTTTACTCGCCCCAAAATCCCCTGGAGTTTTATCACAATTTATGAATTTAATTTCACTTAAATCCCTATTACCATAAAAACAATGATCTTCCCAAATCTTCATTACTCACTATAATATGTGTGTACCATATTTCTTGCAACAGGAAGGAAGTCGAATATGACACTTTTTGGTCTTAATATATTACATAAGATCATAAAATGTTCAAGAAATCGTTCATTGTTAATAATTTTTTAAATTTAAACTTAAGTTCAAGATATTTTTGATATACATTACATAAACTATTACAATCAGAAACGTCCACATTCAAGCTTACATAGTCTATCAATTGTTTAAGTGATGAGTTAATCCCCTTGCCCATTGTGCAAAGCGCAGTGCAAGGGTACTAATCTCGACATGCATGGAGTCCTGTTACACATGTGGTGATGACTAGGGAGAAAAATTTTCGCTTTGTATATGTATCTTTTTATATATGTATCCATGGATTCTGGTCACTCAAAAATGCTGTGTGCAAGCTCAGGGACTGGTATGTTGTTGAACAAACTGTACTTAGGTACTGTATTGAAGCAAATCAATTTGGTCTCATTCTTTTTTTCCCTTGTATGGATCTCTTGCAAGTTGTTTACATTATTCGAACACTGAAGCCAGTAAATGATTTAAGAATGGCAAAGGAAATGGCTTTCTTGGTGCCTGCAGCTGGTTTTGCCACCTAAGTAACTGGACGATTTATGACTTGACGGAGCAGTTTTAAAAGTTAGCTCCTTGGAATATGCATTTGCCAACTGTTCACTTTTTGCAGCAATGCTTTGTCTTGGTTCTTCCTGATTTATATGAACAAAAGAGGTAAGGGACCTTGCTTGCTGACAGTACATTTGCCAAGTGACTAACCGTATTAAAACGACATTCTTCACTGAAGTTGAATAGATGTCGATTAGTATAAATCTTGGGACTTTTCATGTTCTGGTAACCACTTACCTGAGCTGCACAAGTACAAGTTCTGCAAGCGGAATTGTTTTGATCAGCTTTCAAAAGCAGCTTCCCGACTTCATTCTTCCCTAAGGGAGACTTCTTGTACAAAATATTATCACTTGGATTTTGCTGGTTTTTATTGGTAAAGTAGAATGAAGATTCTGGTTCATTAATCTCTGTATGACGATTATTTTTGAACATTTTGCAGTATTTAACCAGACAGCGTTCATGGTCAATTGTTTGAGAAGTGGGATAGAACACTTGTCATCCAGAAGAGTTGTCCAGGCCATGACAGTTTTTGGATGTTTTCTCAGCTTTCCACACAAAGATTTCATTGCCTCAATCGTGAATTTATTTGCTATGAAATGTCACCCCATTGAAGATGTTAGGATGTATTTTTGTCTCAAAATGAAAATACAAGGTAAACAGCCACCAGGTAATTCGCTGCAAAGCTACTTGTTTTTGGTCACCAAATTATCCTTAGGCAAAACAATCATCTGCTTCAGTCCTTCTCACTTCAAGAGTGATTTGTGCATGATGACATTTACCATATTTGACCGGTAATGCTTTAATCAGGATTTTAAAACCTCTCAGGAAAGTTTAAAGTCGTCCGTGAATAAATTTACTGTTGAACCCTTTGTGTCAAGGTGCCACTGAATGCTTAGTTGAAAATACGTAAGAGTTGCAGGTTTATATGCCATTTATCTTGTTTTGCATTGGAAGAAGTGCGTCTTTTACTTCCCTCTTCTTGTTCTTGTTTTGCAAAACTTGTCCAAGGTTTGCTTGTCATATTTTGTTTCATGTTTTGTATTTTCCGATTTTTGATCAGCGATAAAACTGCAGAATTCATTCATGTTTTCTTTGTTTACTTCATTGATTTTGTAATTCATTTCATCTTCATCACCAAAGTCTTGTACTTCCAGATGAATACTTAGCATAAACCCTTATCATAGCAGATATTAAATACATTTGTAACCAACTTTGAGGTAACACATAATTTATCAATTTTTTAAGTCAAAAAAAAAATGTCAGAAAAAATATTCAATTATGAGCTGTCAGTAATGCTGGTATCCATTTGATAACCTATGAGAATGTTCCAGTTTTAAGACAGAAAGTCTGGTCACCCAATAAAACAATCTTTCTTTAAGGCAAAACGAGTGAGAAGTCTAATTGGAAAACAACATGAATTACCATAAACCTGTAAATAATTCAGGGTATTGATCCTATCATTCGTTGTTTAATAATTTAATTTTAAGGATGGACATCTTACCATTTGTTAAGCCGTTGAATGTTATTCTTACTGAAGTTTTTGTTTTAATAAAGCAGAATTGAAATTTTAAACATAAATATGACTATAAGCAGTTTAAATATAAAATAATTTTCTGTGTGGATTTTGTTTTATTGCATGACCTCTTCCAGTTATAGTCAGGAGGATTTGTATTTTTGAAAATTTTGAAAAATTATCATTGTCAATTGGATTCTTGAGAGATACATTGGAAGGGTGGGCAAGAGGTTGTTGCGTGCACGTATTTCTAGTATAAGGTGTCCAATGATGAGGCACAACTGAGTTTTCTTCAAACAAACAATCCAGTAAGTTCACTTTATCGTGAAAAGCATATGGTTTCAAATAAATAACTGTATAAACTCCTTGACGCATCCTTTTTTTCTGTTTTTGGTTTGGTTTCACTCCAGACTTGCAATGTCAGCCCTTTCAATAAGTGAATCCAATACTTTCATGTCAATTGCTTCTATGTAAATGGATAGAACCAGGTCACACTTTCTCAAATATTCTCTCGATTTGACAAGCTGATCCAAAATTTCTTTAATGAGGTCAGTAGCATTCATGAACCAATAAGAGTCAACATTTCTCTTAACCTGTGCAAAATATTAGAAAATCTTTTTCAAAAGCTGTGCCATAGAGCACACCTTTTTCTTCAAGCAAATTGAATAAGTTGATAACAACAATATTTTATCATTCTTTAAGTTCCACACCAGATAACCCCAGAAATAACTTATGTCCAAAAAGCCAATTGAGAAAATACCCGATTCATTGATGCAAAAAAAAAAAAACTCAAGAACATTTACCATTAACCAAGTTTATCATACCATTTTGGATATACTTCCTCGAATATCTGTCAATTTTCCCTTAATATGATTCTTAACATGATTTTTCACACCCCTATATATCGATGGACCTACCAAACCCACAAGGGGTAAACCAACCAATGCTGCTGGTGCTGCAAGAACAGCCATTGTTAGCCCTCTAGTAGAAAAACCTTTTTGTTTTTCTCATAACATCTTCATCGATGTTACCTTTGCTTTAACCCATGAATGGTCTTAAATTTTTCAACATAAATTAAGTTCATTTCAATAATGATCATGTAAAGTTCTTGCTTCAGGATCATGTGGATAGTCAAATTAATTTTCTTGTTCTTTCTCCTTATTTATTCCCTCCTGATCTTTAAAATCACATCTAGCACATTTAAGATGATGTTGCATAATTTTCTCAATCATTTGTATTTCTCTTGTTTCTTGAAATCGAGGAAAAGGTGGAAGTGAATACAGACATCATCCAATCTAAGCTAACAAATTCTATAACTAACAAAACGCACAAAATTTGGGGAGTAGATGCAATTGGTGTAGCAGAATGCATGGATCAAGACATAAAGGATAAATGGAAAAATATGCAAAGCTTAGTTAGCAAAGGAAGAACATTCACTGCATATGGAAAGTAGTAGAGTGACAGGAGGTGGACCTTCTCCAAAACCACCCTCTACAATGACAGAGAAAATAACATAACCTTGAAAATATGCCTTTGTTTACCAGTTTGAAATGGTTTGAAAGTGTAGGTATGTGTTGTTTATTTTGGGCAAGTTTGGACACATAAACAGCAAGCACATCAAAATGTTCTTGCCAGTCTCCCATATTTACAAACCCACTCAAGTTTGTTAGATTTGAAGATGAGGCCGTTAATCTTTACTGTTAAAGTTTTTTGGGACAATAACTCATGAAGAAACAACAAAGAATAAATACAAGACCTTGTATGACATGATGAAACCAATTTAATGTATCGTGTTTTGGTTATTGCACACTCAGTAGAACGTTTTTAATTCATTCTTGTATAAAATTTATTGAAAACTTTTAAATACTTGTATGTTAATGATGTTATTAGTTTCTCTTGTTTTAATGTGGTAAGTTATTTCTTGCTGGGGATGTTGTTAATTTAGTCGATCAAGTAGATGCACAAGAAAATCAAACCAAAGTTTGGCGTAATTAATCTGTTGAATGAAAAGCAGTTAGTATTGGATACTGATAGTCCCAAAGGTGAAAGGAAAGTTGCCAGAAGGTAAAAAGAAGAGCATAACTGATAGACATGCTAGAACTGCAGTACAGTGTTTTGTTGGTGCAAAAAGAAGTGATGGAGCTATAAAAGAAAAAGTTACAGCTTCAGGTACGTGTACTACCACAAGTGGACAATGTTTTACTAGTGTAAATAAATCATCTACATTGGTGACTGTCAAATTTTTCTTTCAAAGAATTTTAATCGGGTGTTTACCAGTAAACATTTTTGTAACATTGTGCAGCATCTAATCGGTTGAATTTAAAATAAAATTATCACATTTGCCATGTCCTGTCAAAGGTGGAGTATTTATCAATTTTTAAAGTGAACTGAAAAGTTCAGCCTTTGTTTAATGTAGCTCGTGAGACCATGTTAGTTGTTACTGACATGTAACAAGAAACGAAAAGATTTATTCACTAACAAAAAAGAAACTAAAGAGTTAAGACAATAACTAAAAATGTTCAGAGCTTATCTGTCTTCTTGACACTTCGAGCTTGCAACGGTGACGAATAATAAAAAGTTCCATCAGCAAAGCGGTTCAACCACGATTGTTAACTTCTTGAATTCATGTAACGATCCACATAAACTAACACCAAACAACACACACTGAGGGTCAAAGCGAGTCGCACTTATATAGCCTGTCTGTAAACTATGACGTCAATTTACGTCATTTCTGAAATCACCTAACATACTATTTTTACAAACAATCATGACAGTGTTTATGACTCAAGTAACCTAAAAGTTTTTACATCAGCATGAGTCAGCGGTATGACTAATCAAAACTAAGAGAAGTTTGAATGTTCTAGTATGTTGTAGGTGCATGACAACTGTCACATAACACTCCCCCTCTTCAAAAAAGAAAGTTTTGTTAAAAACTTTCGTCAGAGTGTATATATATTTACAAAACAAAACAGAATACTAATTCAAATCCAAGATAAACAGTCTGCAATTAAATTGTCCTTTCCCTTAATGTGCTGTGATCCCAAATTATATTCCTGCAACATCAAACTCCATCACAATAACCGCTGATTCTTGTTCTTCATCTTCTGGAGGAAAACTAGAGGAGGTAACAAACTTCAAAATGTTGTAGTGCCAGAATTAATGATAGACACTCTCTCTCTATCCTTGAGTATTTTCTTTGGTTCTTGTTACGTTTTTGAGAAAAGTAGCAAATAGGGTGATCCACATCATCATCTCCTTGTCGCAACAATATTGCACCAACCGCAACATCACTTGTGTCGACAGCCAATTTGAAGGGATGGGTAAAAATTGGTGCTGATAACACTGGAGCACTAAACAAAACAGCTTTCAACTCCTCAAATGCTTTCTTACACTGGTCATTCCAGTGAAACTTAACGTTTTTTCTCAGCAACCGCATCAGTGGTTCGGTGATGGAAGAGAAGTTCGGACAGAACTTCCTGCAATAACCAGCCATACTGAGAAAACGCATCACTTGTTTCTTGGACGTTGGTCTAGGAAACTCTGAAATGGAAGTGATTTTGGCATCTACCAGTTTCACATGTGCCTGCCCTACAACATGTCCCAAGTATGTGACTGTTGCACAACCAAACTCACTTTTCACCTTACTCAGCCTCACAAAGAACTTTATGATGGTGCACAGGTGTTCTTCCCAGGTGCTGTTGAATATAATGATGTCATCAATGTATGCCTTGCAATTTTCAAGGTCTGAGACAATACTATTGGCAAGGCGTTGGAACATTGCAGGAGAATTTTTCTTTCCAAAAGGCATGACGAAGGCTGAAACTTCTTTAGCACAATCAGTGAGAACTTGCCAGAATCCTTTCAGTAAATCAAAATTGGTGACATACTTTGCATTACCAATTCTGTCTATGCAATCATCCATGCAGGGAATAGGAAAGGTATTGGACTTTGTAACATTATTAACTTTCTGGTAGTCTGTACACATACGATAGGTTCCATCAGCCTTTGGGACGAGGATACATGGTGAACTCCAATTACTCTGGCTTGGTTCGATAAAGTCATTCTTAAGAAGATAGTCAATCTCATCTTGCAAGGCTTTTTGTTTCATGGGATTAAGTCGATAAGGATGTTGTTTCACAGGTGTAGCATCGACATCATGGAAGATCAAACGAGTTCTTGTCGGAACATCTGGAAATAAATGTTGAAAGTCGTAAGTAAGCCTTTTTAAGTCTCAACAGTGGGATGGCAAAAGATGAGTTAGTTTTAAATCCAGGTTCTTGAGGATGTCAGAGTTCTTTAGCTTGCTTGTGTCAGATAGAGTAGAATGTTCAGATAAGTCATTTTCTTCCCTAGGATGCAGACTAACTGCATTTACAAGATCTGTTTTCTCTTGACTATTTCTTTCAAAGTAGGGCTTTAACATATTTACATGACACAACTGTTTATTTTTATGCCTATCTGAGGTGATTACTATGTAATTATTTTCACTCTTTCTCACTTTAATTACATAAGGCCCAAAGTACCTAGCCTGAAGGGGTTTTCCAGGAATGGGAAGCAAGACTAAAACCTTATCACCAGGCTCAAATTTCTGACTAATGGTCTTTTTATAAAGTAAAGAATAAAACACCGGCCGAAAATTGTCATCTGAGTTTTATTCTTTACTTTTTTGGTCTTTTTATCATACTTAGTTTTCATCGATTTTTGGGTTTTCTTAAGGTTATTTCTAGATAACTCACATGCTTTTGTAAGCCTGGTGCAAAAATCCGAAACATATTGTAAAAGATTCAAAGAGTTGTCCTCACTACACAAAATCTTTTCTTTCAGGAGTTTGAGTGGTCCCCGTGCCGTATGTCCAAAAGTAAGTTCAAATGGACTAAAACCTAAAGATTCTTGTACCAACTCTCTAGCTGCAAATAAAAGCAAACAAATACCTTCATCCCAGTCTTAATCATATTTTTTAAGGTCTGATGAAATCTCTCAAAAGCACCTTGACTTTCTGGGTGATAAGCAGATGATCAAAATTGTTTAATCCCTAACTTGTACATGACCTGTCGAAAAATACTTGACATGAAATTGGAACCTTGGTCCGACCAAATTGACTTTGGGAGACTGACAAGTGAAAAGAACTTAATCAAGGCCTTAACAATAGTTTTCACCTTTATGTTTCACAAAGGTATAGCCTCTGGGAATCTTGTAGAAGGACACATTATGGTCAACAAGTAGTGATTACCTAATTTAGTTTTTGGTTAAAGACCAACACAATCTATCAGAATCCTACTGGAAGGTTCCTCAAAAGTAGGAAGGGGTTGGTTTGGTTTTCCCAACCATTTGACAGGTGTGACAAGACCTACAGAATTGCATGAGATCTTTCCTAAGACAAGGCCAGTAGAAATGACTTGATACCTTGGCATACATCTTATTGACACCTAAATGACCAGACATAGGGGTCTTGTGTGCCAAACTTAATACTTGAGAACGATAAATTTTAGGAATAATAACTTGGTACTTTACTGCCCACTCATCCTCGGCAGAAATCTCTGGAGGTCTCCATTTCTGCATTAACATGCTGTTTTTATAAAATAGCAAACCGGATTGCTAGACATATCTTTGTCATCTACAGCTTTTTGAAACAGGGGTGAGATCTTGGGATCTCTTTTTTGTTCTTCAATAAGAGATGACTTTGAAACGGGTTGGCCCTGGTTTAAAAAACTTTCTTTAGACAAATTTTTCATAGAAGAATTAGATGCATAAGTGTCATTAAATCAATCACTCTCAAAAAGTTTTCCTAGAAAAGTGTTAGACAAATCAACATCTGCATTGACGTCATCAATAGTTCGTTTCTTACTCATAGCTCGAGTAACAGCACAAGAAGGATACAAACCAGGAATCTCCTGCTCAATAGGATCAGGAGTTTGATCACAACAGGGCTTATTTGTTAGAAGAGGGCCACCTACCACCTTGTCCCCAGCAAGGTCATTTCCTGTAAGAAGGTGAATTCCTTCAAAAGGTAATGAAGGCTTGATTCCTAAAACTACAGGTCCAAAAACCAAATTCAAAGACAAGTAAACATTATGGAGCGAAACAGATAAATATCTTAAGGAATCTACTCCTTTAATAAGTACATTTGTACCAGAATAAGACTTATAAGAAAATGGCAAAGTATCTGCCAACAAAAGAGACTGCGAACATCCAGTATCTCTTAATATTTTAACAGGAGTAGCATTATTTAAATCACTATCAAGCGAAACAAAACCATCATGAACAAATGGTTCAAAAATCTCCATAATGGGATGAGAAGGGGATTCAACACAAACCATAGAACTATCACTCATACATCTAACGTCAGAAAACATGTCAGGCACGTCGTTAACAAATTTTGATTTCACAAAGCTGATAGGCTTCGTTTAATTTTGGCCACTCTCTTTCCTTTTAATTTTCCAACAATTGCTTAACAAATGACCTGGTTTTTTACAATAACTACAAACGATGGGGTTAAACGGTTTTACTGGTGTGTTCTGTCCTGTATTCGATGGTGTTTGTTGTTGTCTTTGTGTGGCTATTATTGAAGGTTGATTTAAAAAATGGTTTGCTGGTTTATAAAAAGATTCCTTAAATGAGTTCCTAGGTGGACCACTGAAACGTTTATTGTCAGGCATAAGCAATGAATTTCTTTGTTTTACAGCAAAAGACTGGTTTGACTTATCTATGAACGAGACTTTGTGTGTGAGGGAATAGTCGTCAGCTAAACAAGCCGCATCAGCTAAAGTTTCTGCTTTTTGTTAATGAATGACCGGATGTCACTATGAATGCACCGCTTGAATTCTTTGATTAAAATAAGTTGTCATAGTTTTTCATGGTTTTTACCAATTTTTTCTGCAGCACACCAATGATCAAATAGTTATTTAGTTTGAGAAAATTCAACATACGTCTCATTACTTTCCTTTTGGCATGTGCAAAATTTCTGACGGTACACTTCCGGGACCAACTCATACCCCTGAAGAATCAATTCCTTGACAGAATCATAATTCAAAGCCTGTTCCACCGACAACTGAGTATAAATTTCACGAGCTTTACCGATCAAAACGCTCTGTAATAACAATGGCCAATTCTCTTTCAGCCACTTCAGATTTTCTGCGACCTTTTCAAAGTGTAAGAAATATTTATCAACATCCTGTTCCTGGAAAGGAGGAACCAATCTAATGTGCTTAGTAACATCAAAACTGACATTTAGATTGGATCCTGGATGACCAGACCTTGATTGTTCTAATTCTAATTTCTTTAACTGTAATTCGTATTATAATCTTTGTTTTTCTAATCTCTCTTACATCTCTCACTCGCGATCCCTTTCTCTTTCTCTAAACTCTAACTCCAACTTAAATTTCATAATTTCCGTGTCTGTCATTTCATTGCTTTTCACATCAGATTCCTAAAATAGCTTATTATGACATCTTGAAATTCGCTCTTACACATAGAACCCTCAACTTCCAATTCTAAATGTTCTCCTAAACAGATGAGGTCATCCTTCCTTAATTTATAACATATTTCCTTATCGGGTTCCGATAAAAACTGTTCTGGCTTAAACTGAGACATTTTACTACTGAGCTTAACTAAATACAACAAAAGCAAGGTTTCCCACCTGAGCCCCCAATTGTTACTGACGTGTAACAAGAAACGAAATAATTTATTCACTAATGTGAAAAGAAACTAAAGAGTTAAGACAATAACTAAAAATGTTCAGAGTTTATCTGTCTTCTTGACACTTTGAGCTTGCGACTCTGACGACCCAACGGTGACGAATAATAAAAAGTTCCAGCAGCAAAGTGGTTCAACCACAATTGTTAACTTCTTGATCTCAGGTAACGATCCACATAAACTAACCCCAAACAACACACACCGAGGGTCGAAGTGAGTTGCACTTATGTAGCCTGTCCATAAACCATGATGTCAATTTTAAGTCATTTCTAAAATGACCTAATATACTATTTTTACAAACAATCATGACAGTGTTCATGACCCAAGCAACCTAAAAGTTTTTACATCAGCGTGAGTCAGCAGAATTACAACATCAGCATTAGTGAGTGGTATGACTAATCAAAACTAAGAGAAGTTCGAGTGTTGTAGTATGTTCTAGGCATGTGACAACTGTCATGTAACATAGTATTCACCATTAATAACAGCTTATGAAAGGCAACTTGCAAAAATGTTGAAATTTCCAAGATCTTATATATTTATTAGTTTAACTAACTTGTTTATATTGACCACTCAACATTCACAAACCATAAAATGACAGTCATTTAGACAAAAATGTTTGCAATATGGCTTCTGATCATTTGTCAATTTTCTGGCCTATGGCATTGATCGACATCATGATCTTCATTGTCATATTCATCTTCCATGGGTTAACTGAAGGCAAATGCAATATTATGGAGCACTGTACATGTACCGATTGCATTCTCACCTCTAAGTGTAAAAGGTGGGATCTCCTTTTCCATCTGCCAAATGTTTTCATGATACATACCCTTGTTTTCCCTGGCAGTTAAAGGGTTTGGATATGGTGTCATTAGGTATGGTTTACCTACATAACCACTATCACAAAGAATGATGCCATCCTCGATGTTATGGTTATTCTCAAGATAATAATTGATTTGTTATGTGTTAAATACACAACTGTCATGGGTCCTGCCTGGCCAACACACTACAATATTTGTGAACCTCCCTAAAATATAAATAACAATGAAATATGTGATATTCAGAAGTTGCTTTTAATTGATGGCTTTCATAGAAAGTAAAAGAATTCAAGAGCCATTTGGCTGGTTTTAGCTAAAATGTGTTAGAAATCCCTAACATAAGTCAGGAGTGGATCTAGAGGGGTGCAAATGTGGCTGAAGCCATTGTCAAAATTTTCAAACGACAGTGTTTAAAAAATAAGGATTGATTTGTTTTGATTACTTGAAAATATAATTTTAGCTTGGACAGTAAATGACCTTGATAGTTATGAGATTAAATTGATCATTCCTTGCCTGATCCAATAATTTTAAGGGATTTTCCCAAAGGATTTTTGCAACTGTGGAAGTTTAACATGCCCACATTTGCTTTAAGGCAGCAGGTGATTTCCGAGTGTGTACCAAACTGCAGATGCAACAATGAAGCTGGTGGGTGAATGAGCTCAAAAGGCGGGAGCCACAGTCAATACTATAAATAGAAAATTTCTGTCACTGTGAGGACATTCTCACCAATCACAGGATAAGATTTGGTGATTAAACACTCTTGGTAGCCATGGTGAAAATCATTGACTTTAAAATTTTGTATCAAGCCAATTAGTATTCGCATTGGTTGCATAATATTTATCTGCTACTTAGTCAAGAGCAAATGCTAAAATAATTTACAATGGCTGCTTGTGAAGGTAGTGATGGAGTGCTGCAGCAACTACATGAAATATTAAGGGATGAATCATGAGATAAGGAAGAGAAATTGATCAGTTTGTGGACAAAATGTGAACAAATGGTTTTGGATGAAAGGCATGTAAACTCAAACTGTTTGGATTCTTCATGTGAGTTCACTAGAATTCAATTACTAAAGAGACAACAGTTGCAATCTGTGCAATACTGCCCAGTAAGGTAGGTAAATTTAAATATATATGCATACACATTAACTCTACACTTGTATGTATTTGTCCAATTCAGACAGATAACATGCATCAATTTACAGTAGGTGAAATCCAGCTAATTTAAATAGGCTTACAAACAACAAATTGATGATATGCAATCATTAAACCAAAGTATTCAACAGACTGACCAAAATCATTAAAATAATTTATTCAAGTAATATGGAATAGCCATTTTATATGTATATTTTTTTTGTGGGGGTGTGTGTTCAAGACGACTGTAAAATTAAAATTATAATTGTTTATATTCATAAGAAAAGTCTTACTTTTCCTGAAATTTGTTAAATTTTTATCTGGTCATTAAGAACAGGTATAAGCATATTTGTGAAAGATGAAACATATTGATTGCTGATGACTCTGTCATAAAGAATATTTCTATAAATATATTGAATGCAGGTGTAAATACCACCTGGAATTATAATTGCTGATAGAAACTCATAAATAGAAAGTCACCCAACCACTGATTCGTATAACATAAGCATGTGGTGATATCATATACCACTGAAAGTAGCTAAGACAACAAAGAAAGCTCTTATTATAATGTTATTAAGGAAAGATTCCTATCCCCTGCTCTTCCTTCAAACACTTAAATTACAAATACAGATTATAATTTATCTTAGAAATCAGAAAGCATGAAGACATTCATCAAGACTATTTATCTATAGGTGACGTGCGACCATGTGATCAAAATAGAATATGTAATTACCCGGCACTATATTGGATGATACACACTTCCAACATGGATGCTACAACAATTTGATGATTGGATTATAGTGACTTTCTAGAGTTTTCTGCAAGAACATGGTACAAAGAGAAATCAAAATTATGCAGCTTTGATCCTTATTCACTAAAGAAGTCCGATCTTAGTAGGGATCTTGCTTCTCTACAATTGAGTATCCACATATCATCAATTATTTGGTTCTCCAAACATCGTGGGCCACAAAAGGAGCAGGTGATATCCTACAAAAGCCTAGAAACCTACAACTTTTTTATATCTTGCTGCGGTAGTACTCTGCTAACAAAAGTAGTTGGAAATGATAAATTTTTGGTTTATGGACAGGTAAGTACTTGATTGTTTACTTCATACCATACATGCTGTTGTCACTTTGCAGTCTGCTCTTGAGTATGCTTGTCTCCCTACATATTTTCTGCTTAAATGCCATAGAACATTAGTTAGAGCTATATATTTTTGTATCTTTAGGTAAATCATTTGCAAAGGGCTAGAGATATCCCATTAAAACCATGGATTTTGGCAGAGAAAGACGGATCTGTTATTACTGCTCATTGCAACTGTATGGCAGGTTTGAGGGATGCTTACTTACATATTGGAGCTTTGCTATTAGCTACAAAAGCAGCTGTTAAATTGCTTAACTCTTTAACATATACACAGAAGAAAACAAGTGGCTCATGCCCTAATATGTTAAGGAAGTTCCTTATCTACCAATATACCAGGTGGATTTCTCTTCTGCAAAGAAGAGATATTCAAGCCTGTGCGAACCTCCAGACCACTCCAGACACACACCAAAAAAATCAAAAACAATACTACCCCATCCCCTGATGACATTACATAATTCTTCAAGGGGATTGCTGCATCCGAAGGGAAACCAGCAGTGTTGTTGGTCTTTCCTAGTTACAATGAAAAATATGTCCCCAATACATGGAGCTTGGTTATTTTGAGCTACTGGATACATGTGATAAAATTTCACTTGTAATATCTGGAAATGAGTGTAAGGTGATTGAATCTCAAACATGTCAGCAATCCCAATGTAGGGGCTGCTTTACTAGATGAGCTGGACAAATAACAGCATCAAAGCTGAAAGCTGTCAAAAAGCTTGTTGAAGACAATATGCTATCCTGAAACAAACAAATTTGCAATAGTTCCTACAAGGTATATATAGAATACGTGAAATGTATACCAAGTAAGATTCCCTATTTTGTTTATTTTTAGATGGGGATGCACTCATGAATCAACAGGAAATGTGCCCAACCCATGACAACTTTGTCATTGGAGATAGTGGACTGCATGTCGACCCTTGATGGGCCCACCAGATGGAGTTATTAATTGTGATTGTTGTGGAAAGGGGGTGTGTGAAATTAAGTGCCTTTTTGCTGTAAGAGGCATTGCTGGAACATGCTGTAAATCAAAAGAACAGCTGTTTGATTACAAGGGAAGGTAAAATTGGTTTGGGCCTTGGCCATTCTTATTACTGTTAAGTAAAAGCACAGATTTTCATTTGCAATGTCGATCACTGTGATTTTGTTGTATGGGCAGAGAAGGATATGCACGTTGAACGTGTGCTGCCTGATATTGAGTTTTGGGAAAGTTTTTCAGCAAGCAACAAAATTTTTCCAACATGCTATCCTGCCTGAACTTGTGGGGAAATGGTTTACCCACCCAGCAGTCAGTACAGCACCTGAAGCAAACCAACTGTTGGACAACAAAAGTTGTCTTTGGTGCTATTGCCAACAAGAATTAGTGGGGAGCACATTAATTGGCTGTGATAATGACAAATGTGAAATATCTTGGTTTCATTTAAACTGCTTGAAACTTGACAGTGCACCTAAAAGGCAAGTGGTACTGTCCGACCTGTTGGAGAACACAAACAAAGTAATAGTTTTCTGAAAAGACCACTGCCAATTATATTCCAAATTTTGCTGTTATAATTTATTAGGCTAATAAGAGAATTTCAAATACATTATAATTACTTGTTTAAATTAAAAAAATCTATTAAGGAAATCTGTGATACAAAGTTAATACAACATTTTTAACTCATTCAAAGGGAACTATAGGATCTGACAAATTTGTTGAAGTGCAACACACGGCACCAATTTTATCAATAGGTGCCTCAGCTTGTCCATTTTTGACAATCAAATTATCTATAATCAGAATGCTTTGCAGAATTACATTTTTTTGTCTCATGAGCCCCATGACAAGCTCAACAGGTATCCTGACATTTGCAATTTTCCTCATATAATCTATTTCACAGGCAGAGAGCTGCTTTTTACCATGAGTAAAAGCAGGTATCTTGAGGGAAGCCTGATACGACCCAATTCTTTCTTCAATATCAACCCTCCTGGTAACAACCTTTTTAGAAGTCCACTATACTCAGTGAAATACGTATCGTGAACTCTGCCAACCCATAGTTTTGAAAGGAATGATACCACCTCTTGTGGTGTAATGCAAATCAAAAATCTAATTGTATTATGGTGTTTAGAGTTAGACCAGGTTATCGTTCTCACCGTAGGAGTAGATAGTCTGTTTACAAAAACTTCAAAGCAAACAATTATTGCTGCTACTCTGTCTCCAAAGTTCTGTTTAAAAGCATTTTGCATCATCTTCCTTAATTCAACTCTCCCAGGCCAGACAATTCAAATTTTTAACCTGGCATTTATTAGGTCAATCCATTTTGCAAATATTCTTGAGGCTGTTGTCCTTGATATTTTAAATTTGTAAGCCAGATCTTCTAGTGGGATGTTTAACTGCAGGCACATAAGAACTAAAATTAATTCTTGAAACTTTGCTAGAGAACTTGTAAAGCTACATGTGATAAAAGGCTCACAAATTTGGAATACTGGTGTAAAATACTGTTTTCTTGAAGCTTTCCTCTGTGGTTTCAGTCTCCAACAACTTCGTTTTGAAGATCACCAATCTCAGTGATCATGTTGTTTATGCATGGCTCCATTTCTGATAAGTGGAGCCCTGTTAGATCTGTTAGGCACTCTACTTCTCTAGCCAACTGTTCTTGGGGGGCCTCTTGAGGACTATAATCAGTATCAAGATTATCTAATAATAATATACATTTATAATTTAGTATACAAGGCATAGGGGTAATTAAAAAAACTTATCTGATAAAACATTTCTTTACCTTTTTTTATTATCAGTAACATAATTCATGAGATTGACCATTGCCTCTGCTACTTCTAATTTTACTCTCTCGTTTCTTCCCACACCTGATTCTACTTTGTTGGAATTAAGTGATTTGGCATACCCCATTTTCAATGTTGCAACCCGATTGGGATTAGTTGTGTTGTACAATCCGCAAGGATCAGTCACCCAATTATTGCATAATCATGGTCTGTTTGAGGGTTCAGATGCATTTAATGAAGATAATATAATATACTTCAGAAACAACTTACCAGTCACAAAGTCATCTCCACATACACAGGTATACTTTGCTATTTCATCCATCAGGTCTGCACAATTAATTTTGGCAAACCATTGTCACCTGCAACCTTGTTTGGATCACCATTCTGTACTACTTCAGGTATCCAGAAGAAACCTTTTTCAGAATCTCTTGTTGCATTGTTTCCATGACCATAAACATGTCACTTATATCCACCAGCCATCTTGGATGTGTTTATCATGCAATATGGTGCATGCTGCTGAGCTCTCTACTGTGTGACATCACATGAAAAAGATCTGGTCTCAATTTATTGTAAGACTATGCTGTGCCTCGATTTTTCAACTTGTTTTATGTTTTTTTTTAAATCAGGTCATTTACATGTGCTTCAACTGTTAAGATGTATTTTAGTGAATTAAAATTAGCATGTGTTTGATACAAACTAACATGCTTCACATGAGCTGTACTTAATAAAAATTCCAGTTTTAATATGAAGTTTAGAGTGTGTCAGATTTCCAAGCTGTGACAAAGCATGGTCCCCAGTATAAATTGGATTGTGGTTTATGGACTTTTGTGTATTTGCTTAAAAAAAAAAATTACCACTTTGGTCAAACTGTAAACTTTACTTTTGTCATTATTGCTTCAGTTTCCAAAATAGTGCTGTATATATAATGCTTATAGCAGTTACATGTAACAGTGGAAGCACCCTGATGATATTGGAAAGCAGGAATGACATAGACTGAAATATATATATATATTTCAAACGTCTGGCTCACCTGAGATGCAAATGCAAGCCTAACTATCTCATCCATGAAATAATTATTTTGATTGCTGAAGGGTACTCAGTTTACCTAACCACTCATGTAGGTGAGAAGTGGGCCTAAGAAAAACTACTTCAAAAGCTTTACATGTCTTGCTGCACAAACTGTGTAAAGCCAAGGACAGAAAAACTCTGAACTCCATACAAGACTCGAACCCTCAACCTTATAAATACTAGCCAGACACCAGAGCAAGGTTACTTATGGTAGTTATTGTGAAACCTTAATGCATCATAAAAATAGTTAATCAATTTTGCAAATATATTGCTGGCATGTGATTGGGTATCTTTGATAACATAACAGTCATGCTCAAAATGCAGGAAACCAATTTTCCAGGAGAGCATGCCCCTGGACCCCCTAGAAAAATCTTGTTTATGGGATGGTCAGATTTTTAGCTCAATCTGCAACTGCAAGGACCAAGGACCCCAAATAAGAGTGTCTGGAACCACACACACTTCATAATTTCACAATTTGTAGGTGAAAAAATGAGAATGAAAGATGATTCTATTCAGCCATTCAGGCCTCCAATTAGTCTAAAAAATTGAAATGTATTAGTTTTCCAGTATACATGGTTTGTTGTCTTTCCAGGGGTAGCACCAGGATGTCCTTGACAAACTAGGCCTAAGATATCCAGAAAGGGGGAAACCAGTGGATCTGTGGTCACACACCTTAACATCATATTTTGAATATCTAAAATGCCGTATCATTATGTTTTTGTTTTGACAAATTGTTCATTTTTCATGGATGAGGTACCTATAATGCCCTCTTCCACCTTCTGGTGCCACATTTAATGTTGCGTTAACCCTTTAATTGTCTGTAAACTTGCCAGATGACTTATCCATGACAACATATAATTTATGTTTGGTTATTGAAAAAATAAAAAAAAAAAAATTATGTTCAATAAGTATTTTTGACATGAAAGTGAACATTTACCTTCATGGGCACAAGTAGCTTGTATATTGATTGAACGAACACATTTCCTGTTGACAAAATTGTTTTCATTCTCATAACGTGCTTGAATCTGGATATGTGTGGCATCTACACAACCAGTAACACAGGCAAAACCTGCTTTATTCTTGTTTTGTCTTCATCTGAGGGCCTCTGAATAACCTGACACTCTTTTCATACGAGTGCAGTGGAAACATTGCTAATTACTCTCGATACTGTCCATTTATTCATCCCAAATGTGTCTATCACTTGCAAAGAACTGCAAGTGTAGTGATAACGTTAGGTACTCTAATATACATAATTTCTTAATAGATCAGATATGAAATTTATTGCTTCTCTTGCAAATCGGTACCTAGCTCTTAACTCACTATCAAGAAGCCCATCAATATTGAATCCATGTTGGTGATAGTGGCACTCTCTTCGGCAATAGTTTCTGTACAGTAAAAAATCCAACAGATGTGCCATTTTGTTGGTTACATTTTTAATCATGGATTAAGGACTTAGTATAGCTAGCAAGGTGGATTAAATGTAACCCTTTTTTGGGTTAATGCTAATTGAGCTTTGAGCAATGCAAATTAACCTCAAGATAAAATTGAATCCACGATTACAGAAATTTAACACAGAGTTATCACTAACCAGCATATGAAAAACTGGCCCCTGGGCCTTAACCAAGGGTAAGAATTGCCTCCTAAAAGTGGGGAGGATGGAGCTGGCCAAGTGATGTGGAGGTATTCCCTCTGAAAGTTTTTTTTTTTAATTCTAATGTATATGAAATGCCTTTTCCAGTATTTTGAGGTTATGTCTTTGGAACAACAATTATACCTTGTTTTTCAATCAAAATGAGGCCATGCTTTGTTTGCTATTTACATTTCCGCCAAACAGCAATAACAAAGTATTTCTCATTGTTTATAAAATGATGTTCAAAGAAGAACAGTCAGACTGTAAAAGAACTAGGCAAATTTTCATAATTTGTCATGTATTGAAACCAACAATACCTAGGTAAAATTTGGGGCTGTAAAAGGGGTATATTGGAAAATCATAAAGGTAAAGATAGAACTATAAGCACCGAAGGAACAGAAATTAGGCATCAGTTGTCATGTACTTTGCAAAAAGTGGGGGGATATGTCCCCCCATCCCCCCAGGATTTATGTCCTTGGCCTTAACTTATTAAGGGGCAGGGCTTATCCCTTTGATGAGTGAAATTTTAAAGTGTGCCATTGCCCCTTAATGGGTTAATGAGTTAACAGCAATCTTCTTAACCCATTAATGGGCAAGGTTACACTTCTGTATTTTACTTGTGAACAAACACTGCAGCGTAACAATAATAAATGCATTTGGTAAGAAATGGGACCTGGTTAAACTTTTTGGCTACTATAGTATGTCTTTTCTGTAAGTTAGTGTAGTGTAATCTCAATATCATTGTTCTAGAAATAATTGAAACTTCTCATAATTTTTTTAATTGTGGAAAAATTCAAGGCATACCTTGTACATATTACAGTTCCAAAATCACTTAAAAAAAAAAATTTTAAAGCTGTTTAAGTTTTTCAGTACATAATGGATCTAATTTATAGACAGATGTCCAACCTTGTGACCAGCATGGGGAAAAGTCCAAGGGTATGAGGTTCGCCTCATTTAAGCTACAAATAAACTGTGTTTTAGAAACTTTTTGGCTAGGATGTTTGTCTTATTAGGTGTTAAACACATTTAATTATAAATATTCTTTTATAATTATCTTGCACAATAGTTTATAAACTCCAAAGTTTTATTACATTTTAGTCAATTTGCAAATGCCATACTGTGTCATTTAGACTCATATACAATATCTTTGAAAGAACTAGCCATAAAAATAGCTACTATGATCCAGTGTTCAATTTCTTATTAAATTTTGTAAAGTTTTTCAGATAAAAATACTTGTTATGTTTTATCATGATGAGGAACCAAGCATAACTCTTATTGAGTATGGAAGGTGGCTTTGAATTTGTGTTTGATGGAGTTAGAAGTCTTGTTCTTGTAGTACCATTTGTCTGCAATGCTTTGAAGTGGACAGTTCCTGATCTTCATGAAGCTTATGTATCTTGTCACATGAAACATACCATGGCATGCTGCATGTGTAAATTCTGTTAAATTACTATTGTTAACTTGTTCCTGACATATTCTGTATACAATTAATTTAAGAGTGCATTAACTCCTGGTAGAAAACTGCCGAGTATTTGTATCTGTGTATGTATAATACATATAGTTACCTTGCAGTATATTGACATTACCCTAGTACTGACCATCTGGGATGGTAGAATAAATTATATATAGTAAACTTAGATTTGTTTTAACTCAGAGGTGCAGACTACTATATATAGATATTCTCAGAAATTGTCTGAAGTCTGTATACCAGTGTTAAAGTTCAAAGAACAACAGACGAGTCTAAATTTGCTATACATTGTATATACAGGTATAGTGTATCATAATACAGCCTTTTAAATGTAATACTCTTTGCTTTCTGAGTTCAGGTGAAAGATATTTATGAACTTCTGGTTGGCAAGTTCTTTTCAGAGTTTTAATTTATGTGCCATCAATTCAGAACATTGAAACCACTTAACCCACAGCTTAGTGATGATGGTGTAACCTGCTCTGCATGTCCAAAAGTACATATTTTCTTGTGATGTTTGATTCTGTTGTCAGACATGCTGTTCATAAATAAAACTACGAAAATAGAGAAACAAAGGAACTTCAATATTCTGGTCAGTATATGTAAGTAGTTATATATATTTGTTGATGTTTTGGATTCTTTGCCCTGTGTTAAGTCTTAACCTAACCTGAAAAATGGCATGTATATTAGGTGTTCAAAAATCAAGAGTGCTAAACTTTTATGCTTGTGCAATGGCATATTGTTCATTGAGCCCATTGACATTAATGGGTCTAATTCTGTATTTTACAGTGTAATGTTGAATTAGAGTTTCGCTTAAGTGGGACCTTTTGTCTTATTTGGATGTGTGAAAGTGTTGCTCCTCCGAATTATGGGGAAACATTCTTTACACAACAAGATGTAGCCGGCAGGTTTAAAAGTTCGTATGGAAAGCAAAATGCAAGGCTGTGATAATGTACATTTGAAGCAGAGCCTAATAAAACAAAGTAACATGTATTTGAAATTTTTGGTTAGTAAAAAATTTACTCAGCAATGCAATCAATTCCAGGCGGGAACAAACCTACATTCCAAAACAATATATAGTAAACTTGACAAAACTGCTGCGTTTGGGTGTGCATGCCGTCATGAAGTGCAAAGAAATTGTTTTAGTTTAAAATGCAGAGACCAGTTAGTGTACTTAAACATCATTTGGCAAATTCCTTCTCCATCTGCACATGTAGCTGAATATCCAGCAGACCAACCTCTACTGATCAGTATGAACGCACTTTCTACAAAATCAAATGCTTTATCCGAGCAAGCGTTCTGGAATTTTCACCCAAATCAGCCAAAAGAGGGGATACCATTCAACAGTAAGTTAACATATTTTCAAAAAGATATAAGCGGACGTTGTGTTCAAACAAAATGGCTTTCTTACAATAATGAAAAGCAAGCATTATATTGTTCATTCTGTGTGTTGTATGCCCCTGAAAAATCGCGGAAAAATCAACTAATTCAAGGTTGCTCAGACTGGAAACATATTACTGTTCGAACAGCTGAATATGAAAAGTCACAGTGCTATCAGCAATCAAGCAAAGCTTATTTTGCGAATATTAAGGGCCAATCAGTCAAACACAAGTTGATGCACAAACAATTGTCTATTAGGCAAAAACAAGTTCTTGAAAGGCATGCTGTGATGAGGTGTGTGATTGATATTATATTCTTCATTGGCTTCCAAGCTCTCTCCTACAGAAGCAAGCACTCAGAGGCAATAGTTGAGGTATTTGATGATGATGATGACAAAATTTTGTACAACCGAGGAAACTTTTTAGAAGCAGTGAAACTACTGGCTGATTACGATCCAACTTTACGAGTTCATCTGAAAAAAGTCACTGAGAAAGCAAAGAAATGTGATCCAACTAAGAGTGGATGCAGAAGCCTAGTAACATTCCTAAGTAAAATGACTGTGATTAAGATCTTTAACATCACCAGAGAAGTGATCAAAGTAGTTGTGGTTGAAGATGTAAAAGATGCAGGCATGTTTTCCATACAGTTGGATTCAACGCAAGATGTTTCTGTCCACAATCAGTGCACAGTTGTGGTGAGATACATAAAGGATGACAAGGCAAGGGAAAAGCTGTTACGAATGGTCAACATGACAGATTCCAAAGCCCAAAGTCTTCATGAGCTACTTGTGGCATCCCTACCAGAAGTAGGCCTAAAATTGGACATATGCATTGGAGATTCCTTTGACAGGGCTGCCAACATGAACGGAGCATATAATGGTCTACAAGCTTTACTGAAGCAAGTTCATCCAAGTCACATACACACCCGGTGCTATGCTAATGTTTTAAATTTAGTAATTGCTGATGCAAGTAGCATATGTATTCAAGCTGTAAGTCTGTTTGGAATTTTAAACCATTTGGCAAAATTTTTTAAAGAGTCCTATAAAAGGATGAAGGTGTGGGAAGACCAACTAAGAGACAACCGGGCAAGGAAAGCTTTGAAAGCTGGAACAAATTGGACAGACTAGGTGGTCAAGCAGGGCTAGGGCATTATGGAAACTGTTTGTAAGTTACACTGATCATACCAAAGAATTATATTCCACTTTGGTTGTAACATTGAAGCATGTTGGTGAATCAGCTGACTTTTTGTTATCTGTTTGTCATGAAGCAACAATCTTAGGACAGTCTTGGTTGCCTTTGTGTACATTCGCATATTTGACATCACAACACCAGTTTCTGACTATCTCCAAACATCTGGATTAGACCTGCTACAAGCATGGAGGATGGTAGCAGATGCAACAATGAGGTTAAAAAACATTTCCAGGGACTTTGAATGTGTGTATGAACAAGCAGCTGAATTAACTAAAATCGTCAATACAAAGCTGTCTTCAGTTCGCTCAACGTGAAGAATTCCTGGTGATGGTAATCAAAAAAAAGCAGTTTGAGTTTGTCTGCCACAATGTAATATTCAATAAAATTGTTGAAAGTATTAACAACAGATTCATGTCACACAAAGATCTCTACAAAGAGATAGCTTGTTTTGATCCACAACGATTTCATGAAGTGAATTCTAGTCCTCAGATGATCAACTTAACCAAACTGTCGAAAAGTCTGCCTGAAATGGATTGCGTTGCTTTAAAGAAAGAGCTTGTATCTTTTGCTTGAAGATAATTCAGATGAAGAAGAATCTAATGAAACAAATGAAAGTGATGTCAGTGATGTAGACAGTGAATTATTTAAAGGTCATGTGGCAGAGAAATCGGTTAAGAAAATTGCATGCAAGAGCTGTCTTTCCTGTGCATTCAAGCTGCTGCATCAGTACCGACTCTGTTCAGCTGCATATGAAAACCTCTGTATGGTTTACAAGTTCTTGATAACACTAAGTGCTACCCAGTGCACTTGCAAAAGAGTATTCTCCAGACATAAAGACAAGACTCAGATCTTCAATAACCCAAAAAAATCTGAAGTCATTGATGCTCATTGCAGTGGAGAAAGAAACGGCTGTACAATTAAAGAAAAAATCATCGACAGATTGGCAGCCACCTTCAAAGAACTCATTTTGCTACTTTTAGTCTAAAAAGTGATTTTATTTCTGGTTAACAAAACGTGTTTTGTTGGTATAGGATTGTAACAATTGACCAATTGTACTGCCATATGTTAACATAAAGCCAGTCATTTTTACAGAGAGTAATTTTTTGAAAGATTACATTCAAAGAAAAACAGGTGAAACTCAATAACTCGTAAAAGTAAAGGAAATTATTTGTAAAAAAGTGAGCACTAACTACAGTGCAAGTTTTGAGTCTATCTAATTAGGGGGCCTAAGGGCCCAAAACATAGCCAGTCCACCTCTGTATTGATGCCTTTACAGACTTCTTTTTGCATTGTACCAGGAAATCAAGATCTCGAATCAGTATTCCATTTCTTTTACAGGACACAAATCATACTTTCATTAAAAAGCAAACCTGCCAATGATTTTAACAGTAGTTACGATATGTATAGTTGTAGTTTACTTGCAGAGGGATTGTAATTTCATGCAAGATCTTTCTTTTACGTAGCAGTATTCAAATGCTTAATGGAAGGTGCTAGTTTCTAAGATAGGAAGTTTTGGAGATATATTGTTACTAATTTGTTTGCATCATATTACATGAAAATATTTAATTAAATATAAAGTATTTTTGTATGTACTTCAATTAATTACTATGTAAATACTTTAAAACTGTAGTGAAAATTTTTGGACATGCATAAGGCTGTAAATGTTATACAAAACATGATTGTTCAGGGAATGATTTAGAACACGATTTCAAAGGTTAGCTTTTCTACTTATGGCCTCAAGATAAAATTTTTAGACCGATTAATAATTAATGAAAAACTTCAAAAGAAGTTAATGTTTAAATGGTGACTCTAAATATATGAGAACTAATCCCCTTACCCACAGTACAGTGCAGTGCAAGGGTACTAATCTCGACATATGTGGAGTTTTTCCTTGTGGGTGGCTTCACTTTTGGAGGCCATCTTAGTATCTGGACAATTTACAAGTGGAAACAGCAATTCCCAAAGTTAGCTCCTTGGAATATGCATTGGCCCACTGTTCATTTGTTGCAGCAACACTTTGTCTTGGTTCTTCCTGACCAATATGAACAAAAGATGTATGGGAACTTGCTTGCTGTCTGGACATTTGCTGAGCGACTTAGATTAAACAACATTCTTTGCTGAAGTTGAATAGATGCTGATTTGTATAAATCTTGAGATTTTTTTACATTCTGGTAACCACTTACCTGAGCTGCACAATCACAGGTAAGTCTGAATCAAGTAGCTTCCCAACTTCGTTCTTCCCCAGTGGAGACTTTTTGTACCAAATGTTATTGCTGACTGGTAACCTTTGAGGATGTTCCAATTTTAAGATGAAAAAAGCCTGGCCATATAATAAAAAGTAATTCTTTAAAGCAACATAAGTGAAACGTTTGACCGGAAAATTACTCAAAATATTTCAAGATTGCAACTAATACAGGGTCTTGATACGACCATTGTTTAGCAGTAGAATTGTCAGGATGGATCTCTTACCATTCATTAAACCATTTAAGGTTATTCTCACCAAACGCTTTGTTTTAATAAAACTTAATCAAAATTTTAATCATAAATATAAACAAGCAGTTTAAATATAAGCTATGTAGGTTGTTACTTTGAGGCCAAATTGTGCATGTTTTATATTATCTTCATTATTATTATTATTTCATTCCGTCTTCCAGTTATTGTAAGGACAATTTTTCTGACAAGTTAGAAAATTATCTGTTACTTGGATTCTTGAGTGATATTCTGTTACATTTTTATTCTCAGCATCCTTCCCGGTGTCTGACATTTCTTGCCTCTGCCAATCTAATGAAAACTCTAAAAACAAAACGCCCACACGCCCACACCCATGTATGCTAGAGTCTGTCACACAAAAGTGTTTCAATATTTACCTGCTTGACAGAATTTGTTACGGTGTCCAAATCTTGTGTTTTTCTTATACTGCATACCCTCTTCCAGTTATAGTATGTTGGATTTGTCTTTTTGACAATTTTGAAAAATTCTCAATGTTACATATTGGAAGGGTGGGCAAGGGGTTATTGCATGCATGTATTTTTAGTGAGTAAAACACCAGTTGTTTCTTCCATTTACATGTAAGTGGTATTGGAAAGAAACAACTTTAACCAAAAGTGATTTAGTGTGAGTCTGAAAAATAATTTACAAAATCAGTGCCTGTTCGATATTGGTTGTTTTTGATTGATGTATGTCTTCTGGTTAATCATTCCTTTTTGTTGGGGCAAATTCAACTTCCTACTATCTCCAGTACACTGACAAACTATGAGAGTATTGTTCTTTTAGGTATGAAAATATAAACTTAGGTATATCTTTGAATGGTTTAATACAACTAATTTTGTAATCACTTAAAGTACCAATGTAAACTCACAACACCATTTGAGTCTTCATACTGATAAATTTTACCATTTTGTTGTTTGCAGCTTTCAACATGTATTCCTAACTCACTGGATTCTTGAACATTGTTGGTAACTATTAGTAGGTAACCTGGTTCAATTGTGAAACAAAAGTTCACAATTAACCTACACTGCCAAAGTCAACCAAAAAATGTTGACCCGAGTGGGATTTGAACTTGCACCTTCAGGATACCGGTCTGCCACTCTACCTGTTGAGCTATCAAGTCCACATGGATTGGAGGTGAGTTTGTATTCCATTTAAGTGCACAAGATATTCTCATGACAACTAAATACTATCCACGAGGATGGGTGTGCAGTGTTATGATAGTTCAGAATCATCCTCAGGATATTACGAAACGAAACTTCACAATTAACCTACATGACGGGAGTCAACTGAAAAATGTTGACTCAAGTGGGATTTTAACTCACACCTTCGGGATACTGGTCTGCCACTCTACCTGTTGAGTTATTGAGTCTGCAGGGATTGGAGGCGAGTTTTTATCCAACTTAAATTGTCATGAGAATATCTTGTGCACTTAACACTATCCATGAGGATGGATGTGCAGTGTTTCAATTATATTGAAACACTGGATTAATTATGAAGTTTTGTTTCATAATATTCTGAGGATGAATCTGAAATAGAATGGTTCGATTGTAACTTGAAGTTTGATTGTCTATGGATATCAGTAAATTATATTTTCTTATAGTCTACTATTATTGATATTTTATCTGTTCAAATCGAAGACTTGACAAGTTGTTGAAAACGATGTAAAACAGCTCTGTGAGGTGGTCAGATGATATTCCAATACTTCTGAAAGTAACAGCTCAAAAAAATACAGTGTTGTAACAGCAAAATGGTTTCTTCCACAACTTATGAAGAAATTACGCATGTAGCACAAATTACTGTTTAACCAATTATTTCCATGAGATTTGTTAACATCAAGTGGTCTTCTACTTATTTTAGCATACTTGTTATTTACAAATAGACATTGTACATGCCAATTATGTAAAATTGCTCTCCTTAACTTTGCCAAATGCATGTAAGTTAGTGGGCATAAATACTTTATTCCAGTTATCATTTATTTCAAAAATAGTGTGTGATGCAGTCCAAACTGGTAGTAAACAATTTGTTATCTCCATTATTTACAAATTACTCAAGAACAATCGTCCAGGCATTCACATTAATAACAGTAGCTATGGGGCAAGTATAAAGCCAAACAAAGTTAATGTACTACTCATTGCTTGAGACATTTCAATGTTGTATGACAATGAACTTTTTGTTTTTAGATAGCCAGAGAATTGCTAAGAAACTGTGAAGCCAAATTTTGAAACAAACAAGATCCATTAGGAACACTGAAAAAGCTTACAATGACAATGCAGGGCAATGGATTAATACTACTGACCATGAACTTCCAACCACTGGAACATTATGGGTGCTGTTGTAACCAATTTTTCATTACTGCTTCTCAGTGTTTTTTTGTCAGATGGTCTGAAAACTGTTTTTTTTTTTTTTTTGAAAAAGTGCCTGTTGATAGCAAATGAGCAAAGAGTTGCCATGTCAAAAAGCAATAAATTCTGTACCCACATCACCAAAATGGTGAAAACTCTTGGAGCGATCTCTTTTCGCCTGGTCTTTATTGAAGGTCAAAGTTAATTGTTTGATTAATTCGGGTTTCATTCCTTGCAATGTTGCCAATGTCTCTTCTGTGTTGCTAGTTCTGTACTTGGCCTTCATTTGGATCCTTTCTCTGTCTGCTCTGGCATCTATTTTGAAAAACTCTCTTTTTTCAGTTTTTGATTCTTTCCCTTAGCTTTTGTTGGGCTTACCTCCACGTGCAATTTTCAACAGCTTATAAACTCTTTTTGGCTCCTTATCTCTGTTCTTATAGACTTGGCTTCCCTTGCTATGTGCTATCTGAGTTGAATTTTCAGCTCTTCACAGGTGCATCTGATGTATATCCCCCATCATTTAAGGTTACTTTGTAGAAGACTGTTCTGCTTAGCATTGGCATGTATCTGTCCAAGTGGATAAACTCCAGTTTCAATGTTCTTGATATTGGTTTATGAAGTTGCCTTTTATCCATTCTCTCAAACTAAACACGTTGCGATACATGTAGACGGTTATGTAGAATGAAGGAATGAAGCTTTCAGCAAACTCATTGATCTCAACCTTTCCAATATCCTCGACAACAAATTCCATTGTGTTGTATACTTTGTGGTTTTTAATATTGGTCATCACAATGACTGGTACACCCCTCCTTTTTGCCATTGTATTTGAAATCAACCTTCATTTCTTCCTGTCCAGCAAAAACTCTATCACAGTGCTCTTTATTGACCTTTATTCTTGTGGCTCTGTTTCCATTTTCACCAATCCAGTCTTAGTAGTCTGTAAAGTGCAGGGACCAGCAACTTTTTCAAAAATGGGTCAAAATTTTTCAAAGTGTCACAAGGGAATCCCAAATGTAACTTTCGGTTTCGCTTACACCACTTCCAGCCTCTTCCAGGAATTTCAACACATTTCAAAATTGGGCCAAAATTTTCAGTGTTGAAGGGAAATCCCCCAACACAGCAGGCTGCTAAATCCACTTGATGTAACTTAGAAATCTCTTCAGAAGAATTAAATGTGAATGAATCATGTCCTGCCATATGACTTTCAATCATGTATATCTGGTCCTGAATACGTTGACAAGTATCGCTTGCACCGGCTCCTTTGGTTTTCATACCTTTGAGTCAGTTCTTCTAAACCATCCATCTTGGTTTGTTTTGCCAAAAATGAAATTTATTGGTCGGTTTTTTCATTGGTTGAGAATAGTCATATGATTATCACATGATAAAATTATGACCTTATTTGGAAAAATGTGTGTAAACATGTTTTGGTGGCTGCAACTGTTTTTAATATATATGATTCAGACACTCCAGTTTTGACATCCTGACCGTGAAATGTGGGGGAAATCCCTCATCAACAGGCGGGGAATGACCTTATTTTTGTCACAACTTTAAACAACTTTGCCACTAAAGTGTTTATGGTTTAAATCCAAATATATTCTCGTAAGTGTCAATCATTTCCAACATATAATGCCCATATGCCAATGTATCTATTATATTTTCAAGTATTATTCTTTTATCATCTTTTCCTGACAATGTAATTTTTTCTACACTTTCAGTATACAATTCATGATTTCGGTGTCTTATTAAATTCATTTTTCTAATTTGTTCTTCTTCACTAAATATGCAATCTTTATAATTTTGAAATGTTATTTTTTTTTTTCAATAACATTTTTTTAAACACCTTTACGTCTTTTTGATTCTTTTTCATCAATTTTATAAGAATATAATTTTGCTCTAAGCCCTACAAATTCTTCTATTTGTTTTCCCCCGCATTCATCTTTCATCTTTCATCATTCTAATTACTTTTTTGTTTAAACCAGTTTTAATTACACTTTTATGATCTTTTGGGTAATTACTTGTGTCAAACATTTTTTCAACATCTGTGGATATATCTTTATAAAAATCTTCAGTTTTAATTTCATACATTAAACTGTCAGTATCTGTAAATAACAACCGTGAATTTTCACCATATTTTGGTTTAATATAATTATAATGAAAATCATACATTAAAGTCTTACTCAGATCCAATATGCTCATTCCTAGGTATATAGGTTTATCAAGCTTAACTTTTTTCTTATGCATATGCACGGCAATTAAATTTTCTGAAAATATTGTTCTTTTGTCAAAATTGGTTTTTGAAAATAATTTTAATGCTTTTTCTTCTCTGTAAACTAATTGTATATCAACTCTGTTTCTAACATTCTCCATAGTTTTCCCAAATACAGAATTATTCATAAGTTTGAAAAAGTCTTTTTCAAATGAATTTTTTGCATCTGTTCTCAGTTTTGTGTTTAAATCAATATATTTTTTCATAAAATCTTCTTCATAAAATTTAATACCTTTATAAATTCCACTAATTTTTAATCCTAGTTTTTCATATAATTTAAAGTTTTCACTATGTAAAACATATTTTTCTTTATTATTCAAATTTGGAATTAATTTTTCAACACCTCCTGCTCCACAGGTGTCAACTTTTAATCTTTCTGGCGCTAATGAGTATTCATTATGTAAATCATGCAGCTTTTCAGGGTATTCCAAGTCAACTTCTAATATACAAGGAAATTTTTCCCAATTTTGTAATTCTCTTTCATTCATCCATTTAAAATCTCTCACAGGAAGTTTTTTACTCATAGCCCATCCGTATAAATTATTCGCATCTAAATAAGCAAGATATACATTATATTCTTCAGGATTATTAGCTGTTGCATATTGCTTTGTAATTGTTGAAATTCCTCCTCTAATTCCATTTTCAATCATAAGGTACATTTGTGGGTGAGATAATAATTCCAATTCAACTTTAGTCATTTTCAACCTTGCATCCCACGCCAATCCAGGTGAAGTATAATACCAAGCGGGATCTACCCCATCATTTTTTTTTTACAAACTTTTCCAAAATTTTCAAAAACATCTGCCAAAGTATCACATCAGTTTTCAAATATAAGTCGTGATATGATCGCATATCTTTAATATTAAATTTTTTCCAAACATTCTGCGCATGTTCATAATCTGCTTTGCTTATATTTTCATCATTTAATTTTGAATAAAATTCTTCAATATCAGGTAATTTTTCTTCATTTAATTTTTTATTATTATCAAAACAATCATATGGAAACACACCTTTTCTAGTTAATAAAGTAGTATAAGCTGGAGAGGAGATTATTCCAAAGACTTACCAATGAGGAGGCTGGAAATTTTGAATGGACCAATGGGAGGGCCGGATTGGGGATTATCGTCAGGGGGAGTGACTTTGGAATTTCCTATTAACGGCTAGACCAATCAGACCACAGGATTTATGAATACTCAAATAGGCTTGTCCGGTTTTGGGGTGGGTTGGTCTTAGTGCGTGCGGACCTACCTAGGGTCATCTCGAGGGGGATTTTAGTAACCAATGGCCATGCAAAACCCGAAATACCCTCTCCTCTCCGACAACTCTTGTTTTTGGACAGCAAGAGCTGCTTTGCTTCGGATAAGAATGGGGAAAAATTACAAGAAAACAGCTTGATGCAGGACTTGAACCTGCGACCATTCGGTTAAAAGCTCTACCAACTGAGCTAATCAAGCTTTCTTGTTGACGAAGAGATAAAAATCGCTAGGGTATTGAAGACCCCTTTGGTCGCCGTTTGGTTTTATTTTGCGCCTTTTGTGGGAAGAAAAATCGTGATAACAATCACGGTTTTGCAGTTTTGTTTTTGACGCGGTAAGAAACGATAACGACCCGTGATAAAATACAAGAAGCTATACTGTGTATGTGACAGAGTATTCATAAAACGTGATGGTTTACCGATTGAATTCGTCGATAGGAAATACAAGTCGCTCTTACCTTTTGAAACAACACATACACGCATAGCGCTGTTGGGACTTTTTTATAGTTGTTTTTTTGCTTTTGCATTCCGAAGCAGCTGTGATATATCCACGGAACCAAATCTTCGTTTTTTGTAAGAATTTTTGTGGTTTGGTTTCTGTTTTCTTTTGTAAATAATTCTTGATCGTAGATTGTATGAGACTTCTGTTTCTTGATTGTGCCTATAAGGTCTATCTTCGGTTTGAGTGAATTGTTTCTCATAACTTGTGAGGGTGTGGTGGAAAGGTCTTGTTTTCTGTTCATGAAATCGATCACTGTTGAATTGGAAATTTGCGTTATGATTCTGGTTGATTGATGTTTCTCTATGACAAAAACAGAATGACATTAATGTTTTGAAAATGTATAAATTTTTGCTGTTGATGTTTTGTGTGTGCCATACTTTTGAAGTCACGGCTTTTAAGCGGAACACTGTTCATCCTTCATGAGTTGTGGCTTTGTCGTTGGTTCTGTGGTGTTCAAAATGCGTTTGAAAGATGGATTGGATTGTTAGTTAAGTAAAAATGAGAATTTGATTTACCTATATTCCAGTTTGAAATGTTCATCGATTCTTGCCATTAATGTTGACGTTTCGTCTTGAGTGAGAATTTGCTTTCGATATTTCTTTGCTAATTTGTGAAGAATTTGTAAAAATTTTTTCATATGTTGTTTTGTTTTGTGATTATAATTATTTTGATGTGTTTTGAAGTTTGTTTTGTCCATTTTTGTTGGAAATAAAAGCAAAAAAATACGCTTACCTTCTTGTTGTTTGGTTTTGGGCCGCTTCGCTTCGGTTGACTTTGCATCGTGTTTGCGTGATTGATGAATAAATTGGAATACGATTACTGTCATTGACGGCACTTGAGTTTCCAAGAGTTTTGAATGAGTAGGCTCCTTATTCATTTAAACCTATTATTTCAAGAGGTTTAAACGACAAGGCGTTTTGTTTATTTAAGATGATTTCTCGGTAATGGATTTCTCAGTATTTTGAATCGTTAACACATAACATTGATGAATAATTAAGTTTTGAGAGATTTGTTTTGAAATTATTTGTTTCAATCAAACAAGTTTCTTGACTGAAACTTGTGAGATTGATTAAAATAATACTCAAACAAAACGAATAAAATGACGGGTTGAAGTTTTGGTCAACCCCTGTTACGGGATCGATTACTCGCTTCGACCCTGGTGTGGTGAAGGTTTGAACAGCTGAAATCAGGTTGTCGGATGGTGTGATGCTTTGCACCACGCGTCTTGTCTCCGAAGAGACGTTTGAAGTTGCAGTAATTTGTATATATGGAAAGCAAAAAGGGATTGGTTGTGCCGAAACGATTGACGCATGGTGTTGTTGAAGATTGTTTGTGTGTGAAATCTTTTGAAGCTCTTTGCGAGGATTATTTGAAATATTATGCTTTGGGTAATGTGATTGGGAAACATGTTATTCCTAGTTATCAAGATAACATGCTTACTCGTGATTTTGATTTTGATTTGTTTACTGCAAATTTTCAGGATTTTATTGACTGTGTTGGTTATGTTAATGTAGATGTGTTGGGTGACTATATATGTAAAACTTGTAAAGGAATTTATATCATTCCCACGTGTGATGAAATGAGTTCGTCGTTTGAAGTTATGGAAACATGTTATAAGAGAATTAGATGAAAATGCATTTGTATAGATATTTTTCTGTTCAAGGCGAGCATGCAAGATTTTTAAACAAATTGTGTATTGAAACTTCTGATGTCAACAGTGATCATGTAACTTATTATTGTAAAGATTATCTTCATTCCCATGGATGGCGATATTCAACAATGGAATTGAAAACTTCACACGACCTAAATGAAATAGTTCAAGGAGTGAATGGAAGGGTTAGATTTGCTTTGAAATTTTTTGGTCTCAGAAGTCTTAGGAAAAGTAATCGGTTTGTTATTGAGGGAATCTCATCTACAATATATGTTGACAAAGATTTCATTCTTGAAGAAGATGCTTTTGAAGATATTGATGATTTTAAAACATTTTATAATTATTGTGGAAATGTGTTCGTGGATACGTCTGATGAAGAGAATAAAGTTACTGAAGAAAAAGAATCTGAAGCGGAAAGATGACGGTCTGCTTTATTCATCAAATCATAGCAAAACACTATTTGGAGACATCATTTATGGAAAATCAGCCAAGTGTTTTGTTGTTCTAATCATGTTTGCGAAGTTGGCAGACCATTGGAGAAGAAAAGGCAAGAGTTGTTGAAAATTATGAATTTTGGTCGAAAATCGAGTCTGATCGAAACGAACTAAAATTGACCTCTGAATTGTGCATGAGCGAACTGATGACCCGAACGATTAAATGGAGAACCAAGAGTATTTCTGTCGTACATATGAGGATTTGCAATTGAAGAGACATTAACATTGCTTCTTCCGAATATTAGAGAAAATAGAGAATAGCTTTAGTTGAAACCAGGACGTGTAATGCATACGATTTTTGAGCAAAATGGGATTTGGGTGGGAGTGAATTATAATATAAAAAATTTTGTAAAACTTCACTTACCTTGTGGATTGTGATTGTGGTTTTTATAAGGATTTGATCTAGTGAGAATTTGGATGTTGATAAATGAATAAATTAAAATTTATTATATAAATGATGATGTTGTCAATTTTGATATTGGGAATTTTTTTTCAAAAATGGAAGCGTCAACTTCTACAGAATTTCAATGGGATTTTCGTGAAATTGATGTGAAAGAAATATGTTCATTTAAAATTTTGGAGTGTTTGAAAAATCGTTGTCTGAAATATTATTGGGCGTTGCTGTATCACGATGGTTCAGTTGAATGTGAAATCATTGATGAAAGTGGTGAAAGGTTTTCATATTACCATTTGTTTATCTGGTTTAAGAAACAGCCAGAAAAGGAAAAAAGAAAGTCGTATTTTAGTAATCTTTCTTTCATGCAATATGTTAGGAGGATATATGCATGCAAAGGTGAAATTGTATATCCATCTGTTTTTCAATATGATGATGTGATACCTCGTTTGGTGTCTCTTATGAAATCAAAGCATCGCTTGATCAAAGAAGAATCAAATATTCCATATTGGGTTGAAGATGAGCTGACAAAACATTTGTGAAAGGTATGAAACAACGTTTATTCGTTTATTTCAATAAATTACAATCGTAATTATGATTGATTATTGCAGGTATTCTATATTTGATACTACTGTATTGAAATTCAAATTTGCTTAATTTTAAAAAAGTTCTTACAAATTTTGATTCGTTGGTTGTGTTCAAAGACATATATAGCGGTAATCTGTTTGTGGCCAAATGATTCATGCATAAATTGGCAACAGTATGCAATGAAACTACTTGAAGTTGAGATAATAACGTGAAATACATAAAATTCTCTATGCTTAAAAGATAATCACAAAAAATTAAACTATTTTTGTAACCTTCGCAAATCACATATTGCATTTTTATGTTTTGAATTTGTAAAATCAGTGAATTAGTTTTCACATGAATTGAACTATCTATAACATAAAAATACATTTGATTTGGTTCAGTTTTCACAGATATTTGTTTCAAAATTCGACAAAATTCTGATTTTTGATTGATAAATTCTATATAAGATAGGTTCATCAATTTTTTTCCCATGGCTTCATTCTTGCAACAGAATGGGATTTTGTTGATTGTTGGTCTTTCTTCGATGGTTTGGGTTGTCACATTTGAAAGGATGCTTGGACTTGTTGGTTGCTTTGTTGCGTTGTTGGAAGAGTCATATTTTGTGTTGGTGTGAATGAAAATGGATTGATTGTGTTCAAAAACGGAATCTCGAGTAACGTCGTTGCTGCATTCTGAATTTCCATCGATGGTTGAAATGTTTGAATTGGTTGAATGGTTGTCGATTGTGATTGGTGATTCGGTATTTGAGACGCTGTTGCTGTTGATAGGATTACTGGTTCTCGTTCCTGTTGTAACCTTTTCGGTTCTTGATTTATCGTTGCAGTTGCCAACCTTTTCCCATAAAATAGAGACAAGTCTTTGGATATCCGAGTCTCCTTGACTTGATTCGGGGGAATCAAGGATGGATCTAATGTCTCTGTCCAATTGTGATTCATCAATATTGAAACCATTGTTGAATTCCATGAATCAAGTGTGTTATTTGTGTCTGATTGAACCGAATTTTTGCAATTTACACACAGAAAATCAGGGAAAAAATTTCTTATAATTATTTTTGTTCTTTTTTCCAACGATTCTGTTTTGTCGGATGCTGTGAAAATATTTATAATAGGGCTGTCGTCGCATAATGTTATGCTTGTCAAACGCTCACCAATCATAGTGTGTAAGTCTGTGTCAGGTGAAATCGATAACATGAAAAGTAAACATTGTATTTGAAGAGGCACTGTCATGTGAAATTGAAGGTTGTAGTGAATGGGATGACAAATAATTTTTTTCATAATTTAGCAATAACAGTAAAGCGATTGGGAGTTTTGTCTGGCCTAAATATGATAATGATTTTGTTTCTGGAATTATTTTTGTCGCCAACATGGGATACCATTTGATCGCCTGTTTGAAATGTTATGAATTGTCCTGCCAATCCTGAAAGGTATCGGGTTCCTGCTCCAGCGAAGAGATAGATGTAAATATCCATATCGTTTGGATTTTCATATTCGATGGTGGTTCTTGATCTTTTGATTCATGAATGTTGAAGAAACTTGCAAAATTCGTCAAATTTTTGTTCTTTGATGGAATTTGATAATTTTTTTGAATCCAGCAATCGATGTAATTTACAGCAAATTTTTGGCATTTTTTAATTGATGCTGTTGATTTTGTGATAAGGTGTTTATTTTATAACATAAAAGAATTACGTGTTATACTTCATTTGAATACACTTATGATTTGCATGTTCTTGAGATTATTTGAATGAATAATTGATTGTATAATTGATTTTTAATGGTGTTTTGAAGGTATTTAAATGCTGTTTATTTTGTTGAATTGTTAAGCATTGTGTGTTTTGAAAATAGGTGTTTTGTTTTGATTGCAGTTCAATTCAGAATTATGGTTTTCAAAATTTTTGTCTGTGTTTCTGTCTTCTTGGTTTGGTCAACTGATGGTATTTCTCCTGAACTTCCTACCGACAATAGCAAAGAGCGACTTCGCAAACCATGTGGTGGATGGGGGAAAAAAGTGGTCAACATGACTGAATATCGAAAAATGAAGCACACATGTTATCTTACTATGCGAAAGGAGGAGTTATGTTGCATTGATTTGCCAAATTGTCCGAAAGGTCTTAAACCGGAAATACCATTGAAGCCTTACCATTTGTTCCCGATTAAGAAGCTGTCGTTGGGTTGTGTGGAACAGGGAAAGAAAAAAAAAAACTCGAAAGCCGAAAGTCTAAATCAGTGTTTGTTATTCCGAGAAAGAGAACTGGGATGGAAAATAACTTGTCGTGCAAACATTCAACCATGGATTTATTTTGTCGCTATGTTGACTGCTTTGTTTATTTTACAATCACTTGTCATTTTATTCGTAATATTAAGAAGGAAAATAATTCGTCGGGGATCTGTGATAATTTAGTTCTTTACTTTTGTCTAATAATTATGTATGAACTATTTGTTATTCTTTTTGAAAACGCTTTATATTTCTTGTAAAGTTTTAAGACAATTTACTTGTATTTGTCTTTTCAATTATAAAAGCAATTGTTTGTTTGTGATAATTTTTGCTTGAAATTTTTGAAAAGAAGATCACAAGTGATGTTTTAAAGAAAGAAAGATCAAGATGGATTTGACTGTTATATTCACCCCCAAACATCTCACTCATCATAATTTTTTGAAGGTGGGGTGATTGGCAGTGAAAATATCGGTTGATGGTCACTGGCGATGCTTTAAAGAAAGAAGAATCTATATAAATGTTTTTTTCATTGCCAATCTCCTCCTCCTCGATTTTTATATATTCAATGACGAGGTGTTTGGCAGTGTGAAAATTCTTGATAATCCATAAAAAGAAAAGTTTGAATATTGAATGGGATCGATTTTTTTAATGTCAGAACTTTATTGACATGTCATTCTTGACATTGCAATGTCGTTCTGGCAGGATTAAATTTATACACAACACAGTGAAAAATGTATAAAATTTTAATTCCAATATTGAGGTCCGTAATAATAATATATTTCTTGATTTGGTCTGATATCTTTGATTGCATAAGCTTTTGGAATATATTTTCTTTTCCCAACGTTTTTTATGTCCATATTCGATTTTTTTTTGACATTATGTCGTTGGCATATCGAGGTGCTGAATCAGTGCTGTAATTTGCATTAATACAACGTGCGTTTTTTCTACTGCTTTCACATATTGCATATGGTGCCAAATTTGTTTTTGGATAATATTTGTCCAATTTTTGGTTTTTCTTCCTGTGTACAATCCCAAAGATGAATTTTTCTTGATGGTTCTTTTGTCTGCAAATAATCCATAACCTACATTTGGTATCAGTGATTTTTTCACTCTAAGATTTCGATTTTTCAAAAGATGAATCCAACATCGATTAGTTTTTCGCGTCATTTTTTTGCATCTTTTTTGTTTTAACGTTGTTGCTTTGCATTGAGTCGTTCTGATAATCGGAATTTGAGTCTTGCGTTTCATTTGTCTAAAAAATTTAAATATAAACTTTAACACCTTGGTAAACGGTCTGGTTATTTGTTATATAATCTGTTATTGCTTTTAATCTTGCCATGACAGTTCCACTGACGTTAATGTACTGTGATTTGAATATATCAATTCTTTCTTTTATTGTATTCAAATCATACTCTGCAACATTGACGGGATTTCCATCAGTGTTAATAAATTCCATCATTGCTTCTGGAAAAATTCTGTTGACAAATGACATGTTGGGATCGTCATCGCAAAACGTCGCTCCAACTGTGGATTTACCATTTTTGTTTTCACGAATATTTCTATGACTGCGTTATCTGACATGGTAATCTGTCAACAAAATAGATGCAATTGCTTTTGTAAAATTGTAGTTAGGTGAGAAATATGAAAATTTATGTTTGTGTTATGTGCCAATATATTCAAAAATAATTTTTTTATTTGTAGTTTCGATTCAAATTCAGAAGATTTTTGTGACGGCGTGGAAAACAAGGAAGAAGAAGAAAACGAAGATTTAGTCGAAACATTATTTTGTGGTTTGAACTTTAGAATTCCAAAGTGGTTGAATCGTTTTCGATCTGGTCGTCGTAAACACGAGTCTTCCATGTCGAATGTATTTCACAGAAGAAGAAATCGAAAGAATCGTAAGTCATATACCTCATCAAAATCAAAGAAATCAAAATTTTGTTGACAATGCAAACGTGAGACAGGATCCGAAATATATTCTCGTCTTGGCGTTGTGAGTGAAATATTCGATTTCAATTTCGATATAGAAGAAATGATGATGCGATATGCTGCTGAACTTTCTCCTGACGTTGTCTTTCATTTGACATTGAGAAGAATAATGAATCATCTGTTGACGGTTTCTTTTGGTACTTTGACTACGGAAAATCAATTGTTTCGAATATTTTTTGATAAATTTCCAGAATCGGAATATACGACTCCCACTATCACTCGACATGATTTGACAGCTGATAGAATGTATGATAAAATGAATGAACATTTGCAAAGCAACGATCAGATCGTAAGCGAAGGTGTGTGGAATGTATATATGGTTGTTGATAGGAGAAATAGACTTGTGAATCGACGTGTTCGGGATGAAATTGTGGAAAATGTCAATCATGATGACGTCATTCTTGAAGGTCGCGGAAAGATCAAGAAATATCGTGAAAAGTTGGGATTAATCGAAGTCGATGTCGAAAGCCATTGTTTGAGTCATTCCGTTTTGTTAAGTGTGTCATTAAATGACAAAAGTGAATTGTACAGGGCTTTCATGGCCGGGTTTGATAGGTATTTGAAAGTTGTCGTGGAAGATCAGCTGGTTGAAATTGAAAATTCATGTGAAATATTGTCACAAAATGACACGGTCAAAAAATACAGCATGAAAAAATTAAACAATAATTATTTGAAAGAAAAAAATTTCAGTCTTTTGGTTTATTCACAGAAAATGGAAAAAATTGAAAAAGTTTATTTTGAATGTAAATTAAATAATGTTATGTTGTTTCATAATGATAATCATTTTGACGTGATTCAAGATTTGGGATTGTTTTTATATGGTAGAAAAATGCATTTTTGTCATAAATGTTTCGAAAAAGTCAGAGATGCTAAGAACCACTTGTGTTATGATCAGATTAATTGTTTTAAATGTAGACAATTACATCTGGTTAACGTTTCATTTGAATCTCATGCATTATGTTCGCTATGTAATTGTGTTTTTGACAATCAATTTTGCTTGCTTTCACATTATAAAAAATCATTGACGGTGGGAATTGCAAATTTTGATGGAAAAAAGAATATTTCACCTTGTGATTTGTTTTTCTTTTGTACAAAATGTTGTTCAGTGGTTAGGAAATTTTATTACGTTGATTTGAAGGGGACAAAAAAAAAAACATGATTGCTCAACCTTTTATTGTAAAATATGTGAAGCAAAAAAAACTGCTGTTCATAATTGTTTTCTTCCCATTGCAAAAAAAAGAAAATTATTTTATACGAAAAATCCAGATGAAAAATGTGAAATTTATGTATTTGATTTTGAAACAGATGCAAATCCTCAGAATTTGGGTATATTTGCTGCTTATTTTGCTTCAGTTTATAAATTTTGTAATGTTTGTATGAATGATATGAATAGAAAACTCGAATATCAATGTTGTGAAATTGACACTTGGGTGAATTTTGAAGGAAAATCCACGGAAAAATTATTTGGTGAATATTTTTTGAAAGTTGCTGAAAAAAATATTACAAGTAGGTGGTTTGCTCATAATGGATCAAAGTTTGACACGCTATTTTTGTTGCGATATTTGGTTTGTGACAAAAAATTGATTCCAAAAGTTATTATGAACGGGTTTAGAATTTTGAAATTGGTTTTCAAAAATGCGGAAGCGTTGGATAGCATGCTATTTTGTCCAACATCGTTGAAAAATTTGGTTAACATGTTCAATTTTGGATCCCATGTCAAAAAGGGTTATTATCCTTATGATTTCACAGATTTGAATTATAAAGGTGTTATTCCTGATAAGATTTATTTTACCAAAAATATGGATGAAAAAGAATTGAAAAATTTTGAAAAATGGTATGAATGGAAGAAAAATGAAATGTATATTTTACGAAATGAAGTGAAGGACTATTGCATGAACGATGTGTTCATTTTGACAAAAAGTCTGTTGAAATTTCATGAAATAATTTTTCAACATGCAAAAACAGAAGTGTTATTTGATCCTGAAATCATGACTATTTCTTCTCTTGCATTGAACGTTTTTAATCAATCCTTTCCTCTTCCCAATCTTTTGGGAGTGGAACCAGTTTTGGGTTACAATGGTTCTCAAAATTGAAAAATCAAAGTAAAGTTGCAATTACATGGTTGAATGAAATCAATGAAGAAATTGGTGAAGGAGAAAATTTTAGATGGATATATCATAAGTTTGGAGAAAAAAAAATAGATAATTTTTATGTTGATGGGTATGACGAATCCACAAATACAATTTACAAATTTTTGGGCTGTTTTTTTCACGGTTGTTCGAGTTGTTATAATTTGAATGATTTCAATAAAAAATGCAACAAAACTTTTGGAAAATTGAATATGGAAACGTCGTCAAGGTTGAATTATTTGAGAAGGAGATGTGAAAAAATGGTGACAATGAAAGAATGCGAATTTTTGAAATTGGAAAAAGATAGAGGTTTGAAAAAGCATTATGAAAAAATCCCAATAAAAATAAGAGATTCATTGCATGGAGGAAGAACATCTCCTGCAATTCTTTATAAAGATTGTTATGCCGGGGGTAGATTTCATTATGTTGATTTTGTTTCTTTGTACCCGTCAGTTCAATTTTTCAATGAATTTCCTGTTGGTGATGCAACTGTTGATGTTGTTGAAGAAAGAAATAGAGAATTTTTGGAAAAGGAAATGAAAAAAAAAAAATGCAACTGAATTTGTGGTTTCATCAAATATAAAATAATCCCTCCTCGTTCTTTATATTTTCCTGTTTTGCCTGTGAGAATTGATAACAAATTGTGTTTTCCTCTATGTTTTGAATGTGCACGTTGAAAGAAAACGAATCCGTATGCAATCATTCAATGGAAAAGAGGCTGCTTTTTGGGACATGGTGTTTGCATGAAATTTATAAAGCTTTAAATTGCAGTTATAAAATTCATAAAATATACGAATTAATTTATTATGAAAAAAAAATGAACATTTTTGAAAATTACGTCGCAAAATTTTATACTTTGAAGACTCAATATTCAGGAATACCAAAAGAAAAAATGAACAACGAGGAAAATGCAAAAAAAGAATTGTCGGAAAAATTATTAAAAGATTTTGGAATTTACGTTAAACCATCTGACATTCCTAGCGAAAAAAACGAAGCAATGAGATATGTGATGAAATTAATTTTGAATTCTTTATGGGGCAAATTATGTCAAAACCCGAACAAAGCGTCAGTTCATTTTGTTAATGATTATGAGGAATTAATGCACTATATTGAAAATGAACAATATGATTCGGTTTACTTTGATGTATTGGATTGCAATTCGGCACGCGTGGTGTGTAATTATAAGGAAGAACACAATTACAAAGTCAACAAGGTGTGTGTTTCAATTGGTAGTTATATAACGTGTTATTCGCGATTAAAATTATTGGAATATATAAATAAACTACCAGAAAAAAGCGTGCTATATTATGATACTGATTCTATATTTTACTATTCGGAACATTGCGAGCATATTTTGGACATCGAAAATTATTTAGGTTGTTTGGATTTGCAATTAAATCAAAATCAATATACCTTAATTGTATTAAAATTCGCGTGGTACTCATTTTCGCTCAGCTTTAAATTCGCGCGATTTAATTTCGCGCACCCTGTTAAGGACTTATTTGCGCAGCTTTAAATTCGTAAGAATTTTTTTGTTCGTTCTTTTAGGTCAGATTAATAGAAGCAATTTACGCATTTATCAAGATTATTTTTTATTAACAAATAAAACTTGTCTAAATTTGATCAAAAAGCGATTTGGCTTGTCTCAATTAAAAAAATTATTGTCAAAAGTATACAATGTAAGCAAAAATCCATGATAATAATAAAGCATGAATTCAGAATACCAACAAATACTAAAAATCTTAATGAAGAATTCTCATTTGTTAAAAACTTAATTCTTCACAACATTTTAGAGTTCAAAAGGATCCTCTTTTCGTTGTGGCTCCTCTAATACGGCGCTCACACCTGATCGTCGCCAACCTTTGAGAACGATATCCTTGTTAGATCGCATGTAGTCGTAGAACTGCACTATCCATTTTGCGTGAAGTGGTTTGAGGACACTTATTCGCAAGTCAACACACACTTTATGGGGCTGAATACCATTCATGATTTGGACTTGGACTTGCTCTGAGTACCATTTTTGCGCCTGGTTTCGTTTGAAAGCTTTGCAAGAGCGATTGACCGTTAAATCAAGGGGTTGCAGGTATGATGTCATGTTGGGAACAGGTACCATCGTGCCGTTATTGTCAGAAATTATCTTTTTTACTGCATCCGTCCAATGTGCTTTAAAAACATCCGCGACCAAAACCCATTCTTTTGTGGTGCGAAAACCAAGCTCTTCTCTTGTTTGCTTTACATAGGGGATAAGAACATGATTGATCAATTCTATTGCTTTCTCATTTGACCAATGATTTTCCGTGTGGGTAATGTGGAATTCTTTTGGAAAGTTGAATTTAGGGTGGCACCGATCTGTTTTCCCCTGGTAGATTAGTTGAATTGGCAAAAATTTGCCCGACGCGGTGACTGAGAATGTTCCAGTAATTTGGCGATAATCAGCACTATCACTTATTGGTACAAACTTCTCGTTAGTTTTGTCCATTGTGTATTTGCTGATGAAGACAAACGGCAAAGGAGTCTGGTCAATGTTTATGATCAGATCATTGACCATGTCATAAGCACTCGCCACTTCTTTAATAGACCGACAAAACGTGAATCGAATTTCTTTCAAATAGCCAGATGATACGGGTTGTTTTGCAGTTGTTCCTCTGCGTTTACTGAAACCCATTCTTCGGAAAATTGACTGGCACCATGTATAGTGGAAATCCATCTTTCCTCCGTTTTCCTTTAACATTGACCGGTCATTAGCCAGTACGATTCCTTTCGCTATGGAAATAGCAATGTTGTAATTGACAACACATCCCGCCGCTCTCATGCTTTTGATCATTGAGATAACTTTCTCATCGATGTTCTCGGGTAACAAAGTTTTTGCTCCACGATGCTTCCTTGGCAATTGGTCGAGTTCTCTGTTCTCGGTTCTTTCCTTATTATAAGATTTGATCAATCCACGAACAGTGGACTCCGGTACAGAATATTTTCTTGCCGTCGGTCGTATTCCATGCGTAAGTCCCCATTTTGCAATTTCTGCTCGTTGAAAAGCGTCATATTCTCCATATTTGCCCCTCTTCTTTTTTGGTTCTGGAGTGTCCAAAAACAATTGGTGTTTTACTGCATTTTCTTCAGCTGCATTTAGGTTACCGCTAGATGATGCAACAGAAATATCGTGTTGGGAAACCTTTTTGAAATACTTTAACAGAGCCATGAGCGTTGTTTCCAGCATATGCTGTTTCTCTACGTTCGCACAGCTTGGATGAGGTTGAGCATAAAACGGAAATATTTCTCGTGTTTGCTACGCGTCATATGCAACACCTTGGGTGAAGGCGACTGATCATTGACTATTGTGTAGGAAAATGGAAGGCATTTGCGTCGTGTGCGATAATTTGACAAAATACACATGTCTAAAATGCAAGTCATTCGTTTGTAACCGTGGAGTCAAGTGTTCAGTCATGGCCTCTGAAGAATATCCTGGATGGAAAAGTGGTTCGAGTGTTGCTTTATGTAAACACTGTGACGACAAAGAAACGTATGCATCTGTTTGCTTCATTCAAGAAATTGTCACAGGAGAAACCAACAATTCAGACACCGACAAATCTGATTCAGTGAAACGGAATCCCGAGGGGACATCATTTTCTCTGGCTTGCGCATCACACGGCTTTCATGAATACAGAAAAATCTGGGCTGCAAGAATCAACCAGAACTTGGTAGTGAAGCCACTTTCGGGCAACATATTTGACCCATATGCCATTGGTCTGTTCACTAGGATCAGAGGCAGGATTGAACCAATGTCGCTGGTTGGCCTTTGCCTCGAGAGATTTCTCGATTTTGCAAGTTCTTTTTTGAATATGGGGGCAATATGAAAGCAACAGTTCGTGACATTAAATTTCGACGATCTCCCTTACCTCAAGGGGGCTTGGAGATTCCCATTACCTTAACGATCATGGAAAACAACGCGAGTTTGGAAATTTACAGCAAAATGCAGGCATTCCTGGTGGAATATTACGTGGAGCCTGAAAATATTCCGACAGAAATTGCTCAGGATGATGAAGACATTTTTGATTTTTGATGTTGTACTTTAAAACATATATCATATGTGTTTGCATAAATAAACCAAATGATTTTGTCTCATGTTACACCACTCTGCTTTTCGCGCGGATTATATTTCGCGCAACTATGCGTGCGCGAATTCTAGTACTGCGCGAATTTTAATACGAGTAAGGTATTAACTTATTTGTTTCGACAGGACCGAAAAGTTATTCCTACGTGACAAATGATCTGATCGAAATAACACATGTGAAAGGTTTCAAACTTTCTAAAACTTTGAAAGAACAAAAAAAAAAATTTTCGACTCTTTGTGTGATGTATTGGATTGTAAGGAAAGAGGAATAAATTTTGAGCAAAACGATCTTTTTCACGTCGATAGTAAATTGCATATCCAGAAAAGAAACATGTTGAAAAAATTGTTATTCACTTTTGACAAACGAAAAATTAACGAGGATTTCACAACTGTTCCTTGGGGTTATAAGGAAAATTGATTTGTTTTTTCTTTTTTAGAAACAAAAAGGTATAAATGATCCCACAATAAGCATGAATTTTCCTTTTTTTATGCTGATGGTCGGTCCCAGTCAAACAGGCAAAACAACTTGGATATTTAATTTTATAAAGCACTTTTCTCATATCAATAAAGGACACACTTTAAAAAATGTTTTGTTCTTGCATATGGCTGAATTCATCAATTCTGCAAATCTTGACGATGATTATTTGAAGTGTGACTTTTCATCCAGTGAAGACCAATATGTCAAATAGCGAGTCGAAAATGGATGATGAAATAATAGAAGCCATAGAAAAATTCAAGCGTAAAGTTGAATTGGAAGATGATGATGAATTTGAACACAATTTGGTGATTATGGACGATATGATGCTGGCAGTGGGTTCTCGAAAGAAAATCATGCAATACGTTGAAGAATTGGTCACACGGAAATGTCATCACGAGAATATTAATTACATTTTTGTTGTGCAAGATTTGATGTTTTCAAGTTCGAAATTCAGAATGTTATTTAGTAATGCAAATTATATTGTTTTATTTCCAAATAAATCCGACAATAGGAATGCAAAACATGTACTTAGATCTAGAGGATTCGATGCAAAGGAAATAAGGGAACTTTTAAAAGAAGCTTTTGAAATTCAAGACACATCTCATCCATATCTTCTATTGGATAGTACTGTCAGTCATGGAAAATGCAAGAATTAGACAAGGAATTTTTCCAAATGAATGTTTATATGTGTATAATAAATCAACTGAATAAATTTTTTATTTAAAAACAAGCAACTTTACGCTTACAACATCCTTGGTTACATTTACATCGAGGTAATACATTAAGTGTTTTTATTTTGTAATCAGTATAATCCACACATGGAGGATTCAAAATTTTTGGAAAAAAAATTTGTGTGAAATAAGTCACAATATTGATGAAATTCGATTTGATTTGTCCGTAATCGTTGAAATCTGAATTTGCCCAACTCATCAGTTGTTCTTTATTCATAACGCAAAATCGAATTGCGTACCATCCACAATTTTCAAAGGTTTCATGTTGAATTCTTTTCAAAACTGGAAAGTTTATTTCAAATTGACATTTACAACGTAATCCGCTAGTCAACATGTGAGTGGAATGGTTGAAATTTGCCATCGAGAAATTGTTTTCCAAAGTGCCAATTATATGTTCACAAGTTTTGCTGACTTCCTTGTATCCCCAACTGTCTGCCACGTAATAGGTTATTTTTTACAAATTTCTCTTTCATCATCTGACGATGTTGAACTCACATTTTCCACAGTTCTCAATATTGACACCCAATGGCGGCCAGGTTTGTGAGAAGGGTCGATATTTGATACCCATGAAATCTCTTGACCACACACAAGATCAAAATTTTCATTAGGTGTTTCATCAGCAGGAAACGCACCGCAAATTAACGGGTTATTAACACCTTGACAAAAATCCCAGTTGCTTTTCATGGTCAGAAAGTAATTGATAACTTTGGTGTCCAAAACTTCATGTCGAAATACGTCTTGATTTATCTTCATATTGTGAAAATGATATCCCATTTCGATATTCTCGTATATTTATAAAATTTTTTGAACAAATTTCAAGTGGATTTTAATTTGTTAATTTACATATTAAGGACTTTGATAAATCTGTCGCTTTACTTTTTCCCAGTCGGCTTCCCCACCTCGTTTTTTGCTTTGTTTTTTTATTCTTTTTTTCATTGGACTTGTTTGTGCGATTAGATGCTCTCTGATGTCAGGTAAGTTTGTACCGAAAGCCAATTTCATTTTTTGATTTGGAATCAAATATTGAGCAAAACCTTGTTCAGAAAGTATTCTCATTGTTCTTCGTTTTTCATTTTCTGACAATTTAAAACTGCTTTTCAATTTTATATTTCTACCGAAGTCATTCAAAACAGCATCGAAAGGTATATTGTTTTTTTTTTTGTTAACAATCAAAAATCCATCCTTGGTGCTTTTAATTCCTTTGGTTTCCAATCTTTTTTGAAAATTTTGAATGCTTCGCGCATGAAATTTTGCACCAATACGAGAAATATGTGGTGACATTTGTTCTTCATCGTTTTCATTGTCATTTTGTCCCTCAGTTTGATTTTCGGTCAAATTTTCCGTTGTCAAATTTGGAATTTGTGATCTTCTTCTCCTGTTGTCCTTATGTTGTTGTATACGAGAATACAAATTTTGTCTCAAACTATCTTTCAAATAACTTTTTGCTGATTGTTTCAAAAATTTATCGTAATCATGTATTAACGCATTCATACCTGATTCATCAACAATATTTGCAACTGTTTGTCTTTTCATATTTGCATTTAATTGTTCTAATAACGATTTCAAAACAGCTGGATCTATCACTTGTAATTTTTTAATGCTATTTCCACTCATTTTTTTATTGTATACAAGGAAACTAAAAAATACAAAATTAAAATTTTTTTAAATATTTTGAAATTTTTCTTAGCATATTTAAAAATATATTGTTTTCAACCATCATAAATCGTTTATCATGTTCCTCCTGTTTTTCTTTGAAAAATATTTTCATCAAAGTTTTTTCAGTTTCACTAAACTTTGGAACACTTTCATCACGAGAATCCAAATTGTAAATGGATTTCATCAATTTTTTCAATTTTCTTTGAAATTCAATATGAGGAACCAAATATTTGTTCCTTTTTATATGATCACTTAATAAATATTTGTCAATATCTCTTGCAAATTTGACTGCGGTTTCATCCACCATTTTTTTTTTTATTTTTTGCATCAGATTTTTCACTCTTCAATTCTTCCAAAACGGCATGAACTATATAACTTAACTTGTCATCGTTTTCAATATCAGAATTATCACTCTGGATATCAATTCCTTTTTGTTTTGATTTACGATGATTCAAAATTTCTTCACCATAATAATCGTCACTGTCATAGTCATAATTTTTTCGAATTTTGTTCTTATTTTTCTCTTTTATTTCACACGTTTTTACATCATCATCATGTTCATAATTTTCATCAATCACATCATCATCATCAGCATCATCATCCACATCAGAATTTTCGTAATCTGGTATTTTTTCACCTTTATTTTTGTTCATTTTTTCAACTATAATCAATACAAAATTTGCGATAAAGCATATATATTTTTTTTTTCACAATTTCTGAACATCACTGTGTCATCAGACAAGTTTATAAAGTGTTTTCAAATGGCTCTGCTGTGGAAACAAAGAAATCGGAGTCACAACTTCAACACGTCTAGGCAAGGCCGCTAAGCAAAATCTGGAATTAATTTGAGATATAATATTGCTCAACACGTTGTGGCTTCTTTTCATTTTCTTTTTGTTTCCTTTCATATATCCCAAAGATTTCATCTTTAAAATAAAAAAAAAAAATCAAATTGCCAATTGTTTAAATGTGGTTTGCATAGTTGCAACTTTCAAAACTTGATTCATCAAACCTGTTTGATAAACATAAACTTCCACATCCGGAGTCGTTTCAAATTCTATTTCAACACTAACAGTTTTTTTCAACTCTTTTGGCAAAACTTTTAAATTTGAATCACAATTGGGGTTCATTTCAAAAACCATAATACAATATCCATTTTCATAATTGTCAAAGTCAACAAACATTTTTTCAGAATCTCCCAAATGCAATGCTTTTCGAGTGTGATAATATGCATCTTGCTTACTTTCAATTTTCACAGGAAGAGGAATATTGTTGACTTTGACAACAACTTTCTTGATTTTTTCCCATGTACAATGAGATGGAGTTCTGAAAAAATCGCCGTTTACATAGTCAGTTCTTACCACTGTAAGAATCATCACAGTGGGACAATTGAATCCGAAAACGTTGTGACATGAGTATTTCGAATTTGACAATTTGTGAACTTCACCTCTGACATGAGTTTCTTGATAAAACAAATTGATATATTTTCCTTCCACATCAAGCATTCTATTTATGTCTTCTTGTATTTGTGCATTGGGAGTCACAACTTTGTAATAAATTTCAAATTGATCCAATTCCGTTTTTAATTTGTCAAGATTTCCCAAATTGGTAGCTGATTGTCCTCCATTTGTGTTGCGAGCAGTGAAAGCTGCATGAGGACTGTTATCATGAGCATTTGCTATATGAAAATGACTGTCAGTACCTGCCAATGTGGCATCTCTTTCCATTTCACTTCCTGTGAAAAATCTTCTACTAGAATCTTTTGTGAATTTCACTTTCATTCTATTGTTAATGGGTAAAAAATTGAGGACCGACTCCAAAAAAGCCAAAACGCAAATCTTGAACAATATATCTACCTCCGCTTAGATTTTTAACTCTGTTATAACCATTTTTTAATTTTGCCGATGTTGATTTTTGACAGATATCCTCGTTGCCCGGGTTTGTCGTAATAACCAAGACTGACACCAGCCAAATCACTTTCTTTTTCTCGATGTTGATATAATCGATTCGAAATATCCATTACAAACAAATTATTGGTATGTGAATTCGTGACACTAACTCCATTCACACTTATATCAACAGTTTTCCACATTGTAAGAAAGGGATTTGGCATGCAGTCCAACCAAGTTTCATTGTTTAAATCATTTCCATCAAATTTAATTTTTAACGTTCCTTCAATCCTGCTTTCATCCAATCTTATAATACCACCTCCACTTCCTCCTTTTTCAAACGTCAATATTTCTGAATCTGAACTTTCAGTATGATTTACTTTTAAAAAAGTGTTTTCCCAAACGTCATCATTAACGGGTATTTCCTTAAACATTTCCTTTGATGAAACATACATATCTGAATCATTTTCATTAATCATTTCCTGATTTTCGTTGTTCAAATAGGGAACCAATTCTTTCCCAGCATTTTCTTCAGTTAATTCTCTCACTCCCACATTTCCAAGAGAAAACGACATTTTTATAACAACTTGAAAACAAAAAAATTTTTTAATTATTTACATTAGGCACTGAAATATTTTTTTCTTATTTTTTTTTTAATTGATTTAACATTGGTAATATTCGGTTTAATTTTATTTTGATCACTTGTCTTTTTTTTAATTTTCATTTCAGGCTTTTTTTCATAAAATTTTTACGTATTTGTTTACGTTTTTCCGAAGCCTGCAAACGAAGATAATTTTCACATTTTTCATTTAATTGTTTCACAGCTTCAGCATTGTGAACAGGAACACCATGTAGTTTATACATTTCTGTATAATCAATAGGTTTTGAATTGCGAGTATCTAAACTTCTTCTGTGAAATCGTCTCTTCGGTTTCGTTGAATTATAATTCCTAATCGACATTATATCTCAATTAATAACGGTTCTAAAAATAACATCAATAGAATCTTGATTAGTCAATTTTGACCCGTCATCATATTCCAAAAAAAATTTGAAATTTTCATTCAAACTATCTTTTCCATTGAAAAAACTATAGGAATTTTATAAATATCTCGATTCAAATCCAATTCATTACCATAAGACAAACTAACAAAATTCAATAATGTATGGAATAAAGTGTTTTTCCTCAAAATTATATCTGTTTTTGTGGCATAATTCGCAATTTTTGTATTTGTAAAACTGTTATAAGATTTGTCACAACTGATATACTTTGCGTACTTAATTTTAAATGAATCAGATACATAAGCGATGCTAATGTTATCAATTTTCATGTCAACAGTATTCACATCATTTGCTGATTCACCATAATACATTTCTTTTAAACGTGTGTCAACGTTATAACTTTCAACATTAACGACATCTGAATGTTCGCTAACTCCTTTGAATTTTAATTGCAAAGTGTACATTTCACAATTACATTCCTGCCTTTCTTCCTAATTTTTTATGTATTGCTCCTATAGCGAGAGGAATAACAACATCCTTTGCAACTTTTCTCACTATGGGACGAGAAACAACTGTTTTCACACCACTTTTAATTTTGTTCCAAAATCCTCTTCCTTTTTGTACTCTTTTCCTACGACGACGAAACACGACCTCGAGGTAGACCTGCAATCCCTGTCGGACTCAGCAAAGTTCTCAATCCATCACCCCGTTGATATTTCATATAATTTTTTTTGCGTCCTTCTCCTCTTTGGTACTTTATATATCTTCTCGTCATTTTTATTCAATCTTAATCAATTTTTTCGTTCAAAAAAACATAAATTTATTATGTTCTTTTTACTCTTTTGTTTATAGTGGAAATTCTAATCAATTGTTTTGACAAAGTGTTTAATCCAACATAATTGTTTCTTCCACCCGACCCTTTTTGTAGATAATAATGTCCTCGTCGTCTTCTTTGTTTTTGACGCATCTTTTCAAACAATAGAACATATTAAAACAATTTTACCCCCATTAAAATATATTTTTTCGCCATTCAAATCTTCCACAACAAAACGCATTGATCAAATTATTCCTGGTCGTAACAATCTAACACAATTTTTTGGAACAAAGGATACCGTCATTTTATCATCATTTCCCAATTCAACGGGACAAACCAATAATCTCTCCTTAAATTCAAACCCCATTTTCACGGGAATTATTTGATCACAAGTTATTGACATAAAATTTAATCCATAAGGATCCACCACATATAGACCCTTATACTCCAAAATATCAGCTGAAGTTGAATTTGAGTGATTAAATGCAAATTTGATCACATCATCTGTAATTCCCAAAACATGTACCAATCCAGAAGAAAAAGTTATTTCGATTTTCACATCAAACTGATCTTTTTCATTAATTCTGTTTGTCATTTTTTCCATATAAACATTATTTTCATAACCATTGAACGATGATGGAGCTGACGAATAAATGCTGACATTTTTATTATATGTGATCACACATTTTTGTCCCATCACTATTTTAATACCACAATTAATTTTATCCAGATATTTATTGATAAATTTCACCAATTTTTTCAACTCATGATGTCCATAAGGAATATAAATCCAATCATGTTGAGATGTGAATTTGGCAACTTTAAATCCAGCAGTTTTATGTTTCACAAATCTTTCACGATTAAATTCAAATTTAAATTTGAATTCCTCTTTGTTTCGAGGATGAATGCTGGAAATTGTTTTTGGATATAAAATTTCTTCAACAATTATTTCTTTCTTTCCTGATCTTGCATTTATTTCGGGTTTCACATCAATCTCAAAATCATTGATTTTATTATTTCTTCTTTCACTTTTTTGATTTGACACAAATATTATACTTGATGACATACCTTGATATTTTGAGTATAAAATTTCACACTTTTTGTAATTCTTCCCTATAAAACACACCAGACAATGTTTCTTTTTCTTTATCTTCAATAACATAAGTCACAGGATCGGTTAAACGGACTTTCTTTCACAAAAAAAATTTCTTTACTCCATTTCAAGGTACTTTCTTTTTCAAATTTGGATTTTAATATTGCTATTCTAACTCTATCATGCTCTCTCAATATGGTTCCCTTTTTATAAAAAGGTTTGAAATCAAAATAACTCTTATATTTGAAAATTCGAGATATTTCAGTTTTATCACGAAAAATATCAGCTGGTTTGTTATAATCAATTCCCTTATGAGGTGTGTCGTTATACCTATCAACAATTTTATCCAAAATATTTGTATATCTTCCTTCCGTTTTTCCATACAAAGCATACAAAACCTTTGACAACATCGTTCTTAATGTTCGAATAAATCTTTCAACAATCATACTTTTCATTTCATAATTTTCATTTGATCGATATTTTATAGTTTTTCCAAATTCACCACTTTTTGACATTTTTTTTATTTCAGAAAATTCTCCCCCTTTGTCGCTATGAATAACGTCAGGCAAAACATTTTCATCATCGATTATTTCTTCGAATTTTTTTGCAACATAAATTGAATTTTTATTCCTCAGTTTTTTAACCCAAACAAATATTTTACACGGGAATTGTATCTTTCCATAAACGTCATATCCATCAAATCTATTTGCCATTGTTCATTACAGTATTTGACTTCAACTTTTAAACGTTTAAATTTTTTCTTAACAGGAAAAAATAACTGTTCTCTATCATCAACATCATCTTTTTGTTTTTTCAATTTAATTTGTTTTGCAATTTGCTGAATAAAATCATCATCAATCCTTCTCCTCTTCTTACTGGCCATCACATCTCAATCTCATTTAATTTTTTTTTTTTGGAAGGAGGTCCCCTATAACCACTTCCAGGGGAAGTAATTGTGGAAGGTGAACCACGAGAAGATTGGGATTGTTGATCAGCAACACCACGTGCAGCAGAACGAGTAGCTTTCAAAATTCTACATAATTCATGTACTTTTTTCTCATTTTTCACGAAATAATCTGCGTCAAAATTTTCATCAACAGCTTTCAAATCGTTTGAATATTGACGAATAAGTGATATTCTTGACACTGATCGGTCTTCTTTGTCGAGATTCAACTGAAAAGTCAAATATTTAAAAAGTTCTATATGTCTCTTAAAATACTTTTCATCCATCCCATCACCTTCCAAAGAAAGTTTCGAATCAGATCTTAAATGTGGATAAGAGTCCAACACATCTCTTTGAAATTCATTCAATCTGTCAACCAAACTTTCGAAATCTTCATGCTTTTTAAACTTAACATTTTCAAAACGATTCAACTCTTCTTCATAATCGGGTTTCAAAACTTCCACTCGCAAATTCGGTCTAACTGGATTGTCATCAAGATCTTCATTAATCAAATCCACCATAACTGCTTTATGCTTCTGAATGGCTCTTTTTTTCTGATAACCCATTTCCCGATTTCCAAATTGGTCATTAAACAGAAAAACCAATCGTTTTGTTTGTTTAACAGCAATCTCTACAAGTGATTCTTCCCTGTCTTTCAAGAGAGGCATGCAAGCTATAACATTTGGCAAATCTTTAAAATCGAAAGCAAATTTTGATGCTCTCATAAACCTCAATCCATCCACCACATCAGGACTCGCTCTATAAATTTGTACTTCTCTTGTATTGGGATCAAAGCAAACTTGCTTTACACTTTCATCTTCATAGACAGCAACGGTTGTGATGTGAGACACGCTTTGTCGATGAAAAACTTCCATTGTTTTTTCAAAATATTGTATAACAGTCAAACGTCTGTTTCACAAAAGGAAAATATTGTAAATCTCTATCACCTTTAACAAGATTTATACCAGTTGCATTACGGAAAAAGGCACTTGAATATTCATAAATATGTGGTGACAACAAAACTTTTTTATCTCCATAAATTTTAAAACACTTAAATTAATTAAAAAACACCAATTTTATATCCGAACCTTCAACATCATAATAACAATCATGTAACAATTCACCACTACACAAATGATTCAATGGTTTTGATATTTGATTTGAATTAACGTAAGAATGAAAATTATAAAAGTCGCTGGTCATATCAATTCGTTTCAATAATTTTGTGGGGTTGAATTTGACTTTGGATTTAAATATTGAAAAAGCATTTAAATTAACAGGCAAAGAATTCCCCATTGTCATTTTTAACAACATTTTTCTCAAAATTTTAATACATTTTACACATTGAAACATTGCCATAACGTGATTTCTAAATGCAGGGTAACAGAAATAACGTTTAATCAAATTATAATTCAAACCATCAATATTTTTCACCCATTCTCGAAAAGACAGATAGCATGTTATACCCAAAAAATTCATTTTACCCAAAGAAAAATGTGAAGTCAACATCACTCCAGCAGAATCAAATTTACATCCCAAAATAAACGAGTCAGAATGAATCTCATAGTCACCAAAAACACACATAAAAGCCTTACATTGAATTTTTGAAGTATCCCTGAAAGCATCTGAATCATTCACAGACACAATGTTCGTTTTGTGATAAAAGGGATATTTTCTAACTCTAATGTCACCATTTTTATATTTAACCAAATAAAAATATCGAACACAAGGCAAAGGAATCCGAAAATAACGTCCATCAGACATATTAAAAATTGCATACAAAGGAATCATATCGCAAACAATATACCCGTCAAACAATATTTTGAAAAAATTTTTAACTTTCACTCTTTGAAGACACGACAAAGCAATGTCCCATGGATGACCCAAATTCAAAAAGCTCTCTAGTCCTGTTGCCGCATCTCTTTTCAAAATGTATTTCCCATAAAGCGTCTTGCAAGTGAAATATAACGAGTAAATACGTGGATCATTTCCCATATATTCCACCAAAACAAGAAATGTACGTAAAACAAAATCTTGTTGTCTTGTCAGCATCTTAACAATTTTCACAAACCAGATAATATTGTCCTTTATTTTCAGAACAAATCACGCATTCGAAAAAATCATCCCATTCGCTTTTATCAACATTCATAAACCGTTAAAACTTTGAAAACATTCGAACCCATTTCTGCTGACGTATCGATTTGAATTTCAAGATGTGCATAATATTCTCCATCAGTCATTTCCAACAAAAACCACACATCATCGTCAATGTTTTCTTGAGCGTGTTTCCCATCGAAAAATAAAACTTGTCTAATGTTTTTCAACTTCAATCTTGTCGATTTATTACTCCATTTCTTCAAAAGTCTTTCATTTTTGGAATAATTGACAATTCCCCATCATATCTGCCAAAGAAGAAACCCGTCACTAAATTCCCCATCATCATGATAATCGGAAGAAGAAATAATATTGAATTCTTGATCGTGAAAAACATCATTTAACATCGACACCATAGATTGAAAGGAATGTCTATTCACACATTCAATATAACAAACACCCACTGTTTCATCGTCGTTATTCATCAGTGAATGATTACAACCAAAAACTTTGATTTCATATACTGCATCAAATTCCAATTCCATCGTCAACATGTTCAAGAAAACATTACGAAACATGGCTTTTGAAACTCCATTCAACAATCTGATATAACATGCTTTATTAGACATTTTCAATTCGACTTACCTTGAAAAAAATCCGTCCAAAATTTATAGAAAATCACAGACAAATTAAACGTGTCACTATTCACCTTTACCACACAACACTTATTAACAAACACTCAAAATTCAACCTCATGATTCCAATCGACGTAAATCCGGTCAACGATTAGAATAAATTCCACTTCCGTAAACACAATTTTTTTTAATAAAATCTTTAATATCCAACCAATTTTGACATATTTGGTATCAAAACGATCGCTAGAGTCAAGCGATCATTTTGATACCAATTTCAACACAATCGGGTAAGACCGCAAAAAATTACGAAAGAAATTCCAAATTGAAGAGGATTATTTTTTCCAAAAACACGAATTTTAATAAAATTTTTATTATTCAACCAATTTCAACATATTTGGTATCAAAATAATCGCTTGACTCTAGCGATCATTTTGATACCACTTTCAACACAATTTGCAAAGACCGCAAAAAATTACGAAAGAAATTCCAAACTCAAGTATTTTAAGTTAATTGATTTTTTATTTGACAGTTACCGAAAAAATGCAAAACAAGTAAATTTATTCATAAAGAAAGAGCTGTAAGCAAACACAAAATTCAACACCTCCAACGCGTATTTATCGCTTTTCAAAATGTCACAAGGAAAACGAAAGCACCATCTAACAAAATTATTACAGATAGCTCACAAAGATGCAGTAAGTAACCGAGATTTTCCTATAGATCCATATGGAGTTCCAAAGATACTAGAAAACGTCGAAAGAGTAATGACTGTGCCAGCAAATCAAACTTGGACGACTTCTGCTGGATATGCTCGTGAGCCAAAAGTGAAGGGACCAAAAACATATTATGCCCGAACATCAGGTTTTGAGAACAGCAGTCTTATTAAAGGAGCGGCAACCACCATATCAGCATCTTTTGCAACAAACACAAATTTCAAAATTGGAGAAGACACAGATATGGATTTGAACAAGGTTAGAGTCATAACAAAATTAAAAGTAACTTGTATTTCAAATGTAAATTCAGCTAGAGCATTGAATCCGATTTTACAATTATCGGATTCGAAAGATCCCACACCGACAGAAGAAAGTTACAAAACCAGAATTGATGCATTTAGATTAAATCCTGGTGGTTACCAAGGATTCAACATTTTTAAAATTACCAAAGATCAATGGGACAAAGGAGACTCAACAACAAAATTTGAATCATTATTGACTAACGAATCTTTATTTAAAGCTGGTCAATTTCATCATTCGGAATTTCCTTATGAAATTGACAATATTTCATGGGTTTTGAAAAAAACCGAAGACTTATTATTATGGCCAAGATTCACATTTTTTAATTCACTTAACGCAGACTTTGTTGTCACGCCAACTCTTTTACAAGCAGTGTCAGTTAGATTACCTTATTATGAATACAAATTAGATTTAAATTACTTTGACATATAACACAAAGTATTGACAATTGTTGAAATATATTTCTTATGTTCTTTTTCTTCTTTTACAATTATAAGCAGTTTTAAATTCACTAGCACAATATTCAAAATCAGGTTTTCCCAATGTTCTAATCAATTTACAAAAAGTCCATTGTTTTCCTCTTATCCAAGGAGTCGATTGTATCACAGGAACAATATCGTTGTTCAAAACAAACTTTTTCCCAAAATAACCTGAAGTCACTGTTTTAAAAAAACGACATAGCAACATATCGAACTTCTTTTTCATATTTAGGTTGATACACAGGTTTTGATATCAAAATTTCTCTTGTAAGAACTCTTTTCGATAAATCCAGAACACAATTATCTTCATTCCAATCTTCAGTCAGAATAACACCAATCCAATAAATCCTTTCCAATCTTTTTTCACACGATTCATTAACAATTTCACCATTATCATTTTTTTTTTCACATTCCATCTTTTTCTTATCTAAATCCCAAAACATCCACATACTTGCTTGATCAGTATTTCCAATTTTTTCGTGTCATTTGCTTTGCAATTTAAAACCAATTTCAAAGAAATGACACAGAAAAATAAAATATTGGCATCAATTTTTCCTTCCATATCAGAAAAAAACAAAAATATTTGATACCAAGTCCTTCAATGCACAAAAATTTATGAACACTTGAAGGAACTGGTATAAAATAAATCTGCAATCAAAAAACGTCTTCAACAATTCAAAAAAACTTGAAACAATGTATAAAATAATTAAATTTGCCAATTATACATTCAAAGAAACCAAATGGATAATGGGACAAATTTAATTCATTTTAAACAAAACTTCAAATAGCATCAATTCCATCACCCAAGCATCAGAATCTTCAAAATAAGCTTCATCATTTAGCACAGCATCAAAAAATTCTTCAAGATCTTCAATTTCCTTTTCTGTCAATTTTGTTCCTTGACAAGCATACCAATGAATATTAATCAATATTTCTTCTTCTTTGTCTTCATCCTTTCACATTTCATAAAAATTCTTGACTAGAAACAATATTCACATTAATCAATACATACTGCCTGATGATCATAAAAAAAGAGCACCAGCCAGCATATATTGATAAATATAAATTTTTCACAATTTTCACATCAAAACAATAAACCCAGGGAAGAAAAACTCCAATCATAAATATTAGAGTATTTCTTCCCCAAATCTCTTGTTTCACAAGAAAACATAACTTCAAACTCACCTCAATTCAAGCTGCCAAATATAAATATCAAATCATGTTGAACTCTTCATCTCTTAATAAACAAGAAGATGAAACGTTCACATGAAATCAATACTCACAGTTTTAATGATTCCACCTTCAACAAATCCATCGATCATTTGTCATCGCAAAATGGCGTGCAACGCTTCCAGCAAAAATACTGGAAGCTTTCCTCACCATTTCACAAAAACATTAAAACATCCAAACATATAAACATGTCAATATCAAAATATGGATGAGAGTTACGTCTGAAAAACAAGAAGTAACTACCATCCGTATTCCAACATCAAAATATCAAAGCAGTTTATTACTCCACTTTCCAACAAAAACATATGAAAAGAAACTTTAGCGTTTTGAATGAAGGGCCATTCCAACAAAGGACCTTCGCTCGAAACGTAAAAATTTCCATTCTTTCGATAATATTCACATTTAATTAAAAAAAAGACAAACAAAATTGTTCTCACCAACTTCAACAGCAATATTTTATGTCGAATTCTCAGTTAGCAAACACATTAACAGATTATATACACACAAAAAATGGAAATAACCTTAGCACTTCAGATTCAAATTACACAGTCACTTACATCATTATTTCCATGAAATCAATTCCATTCAACTTCTTCACAAACTCACAAATTGCTTCAAATGATGGAAGTTCATATTTCCTTCCACATCCACATACATCGCATGGAAAAATAAAACCTTTCAATCTTTGATACAATGCTTCCAATTCTTCAAGTTCAAATGACGCAACAAAAAAATCTTCCTCAACAGTCAAATTATCAATACCTTTACAAACCAACATTTCATAACGACACAGTGCTTCAATATGTGATGAAAACTTTTTTAACAACACCCAACATGTACAAGGACTTTTAATACAACCTTCATTCAAATATTTAATAGACGCCATATCAAACAACTCACTCCGAACATCAACGGCAATTCAATCAAATGTTGAACTACCCCTGTACTTTATATTTTTAATTATTAAAATCCGTCAAAAAATCAAGAAGCATAACTGACAGCAATTTATTCATCCATCAAAAATTAAAACAACAGAAGAGTCACGAACAACAGAACAAGGTAAGACAAACTAAAATCTTTAAATTTATCACACATAAAAACGCTTTACTTGTAAAATTTTCACAAATCATTCAATTTCAAACAAACAGAAACATACCTGCAACTTGCGAAGGATGAACGGTGTTCCGCTTAAAAGCCGTGACTTCAAAAGTATGCAACATACGAAACATAACATATTTCCAAAATCATTCCAAACAGAGCCACAAATCTCACTCCATTTTATTCCCGCAATTCAAGCGATTATTTTAACACCTTTTTTCAACTGAATTAACGTTTTTATTTCAATTTTATCCGTCTTCACAAGTTTTCCTCAAATAACCGCCGCATTTCTTCAACACACAATGGGAGTCGGATGGGAAATGGCAAAAGCGTGGTTGGGAGCGATACGAGAAGGATACAAAGCAAGACAAACGATGGCTCACTTAAGCAAAAATAGATGGAAGTACATGGCAAAACGACTTCATCAAGGTGGACGCGGATTCAAATCACAAAAAGGTTCGGGGTTCGGAATTCCACTAGCCATGTTAGCCAGTTGGGGTATCAACAAAATTAGGAAAAAAATTCAAGAAGGCTCAGGAATAAGAAGGAAAAATAAATTTAGAAGAAAAAGAAAAACTCGCACTTTATTACTACAATAAAAAGTAAAATCAATTATATTTATCCTGCAGCAGCAAAAGATGCAATATACCTCATTCTAATAACAAATGGAACAAAACATTTATAAATATGATCCCAATGTGTAATATAATATTGATTAAACAATTCATTACAAAGCAAAAGTTGTTCTTTATAAATCTCGCATGATTCCACGAATGATTCATCTGTCATTTCATACACCACAAATCCACACTCGTCACGATATTCTTCAATATTCAACAACGCTTTCCAAAATGACACATCTCTCATCTTATTTCTCTTCTTTTTTCGTTTAGCACACCTACAACAAAAAAACAACAGAAAAACCAAACAGCATTAGCAACATTATTCCAAAAGGTAAGAGCGACTTGTATTTCCTATCGACGAATTCAATCGGTAAACCATCACGTTTTCTGAATACTCTGTCACATACACAGTATAGCTTCTTGTATTTTATCACGGGTCGTTATCGTTTCTTACTGCGTCAAAAACAAAACTGCAAAACCGTGATTGTTATCACGATTTTTCTTCCCACAAAAGGCGCAAAATAAAACCAAATGGCGACCAAAGGGGTCTTCAATACCCTAGCGATTTTTATCGCTTCGTCGACAAGAAAGCTTGATTAGCTCAGTTGGTAGAGCTTTTAACCGAATGGTCGCAGGTTCAAGTCCTGCATCAAGCTGTTTTCTTGTCATTTTTCCCCATTCTTATCCGAAGCAAAGCAGCTCTTGCTGTCCAAAAACAAGAGTTGTCGGAGAGGAGAGGGTATTTCGGGTTTTGCATGGCCATTGGTTACCAAAATCCCCCTCGAGATGACCCTAGGTAGGTCCGTACGCACTAAGACCAACCCACCCCAAAACCGGACAAGCCTATTTGAGTATTCATAAATCCTGTGGTCTGATTGGTCTAGCCGTTAATAGGAAATTCCAAAGTCACTCCCCCCGACAATAATCCCCAATCCGGCCCTCCCATTGGTCCATTCAAAATTTCCAGCCTCCTCATTGGTAAGTCTTTGGAATAATCTCCTCTCCAGCTTATACTACTAATAATTCTCTTTCTTCAGCTTCACCATAAAATTTTTTCATAATATTTAGCTCATTTTTATCTAAATTTTTAACCAAGTTTCCTAAACCACTTTGCATAAATTTAAAACTGTCAATAAATCCAATTTGTTTTTTAACATTATTTCTTTGATTTTATACTTTTCACTTCCATTTTCATCAATTTTTTCATATTCAATAATGTTTTCTTTACATCAACTTTTAAATTGTTTTTCTGTAATTATTTTTTTAGATTCAAATTTATCAACAATAATCTCTTTTGTAAAAGAAATATATTTCTCCTCAGTGTTGGGGATACAATTAATTTCACCTTCTGAAACTCCAAGATTTTTAATAAACAAATGACTATCATAATTTTGTAAATTATGAAATATAACTGGAATAAATTTAGGTTTTTTCATTTTTTAATTACAACTACAACAAGCAGCACCTCGAAATTTTCCAGTGAAATGACAATGATCAGCAACTTTGGTAGAAGTGGAGCCCGAAGGGTGATCAACAGCTCGCTGCCCACCAGGGTTTTCAAATTCTTTACTACATGCATAACATTTCTTAGCTGTTTCAAAATCTTTTTTATCCTTTTCTCTAAATATCTTTTTTTGAAATTTAAATTGTTCACGTATGTTTTTAATATTATTTTCTAAACTTTCTACAAATTTTGCAGACACATCATCACCAGATTTTTTTGTATATTTTACTAATTTTGGTTTAAATAAATTATCATCAAAACATTTTATCAAATAGCAATATCCAGACGGTTCATGTTTTTGAAATTGTTTTGTATTATCACCAATATTTTTATCCTCATATTTTAAATTGCATTCAAAATCTGCATAAATTACAAATGGAACATTGTGCATTTTTTCATAATTTTTAAACATTAATTTTTCTCCTTTATTTGGATAAACAGTTTTTCCACACTTATATTTTGAACAATATTCCAAATGATTTTTAAGAGTTTTTTCGTTACTGAAATTTTGTAAACAATAATTACAAATATGTAATTTTCCTTTATGTTTATTTACTTGACTTGAAAATAATCTGCTCATATTTTTAATTAAACAATAATGTTTATCCCCGTTTTCATCGCCTATTAACAATATGTTCACATGTGTATCCACAAGTGTGTTAATTTGTTCCGATTTACTTACCCTCAAAAGGAAAAATGTCATGCTTTTTATTTCCAAACCTTTCTTCTTCATTATATCCAAAGACATCAATATCTGAAAATCCACATGGGAAATTAATTCCTTTAATATTAAAACCCTCAGCTTTCTTTTTTAACATTTTTGTGATTCTGCCAGGATTTTTCAAATTTGGAGCAGTTTTCAAAATTTCACTTATTGCCACACACCATAATAAACATTTTTGGTCATGATTCATAGGATTAATAATTGCATTTTTATTTTTTAAAAATTTTGGGGTTGAAATAAAAGATGATGCAAGTAATCGTTGAATATTATTAATATTAAGAATTACTTTTAAATTTTTATAAAATTTCCATAAACTTGAATTTTTTAAATATTCTTCAAAACTTAGAATAATTTTTTGAACCATTTTATCATATATTTCATCAAAATTGCTTCCAGTAAAAATTTCTTCATAATAGGTATGAAAATGTGCTTTATCCACAGTTTCTTCTCTTCATTAAGCAAACAAAGGTTAATCGTTGTTTTGAACCTGCGGTTCTGAGAGCTTCGCTCAATGTGCTTGGATGTTTTTTAAATTTTTTACAACACACTCAAAGGATCATATAAAGTCATTCCATATTTTTCCAAATCTAGTTCATAACGTTTTGTAACATTCAAAGCTTCTCTATCCAGCTCAAACTTTGGATCAGACATTTGTGATTTTTCCTGTATTTTGTTAAATATATTTAAAACATTTTCTTTTAAATGATTATACCAATTTATTTTTTCTGTTCCTTTGTTTACATTATTTCTATATTTATCAAATAAATTAAGTACTTCTTCTTTAGACTTGTTAAATAAATTATTTGTTTTTTCTTTAGACCTTTCAATCAAACTTTTCATTTTTGAAACATATTTTGTTGGTTGTAATATATTTTTAAAATCACAACCAGGATTTGGTGTATCAAGTAAATTTCCTCTTTTAAAAACATTTTTTGGTTTTAATAAAGTTGTATTAATATTAGGGACATCTGTGTCCAATAAATTTTTTGTTGCGTTCATTCTTTATCTGTTTATTTTTTCTTTAAAGGCAATCTGGCACGAAAAAAAAAAAAGAATAAAAATCTGATGATTTTTATTCTTAACCACTCGCCGAAGGTCCTTAATAATTAAATTTAAAAATATTAATAGATAAATTTCATTTTTTTGGTCTTGGTTTTAAAATCATTTTATAATTTGTGTAAATTTTTTCTTCGTTTTTGTAATCAATATCAAAATCACTAAAAATACAGAATTTTTCTTCAAAATTGATTGAATATTCATGATGTGGTAATAATTGTCCTTCTCCAGAAAGTTTAGCAATTTTTTTTCTAAAAATATATTTTAGATCTTCGTTATCATAATTTCCATAATTTTCTGGTTTTAAAAATATTTCAACAACTTTTGCTGAGACTGCTTGATTCATTGTTTTTTATTATATACAAATTTTTTCTTAAAAGCAAAATGTTTTATCATTAATTTTCAAATCTTTTTTAGTTTTAATTCTGTACTTGATGCTTTCTGCATTTAGGTTAAAATTTTTTGCAGCAGAATAAAGACTTTTAAATTTTAAAATTTCACCTGTTTCTTTGTTTATAATAATTACTGATTTTGGTTTTTTAATTTTTTCTCTACAATATTTTTCAAAAATTTCAACAGGTTTACTAATTTCCAAACCCAGTATTTTTTCAAGCTCATTTTTGTTATAACTTTTATAATATTTTTTTTTTTTTCTTTTGCAATATCTCTCAATTGCTTAATAGTATAATGACTTTGATTGTTTATTTATTATATGTAATTTTTTATTTAAGAACAAAAATAGATAAGTTAAAAGTTGTGAGTTTTCTTTTCCGAATCTTGTAAATTTACCGTAATTTAATTTCCAAATTTATTAAATTTTTAAAGTTTTCCATAAAATTACAATTATAACCCTTGTGATCTAAATAAAAAAAATAATGAATTATAATATTTTTAAATAAATTATATACATTTTCATCTTTTAACCAATTATTATATTTTTTATCAATTTTTCTATTTTTACCATCATCTTTGACGTTTTTAAAATAATCTAATATAAATTCAAAAATTTTAATAATTTATTTTTTGACATTTAAAACAATGTTGTAAAATTTTTATCATTAAACCAAAAAGCAATATTGAAGAAATAGTTATAATTTCAAACATTACAACAGAATCCATTTATTTATATACCGTTATATAAATTTGTAAACCATGAAGCCTCCTGAAATTCCAACCAGAAAAAAAGGAACATTTTGATAATCTTTCATCTCATCTGAAGGTTTATAATAATCCTCCAATTTTGGTTCATTTCCCACAGCTTCACTGTATTCTTTCTCTAAACTTTTCTCACGGCTAACAACTTCCGCAAGATTTTTTAATGCCGCGTTTGTTCGATTTATATCTGCATTTGCATCTGATAATTGTTGCCTTAATCTTTCAATTTCTTCTTTTCTTTTCACTTGTTTTTCATACCATTTTTCCATTGCTTCATTATGTCTTTTTATCTCTTTTTCATATCCAGTATGATTAAGTTTACCAAATAAAAATCCAGCACCAGCAAAAGCAACTGCATTAAATAATCCTCCAATTACTGTTTCCATTTATTTTTCTTTCATTTTTTTTATTGTGCTCACTTCGTTTGCTTTCTAAGATTTGAAAGGATCCGTAGGAAGCCACTTTTTGTCTTGTGCATATTTAATTCCAAGTGTTGATAATCCTACAGTAAGTTTTAAAGTAGGCACTAAACTAGCCGGAGTTGACAAACCATCACTAAATACTCTTCTTGTTATCATTCCAATTCCCACAGCACCCAATGTAATTAATGTAGAATCATATAATTTGTTCATAACTTCTTTTCTATTAATTTCGGTCATTTATTTATATTTATAAATTTTCAATAGAACACCTTGGCGGAACACTTTGCGTTTTTTTTTTCTCTACCTTGAGAGGTGCTACCGTCATTCTTTTCTTTTACATTATTTATGGTTTCTTTTTCTTCTTTGATTTCTCTTTTATATGAATAATATAACCCTCCAAGTGTGGCAACAAGCGTCACACCGCCAATAAAATATCTAAAATCTATGTAATCAGTTATTTCTTTTGCAAAACAGACTCTTGCATGGTTTTCTTCAGGCGATTTTTATTTTCTACTTTGCTTTGCTGTCTTGCCTTTCTTTTGCTTCTCTTGAAATTTTTGCTAATCTTTTTCCTAATTCTACTTTTCTTGGATCTTTTACTTTAGCAGTTTTTTCAACTGCTGTTACTTTATCAACGTTTGGTTGTTTATCGGAAGTGTTTACTTCGTCTGGCTTCACTGTTTGTTTACTTTGGTCACTGTTCACTCATTTATTTATCTTTTTATAATTTTATTTCAAATTTATTCAAAGTTATTACAAGTCTATTTAAAATTAACTTACAATCTACTTCAAACAAATTCAAATAAAATTTATAAATCATTGATAATAGATTCATCAAAATCTATGTTAAATTTTTGACACAATGCAACATGATTTATTAAAATTTCTTTTTTCTGTCATTTTTTTATGCAATTGTATAGCAATGAATGCAATTTTTCCTTTGAAACAATCTGTCAATCTATTATTTGTTATAGTTTTATTACTCCCTCCAAAAACCAATGAAGTCAAACTGCTTGTAACTTGCACAGCTGTAAATCTTTTAATTAATTTTCCATTACAAAAAATTCTTGAATTATCATGTGTGAAGGGATACGACGCAGTCGTCAGTGTTACCATATCGTAATGAACAGAAATGCATTTCATTTTGTTATATTCTGTAGGGTCAGCTTTCAGTGGAAACACATTTGGATTTATATCTAAATAATTAATCATTTTGTGGAAGCATTGTCAAGATTTTGGAATCCTATCATTCTGTAAATTCCATTACCACTACCTTTATTTCCAAAAATTGTGGTAAAATCATTTGTTCTTTTAATATTTTGTCTTTCCATTTCATAAACTACAAAAATATGAACGTGGTCTTTTAAATTTGAAGAAGCACCCGGGGTGTTTATATTAACTGGAACTTTAAAAAAATTACTTTCATCCTTAAAATACATTTTGTTTGTAGTTTCATAAATTGGCCTATTGAAATTCCCTTGTAGCATCAAATTTACATCTAAATTTTCTGTTTCTGCTTGATTACAAACTGCTCTGATTCTTTTATCGATATTTCTATAAATAAGATATGAAATATCATCTTTTATTTCATAAACTGCAGTATAAAATTTGAAAAATTGAAACCAAAATATATTAAATTTTACATCTACATGTTGGTTGGTGATAAGTAGAAATTATTTTATGATTTCCCATATTAATGTCTCCCGCCATTGTTCCTCCTGCCAAAGACAATTGTTTATTATTTTGGTCATCTACATATTTTTTTTGAGCCAAATGTTTATCATCTATAGGATCAATTGTTGAAATTATTTTATTTGTGTTTATAGTTAAATCACCTGTCATTGTCCCTCCAGAAAGTGATAACTTTTTATCAAATTCATTTAAAATAAAATTCTTATTAGAAGAATTATTAAAATTTACATAATTTAAAAATATACTCATTTATTTTAGTTAAAAAGTTATTTTATCATGTTCAACATTATACCAATTACAAAGAACATGATGGTGCATTTTTATATCCAAATCACTCATTTTTATAAATTTATAAATACAGAAAAAAACAACATTTCCATCCAAAGGCATATTTAATGTTTTTTGTACGTCACCAATCCCCATTTGTGTATCCCCTGTTGTTGTCTTTGCTCTAAAAGAAGCTAATTTTTTACCATTACAAAAAAGTTTTGAATAATTGTTTGATAAAGGTGTTGTATAATTATCCCAATGAACACTTAAACAATTCCATGTGTTTAATGCTCCCGCATTGGCTTTTGTTTGAAAATTAGCAATTGGATCTTTATGATTCTCTCTATTACTTCCTATAACACAAAAATCATTTTCTTCCGAAGAAACAATTAAACTTCCCAATGGTGTAAAAGAAATAAATTTATCATATCCTCCATTATCATTTCCAAATAAACCACTTTTTAACAAAGAAGCCCTGTTGTATGAATTTAATTTATAAACAATAAAAATATTAAATATATCTTTTTTACCTGTAACAGGATTTAAATTAATATCACTAATCTTTTAGTTCCATCAAATTTTAAAAAATATCTATTATTAATTTTTTCACTTTCAGAACATAAAATAGCTTGTGAGTTTGCATCATTTTGAATTGCATTTTTATTATCAATCCCACCATCAAAAATTTTTGAAACTTTTAAAGAATTTCTTTCAAAAAGTAAATCATAAGATGAAGGATATTTAAATTTATACAATTAATTTACTTTTGAAAAAAAAATTATTTTTAATAATACTAAAACTGATCTCTTTTCTATAATTTGATATTGATAAAAAGTTATCATCAATATATTTTTTCCGGGAAAGGTCTTTATCACCTTTAGGGTCCGCAGTTGTTGTAATTCTGTTATTTTCAATTACAATATTTCCTCCTGTTACTGATAATTTTTTAGAATCTTGATCATCCACATATTTTTTCCTACAAAGGTCTTTATCACTCACAGGATTCGCAGTTGTGGAAATTTTATTATCGCCCATGATAATATTTCCTGTCATTGTACATCCTGTTTTTGACAGAAAATTTCCTGCTGAAGTTCCTCCTCTACTGCTTGCAACTTTGTCATCTACATATTTTTCTCTTGCCAAATGCAGATTTGCCGTAGGATCAACTGATATTATGTTATGGTGTGATCCCATATTAATATCTCCTGTCATATCCCCTCCTGTGGTAGAAAGTTTTCCTGTTACATCAGATTCATGTTTACTTTCATATCCGTAAAATAAACTCATTTATTTTATAATAATTTCCAATAAAATATTTCCAATTGAAGATTAATTATTTCCTTCTACTTTGAATATTAATTAATTATAAATTCCATTTGATAATTTTATTCCTCCTGTTTCTTCAGGCAGATAAATTTTAGAAACACTTCCTTTTAGTGTTTGTCCTGTTGTTATTGGAACTTGAATAAGTACATTACTTCTTTTACCATTTACAAAATTTTTACTTTTATCAATCATATTACAGCTTATGTTTACATATTCCAAGTTGTTATTAATATTTACTACATTGTCACTTTCTGTTGAAGTATTTGCTTGTATTACTTTATTCTTGGAAAATCCTATGATTGGTCCAAATGTTTTTAAATTTAATGTTTTATCCGATTTTATTGTGCATTTTCCAGAAAAATCAATTTGTTCCAGTTCAATTGCGCCGACATTTTCTAATTCAGTTTTTAAAATATTAAAGGTATAATATCCATCTTTGAAGACAATTTTTCTATTATCATAAGTATAATGATGAATATTTTTATATAAATTATTAAAATTAAAAAAAATACTTACTGATTTTACAAACATTTTATTACAATTAGTTAATATAAGTGGCTTGTCTAATGGAATTATTTTTTCTGAGTTTTCATCTTTTGTGATGAAGATTTTTAAAGATATTGTCATTTATTTTATAATATATATTTTGATAATAAAATTCCACCAATTATCGATAAAGATAAAACAATTAAATTATCAGTTGGTGGTGTATTTGTAGTAAGCTTTTTTGTATCCCTCATAGGTTTTTTACTATGTACAGAAGGTTTTTGAGGTTTATCATCTAATTTTTCTAATTTTTTCAATTCTATGTTGTGATGTTTTTCACAGGGGATGTTTCGCGGGTCTTTGACCCGTAATAATTTAAATTTTTATAAATTCCAAAAACCAAATTTTTATCAGAAACTTTTAATTTATTATTATAACCATCAATAGGATTTTTTAAAATTATTAAACTGCTTGGAATCAACCATAAAGTTGGACTTAGCAGTATTTAAAACTACATTAGTTGATGAAATTGCTTGATTCATATTATTAATCCATGTTGATGTATCATAATTTATTACAGAATCTTCAACAATTTGCCTAAAAACTTTTTGAGTTTCTAATGCTGAAGCTCTTTGTCCAAAAATACTTTGCCTAGTTCTAGCTTGTGCTCCAAGGATTGCATAAAGATATGCTTCAATGCTCTGATTGAATAATTCTGTTCCCTTTATAGTTAATCCATTTGACAATCTAGGTATAAACTTTTTATAATCATTTTGAGTATCTCTAATTTGTCCTGGACCTTGTTGATAGGTTGTGTGTGGATCTGTTCCAACATCATCTTGTCCTAAATGTTCATTTTTATAATGTAAAATTTCTTGCCATGTCCATTTTGGATAATGGTCTTTTAAAAAATTTTCATTAAATGTATTCAAAATTGAAAAGTCTCCAGTTTGAAATTGTCTCATAATTGTTCTAACTGTAAAATATAAATGAAATCTAATAAATGAGGTAATTTGTTTTGGAGCATTGTCTGAAAATGACAAATGTTGTATTGAAATACCACAAGCATAAGATGCTATCCAAGCTCCTACAATGCTTTGAAAATATGGTTCTTTTAGAGACCATTTTGCGCTATCATTTGTAGTAATATTTAATCCAGGTAAACTGCTTTGAAAATAATCTGTATCATTAACATAAAATCTAAACTGATTAATAGGATAATTTAAAACATATTCTGTCGGAAAGTTATCCCAATAATAAGATTTTCCAGTGAAACCAACATGTCTTTTTCCTTTTGGCAATTCTTGAACAGTTCCTCCAATTTTCCAAATTTTTGGAAAGTTTTCAACAGGTTTATTTATTGTTAAATATTTTGTCATATTTGGATAATTTTTAATTGTATTTGATGTAATATCTGTTCAATATAATGAATTATTTTTGAAATAAATATATGATCCTTGAAAATTTCCATTTTTATCAAAATCAGCCTCAAAATCAAATTTAGAAATGTCTGCATGTGGATATTTTTTTTTTAAATAGTTTTTTCAACTCTGCAACATCTTTAATATTTTTCATAACATAATCATAATTTTTTCCATAATACTTTCTTTCCATTTCTTCAACCTTCTGCATAGCAGTTTGTTTATTCACATGTGTATTCGAATTCATTGTTTATTTTAATAAAAATAAATGAACAAAGTTAGCGACAAAGAAGTTGTTATTGAACAAGAATTGAGAGACATTTATTACAACCCAGAAACAGGTTATCAATCTGCAGAAAGACTTTATCAAAAAGCAAAAGAAAAGGGATTAAATGTTAGCAGAAAAATTGTGCAAGACTGGTTAAAAACACAAGATACTTTTACAAGATACAAACCAATTGTTAGGAAACATAAATTCCAAAGAACATTTGTCAAAGATTTAGATGATCAAATACAAATGGACTTGGTTTATATGGGAAAATATAAAAACCAGAACAAAGGATATTATTGGATACTGACAGCTGTTGAAATTCTAAGTCAATATGCATTTGCCATTCCTGTTTACAGAAAAGATACTAAAAACATGACAAAAGCTGTGGACGAGTTGTTGAAACAATTTAAAGAAAGGTTTGGGAAATATCCAAATGTTGCTCAATTGGATGAAGGAAAAGAGTTTTGTAATGTTGGTGTTAAAGAACTCTTGAAAGAACATAATGTTGAATACTTTTCCACAAACTCAGATAGAAAAGCAGCTATTGTTGAAAGATTTAACAGAACTCTAAAAACATCCACGTGGAAATATTTCTACAGTAAAGGAACTTATAAATGGATTGACAGCCCGAAGGGCGACCGGAGCACAGCGACGGCAAGCCGATCTGTCTTAGATAAACTTGTAAATAACTATAATAATACTAAACACAGCAGTATATTAATGAGACCTGCTGATGTGAATAAATCCAATAAAGACCAAGTGTGGATTACACTCTAAAGTTATCCATTAGGAGATTTACCTTTACCTAAATTCAGAATTGGTAATACAGTAAGAATATCTAAATATAAGAATATCTTCATGAAAGGTTATGAATCAAATTTCACAGAAGAAATTTTTAAAATTGTAAAAATATTCAGAGGTGATCCAAACATGTATGAGATAGAAGATCTTGATGGAGAACCAATTATTGGAAAATTTTATGAAGAGGAACTATCTGCTGTGGATAAAAAATATGAAGTGTATAAAGTTGAGAAAATGTTAAAAAGGAAAAAAGTCAAAGGTAATAATGTGGTATTAGTAAAGTGGCTAGGTTATGACAAACACAATTCTTGGATACCAGAAGAAAATATTCAAAACATTGAAGATGATAAATAAAATAAAATAAATAAATAAATGTCTGAAGGTTTTGATGATATTGAAATGAGAAATAGAAACATGGAAGAAGAAGAAGGGGAAACAAGTTTTGGAAGAGAAGATCTTGAAGACAACCCTGCGGGTCATAATAGAAGTATTAATATAATAAACATAGAAAATCCAAAAAGCAAACGCAGTGAGCTCCGCACTGAATTTAATAGGGTTAAATATATACCTGATGTGAAAAAAGATGTGGGATCTATAAGGAGATTAATTACTAGTGATAGCAAAAATCTTTCAAAAAAATATTCAATGTTACCCTCGAAAAGAAAAATGGTCCAAATTCAAGCATATTGTTAGACAAAACTATTTGTTAGAGACCCATCAGGGAATACCTCCATCAAAGCTGTTTACATTGAGTTCAAAGGTAAAAAGATCGGCAAAGCCGTCGTGAAGCATGGTAATGTTGACCAGGACTTTAAACCTGAGATATTTACCAGAAAAAATAAGAAATATGTTGATGGATTTAATGATTATATGAAAAAAGCAAAACAAGAATATGAAAAAACTCCTAGAGCAGCAATAGAAGAACAAATCGGCGTAGCCGTCGCAAAGCATGGTGAAGGTATTGAAACTCCTACAAGTGAATTTTTTGAGACTATCACTGATGATTCTATTTTAGAAATTCAAACTAAAATTGATAATATAATTGGTGAAAATAACTTAAAAAAATTAATTGATAATGAACAGGATCCAAGACGAACATTATTTGAAAGAAATGAATTAAGAGAATTTAGAGGTCTAGTATATTTGGAGGGTATTGACTCCAATTTATCAGAAAATGAAAAAAAAAAGAAGTTATACATGGAAAAATAAATCTGATTTAGAAACAGCTGAACCCCCAAAAAGTATATATAAAAGTTTTTCAGAAGTTGCAAAACTTCAAGCAGATAAAATGAGACTTGAAAATAATGAAAGACCAATTAGTGAAGAAGGAATACAGATTTTAAATGAAAATGCTGACAAAAGTGACCTTGGTAGATTAGAAAGATTTAAAAAATGGGCAAAAGAAAATTTATTAGGTTTATCAGCAGTTGCTATTTCTGTAGCAGGTATAATTACAGCAATAGTTATAAGGGCAAGAAACACATTAAAACAAGGTGCAAAAGCGGTAGGAAATTTAGGAAAAGCAATTGCAAATATAGGTAAAAATTTTGGTGCAGTCATTTCAGCAGTTTTAAATTTAATTTCTCAAATATTATCATGGGGTGCAAAAGGTATTGCTTTTCTTGCTAAAAATCTATGGATATTAGCTATTGCCATTGCATACTTTATATGAAGAATACAAGAATAGAAAAAAATAAATAAATTTTTTTATATATAATAAAAAATGAATAGAGCAAACGAATTATATCCAGGATATAAGAGATCAAAAATGAGTGAAATTAAAGGAAACAGAATGAGGCATGTTGTAACTTTAAATCTGAATAAAGTAAGTCGTGAAGAAGAACTTTACATAGATATTCCTAAATTGAAACCAGACTTGTGTCTTGTTCCTGATTCATTAAAATTGTTATTTAATTTTAAAAATACAAATACTAAATCGTGGTTTTTAAATAATTTATCAAAATTGTTAAAGAAAAGATTAGTTGTTAAATTTGCTGGAGAAATTGTTTATGATAATGCAGGAGAATCTTTATTAGAAGTTTACAAAGATCTCTAGAAGCCTGAATTTGAAAGAAGTGATACGGTTGAATACGGCATAGAGAAAATCTTAGAAATTTAATTTCAAAGGATGACTCTGGAGCAGGAAGTGGAAATTCACAAAGAGTATCTGATAAATTAATGTATGATATTTATGGAACAAAACAGTGTTTAAAATTAGAAAAAATACTTTCAGATCATGGACTATATGCTCCTTATGGAATGATTAATAATTTTCAATACATTTTAACTTTTCCAAAAGCTAGTGAAATTATGGTAGCACAGTCTGGCAGTAGTGTTGCTGGGTATTCTTTAGAAAATTTAGAGCTAGAGTATGAAACAATTGAAAATTTAGATTTAAGTAATGATGTTTTATCAAATTATTCCTCAGGGAGATCATTATCATATGATTATGTAACTTTGATGAAAACTGTGGAATGGGATAAAGATGCAACTTTACATAATGAAACCATAAATATTCCACAGAAGAGTATGAAGGCAGTTGTGCTGTTATTTAGAAATAAAACTGTCACAGATAGTGAACAATTTGTTTATCCAAATATAACAGAAGTTAAAATTTCTGTTGAAGGAGTACCAAATAGTATATATTCTCAAGGTATGCCAAAATGAAGATTCTTTGAAGAGGCATTTAGAATATTTCATGGAGGATATGAAAATAGTGATGCAGTTATGAGTATTGAAAAATTTTGAAAAATTTTATAAAGATTCATTTGCATTATGTGTGGATTTGAGAACATTAGATGATAACTTTGTTTATGGAACTGGTAAAAAATTAGTAAATACACGGTCTGGATTATTGCTAGAAATTAAAAAAACTGCTATTACTGCAAATGTAATGTGTTATATATTTGTGATAAGTGATGGATTGTTAAACATTGTAAATAAAGATTTGTCGTCAATTCAATTTTAAAAAATAAAAAATGAATGACAGCAAAGCTGAAGGTAAAAAAACATTTAATATGATAAGTGTTGGAATGACTGCTTGTGGAAAAACAAAATATCTTTTAGATTTTATAGAAAATGGATATAAGAATTATTTTGATTATATTTTTTTAATTTGTCCTACATTTGAATGGAATAAAACTTATGAAAATTGGAAATATGATAAAGATGAAGATTTTATTGCTATTCCTTGTGAACAAGATAATGTTGAAGATTGGTTAAAATTTATAGTTGACTTTTCAATCATTTTGGATGATTGTGCAAGTGGAAAAAATGTTAAAAATAGAACAAGTGAGTTGGTTAAATTAGGATTTTCTGCAAGGCATTATAATCTTTCCGTTGTTGTAATTACACAACAACTGACGTCAATTGCTAAACCATTTAGAGAAAATATTTAAAAATTAGTCACATTTTATAACCCAAATAAAAAAGAAATGACAACAATAATTCAAGAATATTTAGATGTAGGCGACTGCACGGTGGAAGGTAAAAAAGAATTGGATAAAATTTTAGAAACGTTAAAAACAAAAAAATATTCAAGATTAGAAATTAATTTAACTTTTCCATTTGGTTATAAAATAAACGAGTGAACAAAATGAACAAGAAAATTTAGAAGTTCTGCCAATTGGGGAAGCTGTGACAACTGAAACCACAAACAATGAATCTGGTGTGAAGCAAGAAGTAATGAAAAAAACGAGAAGAATTGATAAAATTGTCTGAAGATGGGGAAATTAGTCAATCAGTACAAAATTTGAAAAAATCAAGTGATAAGGTTATATTAAAAATTTATGCAGAATATGAGGTAAAACAAGCAGAAAAAGCAAATGTATTTTTAACAGATTTACTTATTAGTAAATTTGCAGATTTATTGGGTGGATTAGAAGCAATTGAAAGCAGTGAAGAATTGGAAAAAGAACTTATTAAAGATAAATTACTGAAACGTGATGTAAAATCTGTAGTTGAAAAACTAAGTCCATATTTACCATATCTTGGAATATTATCTGGTGGAGTTACAGTTGGAAAACATGTTATTAAAAAACAGAGCTAAAAAGACAATAGTGAGACACCAACAAGTCAAATTGAATAATTTTATAATATATATTGTATTATAAAATTAAAAATTATTCCACAGATTCTGAAGATGAAGGTTTAACACAGGTTTTATCGACCGAAGGTCTCAGCACCAAAGGTGCACCTGCGCTTTGCATTGTGTCTTTTATAGCCAATTTACTCTTAAGTGTATTTATTATTTTATCTTTTTCTTTCGAGATGTGAACTTGTTTGCTTCGCTCACTGTTTGTTGATTCTTCATTTTCTAAAGATTTTAACAATTTAAAATTATTATTATTTTCCGAAAATTGAATTTCGTTAATATTATTTTTTCCAAAAGTCATTCCAGCTTCAAAATCTTTCATTCCAATATCTAAATGAGTGCCAATCCTAAAACGGCTTTTTTGAACTTTTCTAAAATTTATCAGAGGATAACCATGAAGATTTATATCCAATTTTGTGCCATTGTTTGAATCCTTATTGGAATTATCTTTATTGTTTGTTTTTGATGATATACAATTTCCCATTTTTTATTTATTATTCTTTTTATTACCTATTAAAAATAATTTTTTCACAAATTTATCAGCTAAGTTGTTTGTTTAAAGTTGTGACAAAAATAAGGTAATTCCCCACCTGTTGATGAGGGATTTCCCCCACATTTCACGGTCAGGGTGTCAAAACTGGAGTGTCTGAATCATATATATTAAAAACAGTTGCAGCCACCAAAACATGTTTAATCGTATGACTATTCTCAACCAATGAAAAACCAACCCATAAATTTAATTTTTGGCAAAACAAACCACAAAACAAACCAAGATGGATGGTTTAGAAGAACTGATTCAAAGGTATGAAAACCGAAGGAGCCGGCACAAGCGATACTTGTCAACGTATTCAGGACCAGATATACATGATTGAAAGTCATATGGCAGGACATGAATCATTCACGTTTAATTCTTCCGAAGAGATTTCTAATTTACATCAAGTGGATTTAGCAGCCTGCTGTGTTGGGGGATTTCCCTTCGACACTTTGAAAATTTTGGCCCATTTTTAAAATGTGTTGAAATTCCTGGAAGAGGCTGGAAGTGGTGTAAGCGAAACCGAAAGTTACGTTGGGGATTCCCTTGTAACACTGAAAAATTTTGACCCATTTTTGAAAAAGTTGTTGGTCCCCACACTTTACAGACTACTAGTCTTCAAAAATCTGACCAAAGTTTCATGGCTGTTTTTGTCAAATCTTGCTGAGTTCTGTCTATATTCCAAATTGTTCTCTAGATAATTGTATGATAACCGGCCTTCCTCCATAGGTAAATGCTGATTGGCATCACTAAACGAATAGACTCTATTACCAGACGTCATGAAGGCTTTGTAGATCAGTCATCCACTTGTTAGGCACCATTGAAAATTATTCAATAAAGAGAGTTTTTCCACTCAGATCCTTGATGCTCCTTCCATTGTGTTCAAAAAAGGAGCTGTTGATGGTGAAGCATATTTCCCTGACTCTTTGGAATTTCTTTTTCACATTCTCAACAGCGTTGTTGGTAAAAGCCATCACTAATGGCTTCTCTTCACTTTCCACCATTTTGCATAGCTTGTATGTTTTGCCATTGAATATCTTGCCATCTCCCTTCTCCACCTCAGCCTTTTTGTCACTACGGCTTGTCTGAAATGTTTCTCAAAGTCGACTGGAGTGGAGTCAGTCATGAAGGCCTTGCCAACTGTCTTTGTCTTCAGCTGTATGGTAGGATTGGTGATGTATATCCCATCAGTGTTATAAGCAAACAATTTGGATCCCTTTCTGTGTCTTGCTTCTATCAGCTCCAGACATCGTAACACAGCCTCTGAAATAATTAACCTATTAATGCTAGTGTTGTCACCGAACAGCCTCTCATAACTTTGTTTCCTGGTCAGGTAGACCCTATGTAATTCTCCACTGTTATGTTCTTGCCTTCTGCCATAGCAAATGACCAGCAACCCATTGCCGTTTTGTGCTCAGTGCTCTGTGCAGGTGAAGCACTGGTTATGCCTATCGTATCTTCTCCCAAGCTGTCTGAAACTGTAGGCCATTTTCTTAGCTTTTTTCTATGGAACGTTGTCAAACATATATAATATGAACTCTTTGAAGGTGTCCAGTTTCAATGCTTTCATCAATGTAACCTTATATTTGATCAGACTCAACAACATACATCGCCAAGCTATTGGAATAGAATCCAGCTTCTGTTTTTATCAACAAGTCATGGTTATTCCACAGAGTGTATCAACCAAATAAACTGTGATCAGTTTTACAGTACTGGTGCAGTTATACGCCCCCTTGATTTTCATCTGCACTCAAGAGATTACAGGGTAAGTGCCCTTTTGCTTATCTTTGGGTGGAAAAATTCGAAATTTTATTTCCCCACGAAACTTTTATACTGTTTTTTTATTGTAAACAGTTATCCTTGTTTATCCATCTCTCCAGTGTATGCTGCCAAAATTTTGTTATTTTATGAATGTGGGTATAGCCTGCTAGCAAAGAGTGCATTTCCAGCTTAAAAGTGTAGCAGAATGTTTTATTTTCACTTTGCCTGATTATGAAGACAGTGTAAGACAACTGATAAGGTTCAGTGTCCAAGAAGTAACAGCAACAATGCCCTGTGTAAGATACTCCTTTACAGTGCAAAGAAAGCTGGAGATGCTAAATTGGCACAGGGAAAACAGAGGAAATTTTCATGCAACTGAACATGCATTTGAGCATGGCATCTGAATTATGCCACTTTATTAGTGCAAGAATACAGTTGTGACACACTTAAGTGAAAACTTCACAAAGGCAGAAAGCTATTTTCTGATTTGCTAGACTTGGATTTCCTTGATTGCCTTCTAGAGGAAAGAGCAGAAGGTAGAGTTGTTTCAAATGCAAGCTGGTAGGAGATATCTCCCAAACAATTACAATTTCTCTGCCATTCGTGTAACTGGACCTAATAATAATAGTCCTTTTCAAATAATTCAACAGAAGAAGGGTAACAACGTTAAAGTCATTAGCTCAATACATTTGCATAATTTGAGATTCTAAAAGTTGTTTACAACCTCACAACAGCATTTCACTGTACACATAAAGTTTACGCACGCAAGAGTTTTAGACGAGTATATTTTGTGCCTCTCTGTTTTGTCTACTGTCATAAAATTTGTAATTCCTCAACCAATGGAAAAAAATATGAGGGTTGGTATATGCCATGGAATGAATGAGTCACAGGACGTGCCTTAGGACTATGCCATTCAGTGTGTTCCCCAATGCAGTTAAAAACCTTTGTGAGAAAAGCACAAATATGCCGATCAAACAATGGTCCATTTTGATATGCCTCCAAAGCATACAAATAACATCCAGGGAGCTCGAACAGTTAAAATTTCAATCACCAGATGCTCCAAATCAGGTTTTATTGTAATACTAAGTGCTTGTGCATCTGGCCATAATGATCCAGTGATGACAATCATTAAAGAGCATCGACAAGAGATCCCATTAAAGGTGCCTGTCAACATGAAAATCAGAGCATCTCAAAATGGTTGGATGATGAATAAGATGGCTGAGTGGTTTAGGCATGTTTGGGGCTGCAATGTTGGTGTGTGTAGCCTGTCAATTCTAGATCATGCTGTGATACACACTTCACATTCTTGCCAAGAAAGAGCTAAAGCAAATGACATCAACCTTCTGCATATACCTGGTGGTTGTACCCATCTTTTGCAGCTTGCAAACCATTCAAAGGTTGACTTTGTGGATGCATCAAGGACAATTAACGGCACAAGGCAACTTGAAGAAACCCACATAGCAAAATACCATTAACTTGGATATCAGCAGAGTGGGAAGGTGTGTCGGAAGAAATAGTAAGAAAAAGTTTCAAGATAACAGGAATTTCTAACAATCCTGATGGATCAGAAGACCACCTCACTGATGATCAGATCAATGATGACAAAGGAGATGAATCTAATCTTGAACTTTAAAAAAGTAGCATATAAATTTAAGTTGGGATTACAGTAATTTTTCCTTGCATTTTAATTAAATTATTTTGTCAGTCAAACAATGAACAGATGCAGGTGAATGTAAATGTTTCTTTATGAAGATTAAAAGTACCTTACATCAGCATTTTTATTAGTGGAAATAGATGTTGCATTACTTGTATTTTGTTGGGAGACATATATCTGCACCAGTATGGTACATCATTGATCAATATGCTGGGATAACACTTGTATACATCAATATTGACCACATCTTGTGGTATTTCTTCTGCTGAACAGTATTGTAGCCTAATTCTGGCAAGTATCCAACCTGCTGTCTAAACAGATGTGAACAATTAATTACACCATGAGAAATCGTGGGTCTGATAAGTTTCAAACAGCCTGTTGCAAATAGCCTTTCTGACATATTCTTGTTGTGGTCCATGAAGCCATCAAGAATTCAACATAGGAACTCAACTTGTCTGTGTAGCTGTTTAGAGCATTCTTCATTTTTGTCTTATCAGCAAGATGGCTGTACAATTCCTCAGCTCTTGTACACTTGAACTCACTTATGTGTTTCAACAAATCCTTGCATCCTCCCTGGTTGGCTTTGGTTGCTGTCATTGGTGATTGGAAACAAGTGACCATGTTTTACAACATAGACAAGAGTTGTTTTGTTTTTGTTGCAGTGTGTATGGAATTATTGGTACCTTGTGTCAAATGCATGAATGGGCACATTGAGATGGCACTCTGATGTGCTGACCATTGGAGTTTCACATGCACATCGCTCTGTCTCCTCATTGAAGTTGTCATGACCATAGCATCTGAAACCCTTCTTGCCTCTAGCTGGGTTCCAAATGTAGTCGACAATGCAAGAACCTTTACTGAAGCTTTTCACACTAGAGCCCACCAAAAATTATTCTAACCTGAGAAGCCCTATTATTTGGTCAATTACGTTGGCGTCTTTCAAAGTGATAACCTTGCAACCTGCCTTCTTTATTCTACTGGTTGACTGATTTAATGTGAAATTGTTCTCAAGAACAGAAAACAGCAAATTTGTAAACATCACCTCCAGAGGTTTTCTTGATGAGCTCAAAGTAATTTTATTCTTTCTTTGTCAACTTGATTACTTTTCTATATGGTATCAGCTACTTGTTCTGGTATTGCTTCAAGCTCTCCTTTGTCTCTCGATACATATAGCTAGCTTTGATGACAACATTAACGACAATATACACCATTATGCCCTTTATTCTCACTAGAGGTTGTTCAAATAGATCAACGAAAGAGGATCTTTTAGTGTTAGCTTTGATCCCAGATTCTCTCAAGCTGATGTGAGTCAAAGGATAGATCTCTATCTCCTTGTCTTCTTTGATGTCTTTGATCCAGTAATATCTATCATTGATCTTTTTGATCTCTTTGGTGTTTTGAGCATAAGCAGTGCTCGACTTTAGTATTAGTCCACTAGTCCAAGACTAGTAAAAATTGAGTTTGGGCTACTAAAATTTGAGAACTACTGCTCACTGGGCAAGTCCTATTAGAAGAAGTTTTGGAAAGATAAGTAAAGAAATAAACATTAAGATTCCATTGATCAATAGTTGACACATTTATATTTATTCAATCAATAAACTTCTATTCTATGAATTGCAATAGTTTGTTTGGTTAATCTTGAATTTTAATTTATTTTCCTGCAACAATTGATATATAGTTTTACTTTAAACTCCTTGCTGAATATTATCTTTTGCCATAATCGCTTGTAAGCAATCAAACATATAGATGCAAAAAACTGTAACAACATTCCTGTTTTATGTTTGCTTGATAACAAAGTTAATTTAACAAGATAAAAACTAATAAAAAAAACAGTTGATATTATACTGATATAATTCAAGGCTTGGCCACTAGGTGATACCTTTTCACTAGTCAGTGAAAAAGTTAGGGTCGAGCACTGCATAAATGTTTGGTAATCTGTCCAAGGCTGTGTTTGTGTTCACAGTAGGGACACCATTTTTTGGTGTTTCTCATGTACTCTTTCCTTTCTTGCTGGCTTTGATCTCTTCACCCAGTCCTCTTTGCTTGACTAGTGCTAATAACTACTTGTTAGAAATATTGTCAAAATTCGACATCTTATATACTATACTTAGATATTTTTTAAATGATTATGATGCATTCTAAAATGTGTATGCTTGAAAATTTTGTTCCTTAAGGCTATAGGTTATATACCATTGTAAGAATTAATAGACCAGTTTGTAATGTTTGCCAGAAGACTTATTCTAGAGTTAGTAATTTGAATAAACATGTTTGATTGACACACGAAGGTCAAAATTTTGAATGCCCAGTTTGTAGTAAAAGGTTTACTCAAAGAGGTAATCTTAAACAAGATAACCTTGATATCCATGAAAAGCAAAAAGATTACCTATGTTTCCACTGTAAGAAAACCTATGCACAAAAGTTTATTCTCAAAACACACATTGAGAAAGATTATGTGTATGTTGCCACTGCAAAAAAAGCCGTTTTCTCAAAGAGGAAATATCAAGACGGTCCGTTTGAAGCCCAAACCTGACTCAATGTCCGGAAATGAGAGACTGATCAAAGAGCAATTAGAAAGCCTGGATTTCAGTTTTGCTCAGGAAAAATGTTTTCTGAGTCTAAGAAGTGCTATGGGACCCCTACTGAGATTCGACTTTATGATTAACATCATAAACCAGTTCAGTGGTCCAAGAGTATGGCAAAAGAACAAGCCCAGAAGAACCTGCAATATCTGCAGCAGAGCAATAGAAAAAATCGAATTCTGTGAAAAATACAATTTCTCTTTGTTACTTGTTGGACATACAACAGACAATGTGATTAAGGATGTCAATGACTTGATTTACATTTCCACAACTGGTGATAACTCCAAAAACCTGGCTGTTGACATCCTTATAAACTGGCCTTCCATTATGGCCAGAATCTTGCTTGCACATGCTTTGTAAGACTTTCTTCTTTCCTCTCTGACGTCTGTGATTCTTCAGCCAAAGATAACGAAATACTTTTTATTAGGATGATCACTATACCCAAGCTCTAAAGCTCCAATTCCCTTGGCATTTCACATCAGTTCTGCAAACAGTCTACCAGTTAACAAGTACACCATATGATTTACCCAATGGTCCATTTTAATTATTTGTAAACAATGGTAAACAAGTTGTCATCAAACCTTTGTCTAGTCTTTGACCTTTGTCTAGTCTTTGATCTTTTCATGTGGGCAATTCCACAGTAGAGTTGACATTAAGCAAACAAATTCATTTAGGAGTCTCATTAAAATAATTTATGTTTTTGACAGAAAAGTAGTTTATCTAATAGAAAGTATACTTATTCCAACTGAACCACTGTTTCTGAGAATTACTGCAGTTCCATACTGGAACAGGTTTTGAATAATCACATGATGTAGTAATGAAGTATAAATTTAAGGCTTGATTGTCTTCTCTACAAAACTTGTATGGAAGTCTGACTGCTACTGCTTGCAAGATGGACATGCATCTTTTCAAGGAATATGTTTCATTGGCAAACAGACATTTATAAACATCAAAATAAGTACCTTAAATATAACAAAATATTGTAACATCAGTTACAAAAAAAAAAAAACTTACAATTTTTTCTCTAACTGATATTCTCAATCACACAAATGTGGTTTGTATTGTTTCTTTATACATCCACAGATAAGAGAAACCAATAATAGCTCCAAAAATATTAACACTTGTACAAGATATTAAACAGTAAACTCTAACATCAGTCACATGTTGGGGTGATTGAATATTTGTACTTCATGGTAATGTTTCTGTGTAATTTTACAGGAAGTACACCTATCTTTTATGTATGAGTGCCACTGGCTGCAAAAACTACAGAAACATTAGCATTTTTTTGCAGCAATTCCACGAGCATGTAAATTAGATGGAAACATTGCAATGGCACTCACTGCAGCTCAAAAGCAAGCCACCAGAAGGCAAAAAGTGAAAGACACAGTTATAAAGAATACAAAAGAAAAACGAGGCTGAACTGTTTGCAAGTGCACAAGAGAAGGAGAAAAGAAGCAAAGAGAAGCAAAGGAAATCAAATGAAGATGAAAAGCAAGGATCTCCAGCTTTCTGGAGTGCACAGGCTTTATGAAGAGCTGTTTCAAGAACAGAACAAGCATTAAATCCAGTCTTGCCAGGTACACCAAAATGCAAATGTGCTGTGTGCAAGAAGTTGAATGAAAAATTGCAAACAGACTGCAGTGCCATATCGAGGATTGAAACTACTTCTAATCATAGAATTGCTGCAAGTGATGAGATAAAAAATATATTTAAACAATTTTATGAGTGAGATGACATCAGTCATTTAGGTCCTGGAAAAAAAGATGTGGTCCTCACTCATAGTAGCCAGGACGAGAAAAATAAAGTTAAAGCCAGACACCTCAACAACACCATAAATAAAGTACATGCAATGTTCAAGGAAGAAAATCCTGCCATTAAAATTGCAAGGAGTAAATTTGCTGAGCTACGACCAAAGCACGTACTTCCAAGCAGTAATTATCATGAAAACTTAATTTTAGAATTCCCAGCATATGATCACAAGCTACAATAAAAGACTGTTGGTTTAACAGGTGTTTTACCTGAAAAAAAATGTAAAGTTCTCAGGAGCAAGTTTTCCTTACCAGAATCACAAACAGTCACATGGTATGTCTGGAGGAAAGATACAGATGGTAGACTATATAAGATAGTCTTTTTGACCATATTTCTTCAATGTTACCAAAATTTTTTGAGCATTGCTATGTAAAAAGAAGCCAAGCTAATAGCTATGCCAATGAGAGAAAATCTGTTGGAAGTCAAAATTTTGAACAAACATGAGTCATACTCCAAGTAGATTTCTCTGAGAACTACACAGCGCTCACTGGAACCAGAGTCAAGTAAGCCTGTTCAATATAGCTGTTTGGTTTGATGGAAAGCTCCATCCAAAGGTGATGGCAAGGAGACTGTTCTAGCATACATGGATTTTCTTCTTGAAAACATTCCTTCAACAGTAGAAACAGTTTCCATATGGTCTGATGGTCCTTCTCCTCAATTCAGAAATAAATATACTGCTGCAGCTATACCAGTTCATCAAGAAAAGCACAAATTAAAGATTAGCTGGAATTATTTTGGTACTACCTGTGGAAAAGGATCTGTCAATAATATTGGTGGTTCGGTGAAAAGATAAGTGTGGTCAGCAGTCAGTACAAGAAAGGCCTTGGTAACTAATGCAGCTTCATTCTCATCAACTGCAAAGCAAGTATACAATGTGGATGTGGTGGAATTGTATTCTGAAGAAATACATGAAAGGAACATCGTGCTCAATCTTGATGAAGTATTTAATAATGCCCCTGCAGTCAAAGGTATCGAGTCAGTCCATTACATGAAGACAAGAAATTCAAGTGTACTCACATATGCAAATAAAGTGAACCAATGCTGTAATTAATCAGGTTCAGAAACTCTTAAAGTATCCTTTTGGTGTGTGGTAGAATATGATAAAGAATTGTTTCCTCGAGAGATTAAGGCAATAGTTGGAGACAAGTAGGCAAGTATTGAAAATGGTCAGCACAAGAGGATAAACTACTATATCGTCAAGATCAGATTGTTAAAGCATTAAACCCACCAGTGTTAACTCTCACAAACACTGCAATTTTATAGACTTTACCATAAAGTATTGAACTGCAGAGACTAGTCAAAGTTTCTTTATAAATCATTTATTCCATATGTAAAGTGGAGATCATAAGATCTTTGGTTGTATTTTAGGGACATTGTTCAAGAGTTGCTTTACTTCGACCATTGTTAATTTTGTAATGTCAGTCACAGCTTTATTTGTCTGTAACACCCCCTGGATAAAAGCTCAGAATAACTAATTTTTTGGCAAAGAATGTTATATTATAAGGATATTGTGCTGTGTCCTCTTGTTTGAAGACAAAAGCAGATTAGATATATCAATAGAATGTCTTTGTCCATGGTTTGTAATTTCTGCAACACATGCTTTAATGTCAGCTGTAGATGGAAGATATTAAGTGAAGTCTAGGAAACCCTTTCATAAGATAGATAGCATAAGTCCCTGATATTCCCCAATAAAAGGAAGAGTCGACAATAATCATCTAAAGAGCTATGAGATATGTTGTTTCTAATTGTTGCTTGAAATGTAACCTCGGTCACATGGAATTGCCTATATCTTGAATCTCTTTTAGGAGTTTTATACCTTGATATATTGCAACCTTTGATTAGTCCTTTTTGTATCATCTTTTGAACAATGCTCATGCAGTCATCTGTCATTGTTCTAACATCTTTGGGACTGACGACACCTTTCAATCTTTTCTCCATCCATTTTGAACATTGATGAACATTTTTCATTCTGGTCCATTCATTCTTGTTGAACTCCCTGATCATAGCACATTCAGTCTGTCCTCATCTTGAGTAAACAAAGACACTGTCATTGATGACCTAGTATATTTGGCACTTTTTGCAGTAACTTTTGATCTCTTCTTATGTATGACTAATAGTTTTTCCATTTCCTCAATGATGTCCCAATTGAACATATTGTCAAGGGCTCTGAAGTAATAGCATCTTTCAATCAGTTCATCCATACTATTGGTGTAGAGAAGAATTTTTATAGATTAGATCAGCTTATGCACTAGATACCCACCACCAAGGCTGATGCCTCCAATGAAGACCATCTGATATTCTTGCATCTCTTTGCTTGACTTTGACCTCCCTGAGTTTTTAAATGGCCAAACCAGCTACAGGATAAATTTACAAAGTGTTGAAGCTGAATGACACCTCACCCTCTTCTTGTTCTGCTTTGCTGCTTTTGATATTTCTACCAGTCTCTTTCCAGATTTTTGACTTTCCGTCTATGTGGTTATCTTTGTGTCCTTCTTGTGAATTGCTATCAGACACCCAATGTTTTATAAAGTTTTGGCTTAAGGATCATATAGTTCAATGTTGCTCACTGCCAAATATTTGTCAAGATGATCTACACTGATTTGAACAATTTTGCTTCAACTGCAAAACAGAATGGGATCTCTTATTGCTCTTAGCACTTGTCTAGCTTTCATATTTAACCCAAAGTTTTATTTCCATCTCTCCTTTATACTGGTCATAGATGACCAGGCATACAGTGGCAGTCAAAAGTAGTAAATAGTTTTTTTGAGGACACATTTTTTTTGGCATAATTTTTTATCCAATGGGGTCTGTTTTGGTTCATTCTTTTTTTGAATGACATGCCATTACCTTTGCTACAAGGCTACTGCAGTGTATGAATGTAAAAACGACATAACTAAGAAGTATAATCAAAAATCTAAAAATGTATAATGTCATCCCCTTCTTGGAAATTAAAAATCACTATCACTCTAGCATAAACTACAAATAATGGCAGGGAATTAGTGAAGTCACCAAAAATATCTTGTCCCACAATTTTGACAAACTCAGTGCAATATATAACAGCTTTAGAAATACAAGAGAAATCCTCAATACCAGACGACTGAATTCGATATTTTGGGGAAGATTACACAATCCTAGTTTGGCTTCTGGACAACAAAATTCAAGCATGCCATCTCAACTGGTTCGCCATGACGAAAAAGAGGAAATTCACCGGATGAAATGAGATGGGTACAAGAATAAAGACATCACCTCACAATTTAAGGTCAGTGTTCATACTGTTCAGCAAATAAATGTCTTCCACCTCTTGGAGGGGAAGGAGAAGAAAAGGGCAAAAAAACCGTGAACAACTGAAGCAGAGAAAGCTGTTGCCAGGGCTCTTCTTGTACAAGGACACAGCCAAACTAAAGTGCCGTCAAGAACCAATATGTCTCAAGCTTCTGTATGTAATGTGAAGAGAAGGTTTGGGGACCCTGGCAGTGATTGTAACCATAACTGCTCAGGCCAGCCAAAACTATCCACCCCGTGTGATGACCTTTTCATCAAACAGACATCTCTTAAAGATCGCTTTAAGCCTGCTACAAAGCTAAAAGAGAACTGGTAAGAAGTAGGTGTTCATGCCATTGTCAGTACTATTTGCTGTCACCTTTGTGGTGCTAACCTGATGGAGCATGTCACTCGGAAAAAGCAAATGCTCATGCCTGCCCACAATTGCCACTGGACTGAAAAGGAGTGGGAACGGGTTCTTTGGACAGACGAATCCCCATTTAGCATCTTCGGGCAATATGGAAAAACATGTTCGCAGACATCCTGGTGAGGAATTCAATGTGGAATGTCTGACACCTACTGTAAAGCATGGAGGAGGAAAGATTCAGGTTTCAGCCTGTTTCACTGACAACAGTGTTGGGCATATTCACTCTATTAAAGACATCATGGATCAGAATGTATACAAGCAAAATTTAGTGCACCGCATGTGGCCATCACTAATGCAGTTTGGAGAACATCACATAATACTTCAAGTAGACAATGATCCGAAACATACCACAAAGTCGGTGGAAAAGTACATTGAACATGCTGGGTACTTCATCCTCGAAGGCTGGCCATCACAGTCCCCTGACCTTAATCCAATCGAAAATCTGTGGCAGGAGCTGAAAACCAGACTTCATCATGCCTGGCCCCAGCCCTCAAACAAAGATGAGCTGTTTGCGGTTCCATAATGTGAACGGGAAGCTCTTCCTCGAGATGCTGAGAAACTTGGTCCATTCAATTCCTAGACGTATTCAAGCAGTCATCAAGGCAAAGGGTGGTCACACCAAGTATTAGAGAACTTTTAAATGTTGTGTGTCATGAAAAGGTGGCAAACCATTTGAATTAAAAAAAAAAAATATTCACTTCAAATAATATTAATTTGTTTTCATGTTGTAACAGGTCATTGAGTATTATATGAGCAAAATTTAAATGACATAGAACGTGCATATGTTGCAGTGAAGGGGGTGACACTTCACATTTTTAGATTTTTTATTATAGTTCTTAGTTATGTTTTTACATTCATACACTGCAGTAGCCTTATAGCAAGGGTAATAGCGTGTTATTCAGTAAAAGAATGAACCAAAACGTGTCCACAAAAAAACTATTAACTACTTTTGACTGCCACTGTTGGCAATAGCTAACACCTATAGGTTAGAAGCCAGCCAGCTGATACATTTGGCTCCTGGTGATATCACTTCAGCAACTACTTTTAACAGTGGAACCAAGAGTGAACCCAACTTTTTTCCTTGACTTGCAATAGCTTTTCTTACTGAAACAATGATTGTGATTATTATTCCAGCAACCGCTATTGTCACACTGGTCTGTCCAAGGGCATTCTTTTCGACCCATGCTACAAGTCTCTCCAGTCCTCTATATATTCTTCTCTTTCTTCCATGCTGCATCCACTTTCAGTGCCTAACATGTTCAGCTCAGTTATCTTCTTGAAAACAGTCTGCCTGAAGTTGATGGGTTCCACTGTCTCTGACCCTGTTCTCTAACAATATTGTACTGGACGGATCAAGGATGCCCCCAAGTTCTCTATTCTTCTGAGGAGATAGCCTGGTGATGGATTCGAATGGCATCTTGGTCTCAACTAGTGTGAAGAAAGTGAGTTCTATTTTTCTATCCCCAGGTTTTGGTGCTCTCTTTTGCTGTTGGCATCTTTGCTATAAATAAGGTTGCCACTCTTGTTGGCTTTTAGAGTAAGTCTTGGTCTCTTAAGATAACTGCTGTTACTGCCACAAACCTTGAAGAACGTGAAGCCATTATCATTGGCAAAAGTTCCGTTGACCATCTCTCTCGATGTTGGGTCTTTTCCTAATTCTCTTTGTATTTCGTTAGCAGCTTTATCTTCCTGTCCAATAGCTCGATCCTTTTACGTTGTTCTATAAGATTTGTTTATTGAATTTCCTTAACTTCTCGTTACCAAAAGAACAGTCATAAATTTCAAAAACACGAGAATACTTTTTAAAGACATGTTTCAGCAAGACTTATGCCATCTTCAGTTTACAAAGTGATGTTTCTAAGGCTTTAAATAGGAATTATAGTATGAATAAATGAACTAATTACAATGACAGTGTGTTGTGTGAGGATTAACGGAGGCAGTATCAGACGATAATTACCAGCAGAGGAAGGTGTTGATATGTTGCATTTGTGTGTTTAATTCTGGTTTTCTATTTTAGATGTGAATAGCTTCTTTCAATTTGAGTGTGTAAGTGGTTTTGGCCGAATTTAAAATTTTAAAGCAGTTGGTTGAGTTATTTAGGTGTTTAAAGACGTGAGAATTTTGATCAGTTAAGGTGTGCTTTTTAATCCCCGTTGAGAAATGGTAAGAGGTTTCACCAATGTAGTGGGAATTATATCCTGCACAAGTAAATTCATAAACTACAAATGATTTAAGAGCTGTGGGAATTGGGTCCTTGAAACTGAAAAAGGTTTTAATTTTGAAAGTACAGAACATTAGTGTGATGTTAAGGTCTTTACAGAAATGTTTACACAATTGTCTTATTTTGATTTGGGTAAGTCTAGAATAATTACCAACGTAAGGGAGTTTGAGATAGTGGATATTGGTATTGTCCATGTTGTTGGAAACATTTTTGTTAGGGTTTTGTCTGGGTGTCCTTAAATATTGTTTAGTGATTTTATCAATAACGTGAGAAGGAAAACAATCATGTTTGAAAATTTCTGAGAGTTTGTTGAGATAATTGTTTAAGCCGGCGTTGGTGTTGTAAATTTTGAATGTCCTGTGAATGAGAGTGTGAATTAGACCCATTTTGTAGTTTAGCGGTGTGAAACTGAAAAAATTTGTTAAAAGTCCTGTATAGGTTTTTTTGCGAAAGACAGAAGTGACACAAACGTTGGACGAATTATCTACTAAAACATCAAGGAAGGGGAGTTTACCATTTAACTGTTTTTCATGAGTGAATTTTATGTTGGGATGTTGAGCGTTGATGTAATCAAAGAATAACATGGCATCGTGTTCGTTGTCAAATAAACAGAAAATGTCATCAACATATCTACAGTAAATTGAAATTTTTGAATCTTTGTAGTTTTCAAGCCAGGATTTTTCATGATATCCTATAAAAAGATTAGCTAAAATATGAGCAAGAGGAGAACCCATAGCAACTCCGTCAATTTGGTGAAAAATAAAATCATTAAACAAGAAGTGAGATTGAGTAGTTGCAAATGAAAATAGTATTTTGAGGTCAGTTCTGTTAATAGGAAAGTTGGGATTGTGTTTGAATGGTATTGATAGTGATGTTTATAGTTTTGTCGAGAGGAATATCATGAAAAGGTTTTGTACATCAAAAGATATGAGATATTTGTTGTATGTGTCGGTATTCTGAATTTCTTGAATGAAAGAGAAGGAATCTTGTGTATTTGTCAGAAATATGTGGGTTTCAGAGAGAACCTATATATTTGGCTAGTTTGTAATTATATGCTCCTAAACCCACATATTTCTGACAAATACGCTACACAAAATTCCTTCTCTTTCATTCAAGAAATTCAGAATATCGACACATACAACAAATATCTCATATCTTTTGATCTACAAAACCTTTTTACTAGTATTCCTCTCAATGAAACTATAAACATTGCTATAAATACCATTTCTAAACACAATCCTAATTTTTCTATTAACAGAACTGACCTCAAAATGCTATTTTCATTTGCAACTACTCAATCTCACTTCTTGTTTAATGATTTTATTTATGACCAAATTGACGGAGTCACTGTGGGTTCTCCTCTTGCTTGTGTTTTAGCTAATCTTTTTATGGGATATCATGGAAAATCCTGGCTTGAAAACTACAAAGAGTCAAAAATTTCAATTTACCATAGATATGTTGATGATATTTTCTGTTTATTTGACAATGAACACAACGCCATGTTATTCTTTGATTACACCAATGCTCAACATCCCAATGTAAAATTCACTCACAAAAAAACAGTTAAATGGTAAACTCCCCTTCCTTGATGTTTTAGTAGATAATTCGTCCAATGTTTGTGTCACTTCTGTCTTTTGCAAAAAAAACTATACAGGACTTCTAACAAATTTTTTCAGTTTCACACTGGTAAACTACAAAACAGGTCTAATTCGCACTCTTGTTCACGGGACATTCAAAATTAACAACACCAACACCGGCTTAAACATTGATCTCAACAAACTCTCAGAAATTTTCAAACGTAATTGTTTCCCTTCTCACTTTATTGATAAAATCACTAAACAATATTTAAGGACACCGTAACAAAAATGTTTCCAACAACACAGACAATACCAACATCCACTATCTCAAACTCCGTTACATTGGCAATTATTCTAGACTTACCCAAATCAAAATAAGACAATTGTGTAAACATTTCTGTGAAGACTTTCAAAATCAAAACCTTTTTCAGTTTCAAGGACCCAATTCCCACAGCTCTTAAATCATTTGTAGTTTATGAATTTACTTGTGCAGGATGTAATTCCCGCTACATTGGTGAAACCTCTCACCGTTTCTCAAAGAGCACACCTTAACTGATTGAAATTCTCATGTCTTTAAACACCTAAATAACTCTACCAATTGCAAAAACCATTACACACCTAACTGCTTTAAAATTTTAGATTTGGCCAAAACCACTTACACACTCAAATTGAAAGAAGCTATTCACATCTAAAATAGAAAACCAGAATTAAACACACAAATGCAACATATCAACACCTGCCACTGCTAGTAATTATCATCTGATACCACCTCCGTTAATCATCTAACATATTGTCATTGTAATTAGTTAATTTATTCATACTATAATTCCTATTTAAAGCCTTAGAAACATCACTTTGTAAACTGAAGATGGCATAAGTCTTGCCGAAACATGTCTTTAAAAAGTATTCTTGTGTTTTTGAAATTTATGAATTTCCTTAGCTCTGCAAAACGTTTTTCTATCTATTCAGTCCCCTGTAAGTTTGGTGAACTTGGCTCCACTCTTTTTTATTGTCACTGTTGAACTGTCATCTGGGTCCTCACCTGTTGATAAGGTCCAAATAGGCCAGATCATTGGATTTTACATTGTTAAACTTGTCCATATTCCTCATAAGAACATCACTCTTTCATCATAATTCATTTCACCCTATTTCTGGTATTTCTCCATGTAACAAGCCATGTTGATATTGTTGATGTCCTCCGTCATATAAATTAAACTATATTCTGTATATCACTTTCAGGTATCCATGAATTATGCTTACTGTCACAACCTAGTCATTTTACTAGAATCATTTTCTTTTCACTGACTTTCTTCCTTTTCAATACGTTCTCTTTTTTATTGACACCTGACAGCTCTGTAAAAAGTTCCTGTTATCAGTTTACCTTCAAGATCTGCGCATTCATAAACATTAGGATTGCTGCAAATGACCTTTGCTATTTTGAAATCCTTAAGGCCAATTTACACAACAGAAAATTTTTGGTACAGCACAGATGAAAGTGGTAAGAGTGCTAAAAAAAACAGTATGAATGACCTATGTAAATTGCTTAATTTCTTCCATACCAACCAGCATCAAATATAGGAGGTATCACTGCCCATTTTCACGGTAATAAAGCTAGTTGGGCAGTATTACTTGCATGGTGACTGGCAATAAACTTGTGTAAAATCTAACAGAAGGTAGTGTTTGGTGAACTTGTTTAGTATCTGTTCCAAAAAATTGTCACATACTCCTGATGCATGAATTTCTGGACCTCTCTATCCTGTCGAGGTTTTCTCTCTCTCCTTGTCATCCATTTATACATAAAACTTTGCAACAGAGGGCATATTATGCCTGACTACAAGATAGTCCTGCAAAGTATCTCCAGATAATGATGAACAGTCTGTTAACTTGATAAGGTTGTAGTTAGACACAATTCTCTCAACATCCATTGGATGTGGTTTTGCTGCAGTAATCCTAGCCAAAACAACAATGGTTGGTTGATAGTCTGGGTCATTCTGAAGGATTAGATGCTTTGTTAACCGGAACTGAGAATGAGACATCTTCCTCAAGTCAAAGTCAGGAACAACCACCTGCTGAACTCCTTTTATTTTGTCTTTAGGAAGATTTGAAAAGTTTTCTGGTTTAAGTGTCTCAGCTGCTTCAGTGATCTTCAAGGAAGTTTCAAAGACTTAAAATAATTTAAGTACAAATAGCAGCAAATGCATGACAATCTGGAGCATGTAAGTTGTGTGAACTATTTTGTCTTGCTGACTTTTGAAGTTCGATATCAAAGAACATATTCTGACCTTCAAGTTTGTTGAGAAATGTTTCTTCCCAGCCACTAGTTAGAGGCTCATGCTGAAGTTCTTCCAGCTCCTTAATGGTTTTTGCATTTAGATTAGGCAAGTTACTAAGCACACTTGAATCCTTTTGCAGACTTTTCTGTAGACCTTTAAGAAGGTAAGTGCCATCTGCCAAAACACAAACTGTTAATAGTCTGTCTTTATTCTTCCATTTTCGAAGAAATCCAGCTGATTCTGAATCATTTCCCTTTTCCTAATTGCACAGGAAGTCAGCAAAATGGTGATGACTAAACTCAGCAAAATGCACTCCTTTGAAGTCCGGCCAATGCAGTGGCTCTGAAAGTCCACTAGAAGCAGCAGCTTCCTTTAATCCATGTGTTTGTACTCCTGAAACATGGAAGTAGCTCCCAACACTGACAGAACTAGAAACATTATATGTTAAGCTTGATTTGTGAGCAGCACTCCATATCTTTATCAAATGACCATGACTTGAATCATGAAAGCACTTTTCTTCTATTTTTTTTCCAGAGACCATTATGTTCACCAGAGTTTAGTCATTCGTCATCAGTGACAATAGAAGAAATGACCTTTATCAAGTCATTCCAAGGTTGAACAGTTTTTGTTGCTTGCTAAATGCACTGTACATAGCCAGTCACTCCTTGCTCTTCTGGATCACAAAAACCAACAAACCGACTAATGAGGTCCCCTTCAGCAGTAATGATCTGTGGACAAACATGCTTACTATCAATTTGATGCCTATCAACCTGAAGACTGACTGCCAGTACCTTTGAGAGCTCTTTATTGACCTGCTTTCGTCCAACTACTGCTGTACAGGACTGAGGTACTGTATTTGATAAGCTGTTGGTACAAAAGGAGTGAAACTATCAATATTTACTTCATCAGCCTTCAATGTTGTTTGAACACAAGATGACCAGCTCCAGGCAGAAATTGTTCCCCTTTATGCATCATTATAAACATCAAGCATGTATGCACTGATTTTCAAGAACATATCTGCTTCCATACACCTTAGACTAGCTAACAAAGGAACAGATGTAGGTTCAGTGCTCTGCATATCACATCTATGCTTTGCTTTCGTAGTAGCCTGATGACAGTCATGCTTTTCATGCTCTGCTGTTATTGCAGGAACTTGCTGTCATTAACAGTGCAACCTCACAACAGATGGATAGTTAATGCAAATTTTACATCTTACAAACTCTCTTGGGTTCCTGCTTCCCATCCTTCTTACAAAACACCTCACACCAGTGTCGTCTCTTGCCTTCTGCTCCATCAGACAATGTTGCAGTGCTTTGACTTGACATTGAAGGAGATTCATATGATCCGACATCGGCCTCACTGGTTTCCTCACTCACTAGACTACAACTGTCAGTCCGTCTACTTTCAGTCTCATTGTGACTACCATCTGGGGAGGCCTCTCTAGTCTTTTTTGCTCCAGAAGGCCACAATGACAAAAAACTCTGCTTCTTGACGGTCAATCATCTCAACATGTGCATGCTACAGTATGCAAGAATCTTAGTGGAGCCTGGTGTTCTTGTCCCCAGACTAATCTGCACTGGGGATGAGGCAAGGGCCAGGGTACTCATCAGCATGGTGCACACACAGTTTTGAGCAAGCCGAGTTCTGATAAGCCTAGCTACTGACAACATGTCCTATTGTACATAGCTGTTGAGAACTTTTTCATGCAAAGACTGCTTCGAAACAATCACATCACTGTTGTTAGTTGTTTAAAAACAGTTATTTTAGGTGCAGCAAAAAAGCATGGGATTGTATCTAAAAACCTCTAAATTATCAAAGTATAGTAAATTCCAAGCATATTTAACTGAAGAAGGTCAAGACAGCCGCTATTACTGGCACTATCTGCTGTTATTTTATGTAATCCTCTGATAGATAAATGAATATGGATGTTACCACACACTGATTGCTGGTATTCAATTGTGGAGACAAAATTATCAGATAAAGAATGGTATGAAAATATCCATGTTTCTAAAGAAATATTGCATACATACTGTTTGAAATTTCCATGGAGATCAATCACAAAGATACCAAATTGTGTAAGGCAGTACTATTTGGGTACAATGGCTGAATAATGAACTGTGGCAAACTTGTTTGGTGGTGTATCAAATACTTTTGTTCATTTATGCATTAAGTATCAGAAGCGTTTCTTTTTTTTATGCATACCAAAGGGCAATGATCTTAAGAATGTCGAGGCTGTACAAACAAAGATGGGGATTTCCTATATGCGCAGGTGCAATCGATGGTACACACATTGCTATACAAGCTCCTGCCGAAAACCATGCCGATTATGTGAACAAAAAGAAGTATCATAGTATAGTTATGCAGGCAGTTGTGCATTGCCGATATCTCTATCATGACATAGTCACTGGATGGCCAGGGAGCATGCATGATGCCCAAGTTCTGTCTAACTCTGAGTTATATAACCATAGCCTAAAATCACAACTCTTTGACATCAATGTGAATGAGAGAAGTCTTGGTGTTGACCTTGGACCAATAATTCTTGGTGACCCTGCTTATCCTTTCCTAGAATGGCTTATGAAAGCATATCCTGAAAACATCAACACTCCAAACTGGCAACGTCATTTTAATCACAGGTTGAGTTGGGTGAGAATGACTATGGGGGACAATTTAGAAGATTTAGCAAACAGGTTGACATGGCAGTTCAATCAGTTGCCTACCCGGTAGCAGCTTTGTGTATTGTTCATAACATTTGTGAACTTAAGAGTGACGTTTTTTTTTCAAGAGTGGTTGGAAGTGTGCAACAACATCAACCAGCCTGAAAGTATTCCTCTACCAAATCAAGCTGCAGACAGACAGTGTGAATTAGATGCCTCAAACAATCGGGATACTCTTGCACAATATTTCTGAACAATGGAAGGTCAAAACATTAGAAGAGGGATTGTATAGACTAATAGTTGTTATATAAGCTGTCTAGCCTTAACCATGCTGTCAAAACAAATTGTTGTAAAATTAATTTATGCCAGAAGTGAAGTTTATGTTCAGCTATGTCACTCAAGTTTGTGTTGTTTTGAAAAAATAATTAGAGAAAGTGAAAAAAAAGTAGTTTGAAATCATTAGGTATATAGAACATAGAGCAATCATAGTTCAAAATTTCCCTATATGCCCCTAAAACACTGTTACACGGTGCAATTTTTTATGCAACTTTTCTTGCAATAATTAGGGCTGAGGCAAGCAAAAGGACTGGTGAGAGCCAATAGGAAGTCTCCAAGAAGTAAACATTGCGAGACAAGTTGCACAAAGGTATGTTACATGCTGTAATCATTGTCAAAAGTAGAACTAACTTCTATTTTGTGCAACACTTGATGCAACTTGCCTTACAACAATTTTGGCCATTGCAAGGCATGTTAAATGGCACGATGGCTCATGGAACTTGTCTTGCAACACCATTGTGAGACTACTTGCATGAAAAATTGTATTGTGTAATAGTGCCCTAAGTAAATAATTTGCATAAATGTAGAAAGTTAGCAGGATTTTTAATTGACTGAGATGCAGGTATTTTACCTTAAGAGCAAGCAAGTTTAGCTTGCCTATCCTTCACATCTGAAATCGAAAATTGTTTATTTGAATTAGAAAAGTATGACCATGAGTACAGTACCTACATGTTCAATAATCAAAAATAGTGCAAACAAGTTACAAAATCTTTTATCTAGAGCATAATAAACTGGTACACAATCTTGTACATCTACATCAGTAATAACCAACAAGAGCCACACTTCACAACGGACAAATAGTATTTCTGGCAAGTGAGAAAAGCACAAATTTGTGCCTTCAGCAAGTTCACGAAATGTATTTACCACCCTAATGAAAAAAATTATCTCAGTTAAGTCATCAAAATATAAACAATATTGAAACAATGTTTCATATTAACCATTATAACTATAATTTAAAATATGTCCTAAAGGTCAGTGATGGTGCCAGGAATTGCCTGATGCAGGGAATAAAGTCCCTGACAAGGCAGCTAAACCTTACAGACCATGACCATGCCTCCTTTACTATTTCGTTATTTGAAGGTCAAAAACATCACATTTTTTGCAAGAATAATTGAAACAACTGACCAGAAACAATTTGCTTTTAGATTTAACATGTAGAAAAGAGTCCATTATCTTTCTTGGCTAAATCAATAACAACTGCTTGTAATTTGTACAGTATATAAATGAGTTGATCAGCAAAAATTCCCCAATGGATTAATTTTTCATAAACAGGGGGGTAAGGTTCCCTGATGTGGGGGCTGTAGCCCCCTCTGGTGCCACCCCTGCTAAAAGTCTCATCTTGGCTGCTAGCAGCTGCAGGGGGATGTATATGACTTAGCGGGCGGTTCCCATACATCATATTTTGACCAATAGTAACTTCTTGGGTTGGACCCTGATTTCAACTCAATAGATTTAGTAGCAACAGTTTATGCTGTCGCTCTTCCTGCTGTCGTTCATTTTCAAGTTCCTTTAGGTGTGTTTCACACTCTATCATTTCTGTCTTTTTTTTTTTTTTTCAGCAGCAGCACAAAAGCCATTGCTTAATACTTCAATTGACTTTTCAAATTTGGTCTTCTTTATCTTTCTTTTAAAAATCTTCACAGGTACCCCTTTTTCCTCTATTTCTTCAGACATTGTTTTCTCTTCCATCTTTCCAGGTAAATCTGAATCATCCTCTTGGTAGTCTTGCTCATTGGCAACTTCATGACCAACATTACTCAATTCTTGTTGACTCAGTCTGGTATTATCATCACTGTCTAAATCTATTAATAAAGAAATGCAATATATGAATTGTTTAGGAAAAGTTTAAAATTGTGTTGCCTTTCTTTCCTGTAGCATTATAGTTAACTGCTGGTTATAATATATATTTTTAATTTATATATTTATTTAGCTCTTCTAAAGTATTCCTAATCTTAAATACTACATCTGCTTTAACACACCCCAGGGTCCAATATAGGTGCTTGGCAGTATAGGTTATTAGCTGTTCAAATGACTAAAATTTTTAACTGAACTGTCATTGGCCATACTTCAATCAAGCTGGCACGCTGGATTTGATGTATCATGGTTACCACAAGCCTGATCCATCTCATCAAAAAAATTCCATTTGTTTCTTTTCTTTGTACTGTTTCTTCTAGTTTTATCCAGATATGCTTCAATTTTTCCACTTGTTCATTACACCTTTTAGAGTACATTGGATTCCTATAAATGAATTTTTGATAAAAACACAAGTTCCATTAAAGTAACAGAGATGTTTCTTATGTACTCAACACTGATTGGAAGGACAGGGTGGTTACAAGCATGTGAATAAAAAATAGTTTGCATTTCTATACAGCAAGTCAGCAAGAGTCAGGGCATGTGTCCCAAGAGTTTTGGAAAAAAAATAATTAAATATTTAATGATTGAAATGATTTTGATATAATGCACCAAAAACAAAAGCCACATAATATTTAATGTTGAAACCAAAGAAGGAACAAGTGCGATAATAATAATATAGTAAAGAGTCCATGAATGTACTTTGTACACTGTTTATTTTAATCTTACAACATACTTTAGTGCCACTTTCATAATCCCACTCTCCCATAATGGTTAAACAAATATAAAGGTGCTTTACATAAATATGTACAATAGCAAAACGTTTTAAAATTGTATACCTTTCTTGTTCATCTCAGCATGTACAATTTTGTAACATGCACTCTTTTCCTTTGGAGTTTTTGCATTGTTGATGCCGAATATTATTGTGTCTTTCATCAGTGAAATTAGTTCTTTCACATCTGCTTCTTTCCATATCGGTTGATGCTGTTGAACTTTTTTTTTTGAGATTTGCTCTGTTTTGTTGCTTGCAGAATGGTCAACTGCACATGCTCAGAATGGAATGTTGCTGACCAGCAACATTACTGGCTATTCAAAAAAAGAGAGGCTTGGCAAACTTTGGCATAGAAACTGTTTACACCACTCCTATTTTCTCTGCCATACCTCATTTTGTGCTTTTGGACTACCTCTCCACATGGACCAAGTACGCACAACATTTTAGTTCAATATGGATGAAAATGTAGCACAGTAGAATTGTTTACACTGCAAAATTCATCTGCACCAAACAAACTCTTTGAGCACTAGTAGCAAAAATTTTCTGTAGTGCGAATGGGCCAATAGTAAATGTACTTTTATATTTTAATATCCTAACTGTATCACCTACTTTAAACTTTGGTAATGGATACTCTGAGAAATTTTGACCAAATAATATGTTCCATACCTCATTTTTATTCGATTTATTAACTTCTTTTGATTTCACTAGAATCATGCTGTGTTTGCTGTTATAGTAATTATACACCAAGACATCCAATATATGAAACCATTTATAGGTTCCTTTACTGTAGAAATATTTCCACATTGCTGTCTTGAGTGTTCTATTAAATTGTTCGACAACAGTGTTTTTTTTAATCGGATTTAGAAGAGAAAATTTAATTTTGTTTCTCTAATAACGTCTTCACACCGATGTTATAGAACTCTTTTCCGTCATCAAACTGGCCTAATTATGGATAATCACTTAAGTGTTCCTTAAACTGTCTCAATAATTCATTGACCACTTTAGTCATGTTAATTGTGTCTGGTCTGTAGACCACAATATTGAAAGCATATAGGCTTAGTATTTCAACAGCTGTTAATATCCAATAATAAATTTTGTTTTGGTTTTTATACTTTCCCATGTCGACTAGGTCCGTTTAAATTTGCTAACTGAGGTAAATAACAAACATTAGCCTGAACTTGTCTTCTTATGACTGGCGTTTATCTGGTGTATGTATCTTGTGACTTCAACCATTACCTGACTTGTTTTCTGTTGACATTCAGCCTGCTATCTAACACCTTTCAATTGAAATACCATCTTTGGGTCATATATCTCTCTCGATACTTGTCCATGTAACTCACTGAATGTTTTGATTCTAGTGATGAAAGAATTAAATACAATAATTCAAGTAACCTTAATTGGTTTGCATGGTGGCTGAGTGAATGATATCATCCGCAGGTTTGACATGGTTGTATTGGTCACTGGGAATGCAAAGCTCAACAAAACTGGATTATAGTATAATCCATTTTCCGTATGACCTCATGGCAACTCCCTGGAATTCAGGGAAATCCCATGAAAAATGGATGACTTAAATTCCCGGTATGACTGCATGTGACATTATGACACAGTTGCATCATTTACATAATATAGAGATCAAGATGGACTTTTCTGACATCTGGTTTTCCAAGTTGATTAATAACGGCTTTATTAATGGGTATTTTACTTTCAATATCAGAACAGTGCTGCACAGAGCCTTTCAAAAATTGTGTACTAGTAATAGCCAGACTGACTAATGAGTTTGACTTGGAATCCATGTAAATGTTATCGTGTATCAATCATATTGCAACTTATTCTTATGAACTTGAACCCTAAATTAATGTCTACTGGCCTGCTTTTCATCTTTGTGTTGGTATTGATGGCTTTATTCTTGCCAAACCCAATAACAGGTCCAAGGGTTTTGCAAATTAATCATGTTTTTGTTTGCTTCAAGGCTCACTGTGCCATAACTGTCAATCTCCTTCACCTAGTTCTTACTGCTGTTATATCGTCATAATTCCAGAATTTTGTTGCTTTCTTGACCAAAATTAATGGGCTATCAACGATACCTGAAGGTCAATCACTTCAGAACTACCCTTAATCAACATCGTTATCTTCATTATATTATACGGTATGTTATATAGTGGATCTATTCAAACAGTATCTTGGCAACTGTTATGAGAAAGCCAAGAAAATTATATAATTGTAAAGAGCAAAGTTAAAAGAGGAATTCATAAAAAAAGTCCCCATTAACAGAAACAGATGTTACAAAAAGTCTACTCTTCTTCAAGGACACAACAAACGGTATAGAAGTAAACATCGACTCTGATACTTTCAAGAAGGACAAGTCTGTGACCAAATACTTTGACAGCAATAAACGAATGTTTCATAAAATCCGGAACAGTGGTGGCACTATTCTGGATCTTCCAAAGGGAAAGAAGCACAAGCTTCAGTACCCAATAAATGGTGCAGATTATTATGACAATTTTCATGTGTAAATGGTTCTAAACTATCCTGTCAATACTTTCAGGGTCTATATCAATCAAAATTATTACTTTATGAACTAGCTTCCACAACTAGATATCAAAAGTGACTATAATGCCAAACAGGACTTGAAGAACCTATATTATAAATCCATTGTTAGCGCTCAAATAGCATCTTATGCTTCTGTTATTAGTATTCAATATTTAACCTTTAGCAACACCATACAAAAACAAACAGCAAGCCTAATGAGATTCCATGTTTATTTTACAATTAGATGGATGACACAGGAATTTACCATGATGAAATATGGTGCAATTACTAAAGTCATGAATAAATACAGCACTGGCTTTTTGAAAGATCACATACCTAAACGAACATGGCAGGAGCTTTTAGAAACAGAAGACCCAAGCTGAGGTGTCACAGAAGATGACAATTACAGGCTAAAAAATCATCCAGGACCAGAATGATTTTGAGAGGTTTGTGGCATTGAAAAGCAATGAAATAACTAAACAAGGAATTGAACTGCTAAGTCAGTCCATTGAGGCTTATTTATATGCAGTTCTGGGTGCCCAGGCGAGATCAAAACAGTATAATAACAGGGTTAGCACTCTAGAGGTACAAAAAGTGTTTAGACTGATCATTGACTGTGATCAATTACAATGTCTCGACCTGGATAAATAACATGAACCAAGCAGTGTCAAGCACCAACATCATCTTCAATCTAGCCATCAGTTCGTCTCTCTTGTTGGTTCCATCGAACATGGTTATCTTGAAAAATCCAAAAGAAGGCTATAACAATCATCTAAAAACAACCTTGACAATGATTTGCTTTGGTGTCAATGCTACATTAAATTACAAGAAAACCCAAAAAAGTGCACCAGGAAGCAACTAATGAAGCCAACACCAAAGTAGTTGTTCATTTTGGCATGACAGCAATCGGTGGATATGTGGCTTAGCATAATGAGCCTTTTTTACAGTTATCAGAAGAACTCTGATGTGAGTGACAATTTTGCAACCAAAACATGTGTTGACGATAACACTGTTTCTAGCAATGGGAACAAGATGGCAGGAACTCTGAACATGAATGGCAATGGCATAATGAATCTGAAAACACAAAAAAATAATGCTGATGACTGTTGCAAACTCAGGGTGGACATAAGAGGTGACACGCTATCAGGCAATATAAATGTGGGGCAACTATGTCACCAGCCTTCCAAATGATCCAGTCCTGCATGTAAATGCTGTCAACAAGAGCTACGTTGATGCAGCAGACAATTTGAGGCAAAAGTTAGATGGATCAGCATTGATGACTAGTGGTTTAAACCTTAGAAACAAAGTGAGCAATGTTGTGAACCCAACAAAGAACACTAATGGAGTTAGTAAAAAATACATTGACAATGAAATTGGGAAGGTCCTTAATGCCCTTGATCTTTTGTATGAAATTGTTGGAAAGCCTAAGAGTAGCAAACTACAACCTATCAAATGTAGCAGGTGGCACTTCTAGAAAAGTGTTATTGGAAGTAATGGCCTGATTCAAACAATTGGGATCTTTCGACCAACTTTAACTGGAACTACTTCCTATCTGTCATTCTACAACAGTGTGCTAAAAGTGGAGTCCAATCTAGACACTACATCAGTTCACTTAATGGCTAAATATAGTTTAGGTCAAACATTAACATTTTTCAAGGATGTTGATAAAAGATACTTTTGTTTGGCTAGAGGTGGGGCATCATGTGGTATGGGCCCTGGTGATTCTCTTAAATCTGACACAATAGCTATAAATACCATTTACTGTGCCTCTGTTGTGTGGCAGGATGGCAAGAATTCTTTCTAGATAAATGGGGTCAAGAACATAGATGAAGCAATGCCAGCATCAGCAAACTTGTCTGTAGGCTAATCAGCCCTCAAGTAAAATAACATTTCCATTTTTTGATAAAATCTACTCTGTAATCACTGTGAAATCGATTAAAAACTCCTGCATAGATGTTGCAGTTGTGTCCAAAAGCCTTGTTTTCAACAGTATATAATATTAGGAAAACAAATGGGAGGAAGAGAGTCGGTCAAAAAGAAGATAAATTTCAATCATGTTGACCCCTAGCTAGATGAAGACACTTTGACAATGCTAAGAAGACTTTACACAACATATCACAAAAGGTCATGTGTCTATAGAAGAATGGATAAAAGGAAGTAGAAAGTGATACTAGTGTTAAACGTACAATCAGGAGCAAAATGTGTTAAGACAATTGATCTTATGGAAGGTGAACTGTGTCATTAATTCCAGAATAGTTTGTCTGATTTCCCCTCCCTCCCCCTCTCTGGCAATGTTGGTCAAGCAGATAAATTTGATATGTTTGACACTCAGCCATAACAGGAGATCAACAATGATATGGAGGGAGGGGAAGTGACGGAGGAGAATAGCTTCTTATGATCATTTTCATGTCTGAAAGAAAATTAATACCAGGGAGTTCATAAATGTCTCAACCATTTTGCACCTGTCGTATCTGAATAAAGAAGTAATCAATAACTAAAAAGAACACGTGAAAAGGGGTTGATATTATTGTTGTGGTTTTGTAATCATGATAAACAGTTATACAAACAAGAGAGTGAAATAAAAAGTTATATGTCAATACAAGAGTAAGATATCACATTGGCGATGAGTACTCAATAATATCATCTCCCCAGACCTCAAATGAAACGACTCCACAAAGTGTAAATCCACATCTGCAGACTTTATGAATATGAATACTTTCAACATTGGCATGCCTCATAGTGTACAACCACCCTTCCCATCATTTGATCCTCATCATGATCGCTACTCTTTGTCAATGCTGGCAAAAATGGCTAAACCGATTTTGAAAGCTTCTTGTCAGTCTCGGAATTTGACTTCAAAGTTAGACAAGGTTTACTTTTAACATACATTGGTGAGGCAACTAACAACATTTTTGACACCTTACCTGAAACCAGCAATATCAAAATTAAACAAATCTTTTGATCCAATATGCAACACTGACATGGCTACTTTTGAATTCTGAGAGATAAAACAAGAACAGGAGGAAACTATCAATGCCTTTTATCACTGATTAAAAGAAAAAGCAGCATCATGTCAATTCAACAATGAAGATTCTGAAACAAATATACACATATTATTCATAAGACAACATACTCTTGATTATGCAGAAAAGCTTTATGAGAAACCATGAGACTCAACCAACTCGGCATACAGAAACACTGATTTAGAGTCTAGGAAGATTGAACCTTCACAAGAACAAATCTGCTTCAAAACCAACGATTTCAGCAAATACATTATTGCCTACAAGAAAGAAATCAACAAAAGAAACTTGACACACATCCATCTTCCCACATGAGGGTGGAATGACAAAATGTCCAACCTATGAAAAACCCTGCCACCAATGTGGAAAGACTGGTCATTTTGCTAAGCATAGCCTGTCAACACTGTCATGAAGAAACAAACAGAAATTTGGCACCTGGACATGCCATCTTCTGAAGAAGACTCAGTGGAAACATTTCTTTTCAGCTTAACAAGTTTGCAACAGCAGCCTGACATCACTGTTTACATTGAAAATATTCCATTCCCATTTATTATTGACTCTGGCTCGTCTGTCAACCTGATTAACACCAAGTTATTCTGGCTAACCCACTAATTGGTTCTTGACAGTATTAACATAAAATCTTTCCATATGGAACTACAGAACCAATCATACTTAATTGACAGTTTGATGTCACCATGTCCTACAAACAACGCCAAACAACAGCTATGTTTCATGTCACAAAATCTAAAACTCGATGTTTTAGATTTGGGCATTTTAACACTTGATGTCAATAGCCTAACCATGACCAATAATCACAAGTCCAAAATACAAACACTTCTGTAGAATCACCAACAATTATTCCAGGGAACCAGTCACCTAAAGAACTGTGAAATCAAACTTGAAATTGATGAATCAATGACACCAGTTGCACAACTAGCACAACAAATACCATATGGTATGAAACAAATCATAAATAAGAAATTAGAATAAATGCTTAACAAGGGATTATCGAAAGAGTCAAAAGTAACTCACCTTGGTTGTCATCACTTGTCATTACCCCAAAGAAATGTGGAGATGTCTGTCAAGTTGTTGATATGAGAAAACCCAACACAGCCCTAACACAACGGCATGTCCAAATTCCTACAGAAAATGCAAGGTGCAACAGTTTTTACAGAATTGGATCTGTCACAAGGATATCTTCAGTCATCATTAGTGCCACAATCACATTACATCACAGCCTTTTCTACTCCTGATGATGGCCCTCGCCAATTTACATGACTTGTCATGGGTGCCTGCCCATCCAGTGAATGTTTTCATGAAAAGGTCCACAAGCTGCTGAGAGGAATACCCAACAGTGAAAACATCTCCAACAATATATAGCTTTGGTTGAAAGACATGGCCACGCATCTGAAACACCTTGAAATGCTACTTGCTACCTTGCAATCAAATGGAACTTTCCATATGGAACCACAAAACCAATCATACTCAATGGACAGTTTGATGTCACCATGCCCTACAAACAATCCCAAACAGCAGCTATGTTTCATGTCAAAATCTAAAACTCAATTTCTTCTTAACTATAGCACCTTTATGGAACTGGGCATTTTAACACTTGATGTCAATAGCCTAACCAAGCTTTCTAAATGTTCCTTTGCCCAGATCCAGAAAAGATTGAGGCAATAGCACAACTACCACATCCCAAACATGCAACTGAAGTCTGTTCCTTTCTTGGATTGACAAATCATTGCTCACAATACATCCCAAACCATAGTACCATCACACAACTGTTATGACAACTCACCGAACCAAATGCTACCTTTGAATGGAACAAGTCACAATAATCCGCATTTCAGAAACTCAAGATGACAATCAGCAGTGTGCCTGTGTTAGCCAATTATGATCTGCATGCACCAACCAAGTTGGTAGTTGATGCATCTCCTTGGGCACTTAGAGCCATACTATTGCAGAATTAAGCTGATACCAGCTATTGTCCAGTGGCCTATGGAAGTCAATCATCAACAAGTACCAAAATCAAGTATGGACATATTGAAACAGAAGCACTACCAGCCATTGTATATGGGCGTGAACACTTCCATATGTATCAGTATTGCAAGAAATTTGAGCTTGAAACTGATCGCAAGCCACTCCCAAATCACACCCAGCCTGCATTGAAAGATGGTAACTTCGGTTACAAGAACACCATTTTAATGTCATATATTGTGCAGGTTCCGAGAACCTAGCAGTTTCACTTTCAAGATTAACACCCCAGATGCCCCAATCAAAGCATGAAAACTATGCCGATCAATATGTCAATCTTCCTGCCAAACACTTCACCTAGAGCAACAGACACAGAAGAAATTCCCTCTGCCTCTGTGAATGATCCTTATCTGCAACATGTCCAAACATGCATGACCAATAACACTTTATACAACCTGAAGCATCCCTGATGAACTATGCAAAATCAACAACATTGTTTTTTGACAAGTATTATGCAACAGAGCAATCGCAGTTGCACATGAAAACCATGCAAGAATTACCCACTGCAAACAATGTCTCAGATCCAAGTTATGGTGGCCGGACATTCATCAAATATTGTCATTCTTGTCAAGTAACAAGTCAGCTAAATCAGCCACCACTGATTCAATCAATGCCATTGCCAAGCAACCATTGGGGACACCTTGCTCTCCACATATGTGGACCATTCCCAACTGGTGAGTACACTTTAGCTCTGATCGATTGCTATTCTTGATGGGCAGAAGTGGAAATCATCACTACAACCACATCATCCAAAATCCTAAAATGGTTAGACTATGCCATTGCTACTCATGGTTATCGAAACATCCTACAAATTGACAGCACGAGCTACTTCACATCACCCATGGATTAGAATGCTTTAATAAAGTTCTCCTGAAAGCGATCCAAATGTCGTTAGTCAAAGGAAGGAATTGGAAAGAATTCATCATAACCATCCATCAAAATTCCCATTCTACACTGCACCGTACCATAGGAAAGGTGCCAACATTTCTCTTAATGAGCAGAGAATTACACCCAAAATACTAATCATTCATCAAATGCCTGTAGTCCTACAACTGATGTCAAGAAAAGTGATGCAGCTTCCAAGCAAAAATCCAAAAGCTATGCCGACAACAGAAGAATTACACCTCATCACTTCAAAATTTGAGAAAAGGCTCTGCAACAGGCCCACTCAAAAAAATTCTTGTCATGATCCTCTAGAAATCATAAACATCAATGGCACACTGATTGTCATGCAAAGCACCATTGGACAAATTTTTTGCCATAATTCATCGCACATAAAACAATCTAACAATCCTAAGAATGCTTTAACCAAAGATACTCACGATGATGAAAATTTAACCAAATTGGAAATCTACCACCAGATGCAGGAAACCGCCTGACTACTTCACTACTTAATCAGAACAAAGAAACTTTGAACAATATTAATTAGTAAATGATGACTAAGTTGACTAAATAAGGGAGGGATGTTGTATATGAATAAGGAAGTGATCAATAACTAACTAGAACACATGAAAAGGAGCCGATATTATTGCTGTGCTTTTGTAATCATGATAGAGAGTTATACAAACAAGAGAGTGAAATAAAAGGTTAAGTCAATACAAGAGTAAGATATCACAGCACCCAATTGTCCAATAATGGGATTTATTCTTTACAGTACAAAATTACTTTTTTTTTTACCCAAAATAGTGTTATTTATGAGGATTTTAATATTATCGGTCTTTAAAACTTTATTTTGGTTGCTCTAATGTGCCCTATAATATTTGATATGCTATTTTAAAGTTTTCAAGGCTTATAGCCAAACGCCCTTTTACCCATAATCACTGGTCCATCAAGTGGGTTTGCACTTGTTGAAGCCGAATTGTTCAAAATTGCTTGGTCATTCTGCTCTATCTGAATGACTGAGTCATAAAGATATGAAACTGTTAATTCCTCAAGTTGTGTTTTAATGTCAACCTGTCTCTTCATTTGTGGTTAAAGGCATCACGATAATGTTTATTAATAGTAATTATAACAATTAAGTAATTATTACTAACAGCTCTCTCCCTGCAGTTTATTTTATACATCAACTAGGCCGTTAGGGGTTGTTTTTGGTCAAAGTAACATTGACAGTACATGGACAATCAGGAGTGCAAGGTGAACTGTGTCATTAAGTTCAGAATGGTTTGTTTGATTTTCCCTCCCTCCCCGTCCCTAACAATGTTGGTCAAGCAGATAAATTTGATATGGAGGGAGGATAAGTGAGAGAACAAAGACAGCTTCTTAGGACCATTTTCATGTCTTAAAGAAAATCAATGCCAGGGAGTTTATAAATGTCTCAACTATTTTGCACCTGATTGTAGTCTCTATCTCATCGACAGGGTCAGCAATAGCGAAGCCAGTTGTCGCTCCTTTGTTTGTGTCCATCACTACAACATCGCCTATCTGGCAAGAACCAAAATAAATTCCTACATTGAAAACAGTAAACTAGCCAGTGCTATATATGACCAAGTCTTGAAACAACTGAAAGGCTACACGAGAGGCCTAGTATTTGATGAAAAAATATCGCTGTCAGATCTAAGGGCCATTGATAAAATAATTTCCGGCAACTCTCCACTAACATCTAGCAGATTTGTGAAGAAATATTAACAAGTTTACACCATGTAGAATGTATGGATGACATTGAACTGAGAGACACGGACTTTGGTGGCAGCCTAGAGAGCAACAATTTATTGGGCAATTCAAGCTGGTTGAGCAAAAAAAGCAAGCTTGTGACAGCCGTTGAGAAAATGTTTGGTGAGAAAGATTACTATTGTAACACCAGAAGCATTGGATTTTTGTCCAATGACATTCTTTTGCTGGAACCAGAGTGCGTCAATGTCAGGTTTATAAAATGGCTAATGGACAAGAAAGGTTTCAAGATCAAGAACACACTCAGTCAAAGTGGCTTTTTAGTCAACTATGATTTTTCCTATGATGCAGGCAATGTATGGAACATGGTGAGGACATTTAAGACCACTGACACACTTCAGAATAGTGAGAACAGGCAATTATTAAACATGCAAATGCATATAAAAGTGGTAGAAGGACTAGTAACTTGTGCTTAGCTGAGAAAATCTGCATTTTAAATGCAGACAAAAACTTACTATTGAACAAAATATCTGAATTATTATCTAAGTGTCATCACAAAAGCAAATTTTATGCTTTTAATGTCAACCCTCCGTAATAACTTTAGTCTGATGATTGCCTTTTAGTGTGAAACTTGAGTTGCTTTTATCTCCATGTTATAGTCTTTAACTTTATATAGATGAAATGTTACTAAAGGATGTTCGTCGTTACTATTAGTTTCATGCCTGTAGATGATCTTCAGACAATTGTAAAAAATTCTGTCCAATTGCTCTTATATAGAAGATATTACATAAGTTCCTTGGAATGTTTTGACATCATTGTGTGTTTGTGGTACAAATAAGCTATAGCTGCATGGACAATGAGGAGTATCATAAACAAACATAATGCAAATGTATTGTCAAAACAACCACACACCGCCACAATTGCCTCTGAGCAACACTTCTGCAACTGCCAAACAAACGAAAACTGCCCTCTACAAGGTAATTGCCTTGACAGAAACCTTATCTACCAAGCCGACATAACAACAGCAGATGACAAGACTACAAAGAAATAGATTGGCATGACTGTGAACCCATTTAAAACCCCCTTCAATAACCATAAGAAATCATTCTGCAATGCTAAGTATTCAAAAGAAACGGCCTTATCAAGCTGTGTCTGGAAACTGACAAATGATAACTGGGAATACTCTATTAAATGGACGATATTAAAGCACGTGGAAGCAGAAGATGCAATTTGTGCCTGGATGAAAAAATGTTTACCATGAAGATGGACCCAAAAACTCTTCTGAACAAAAGATCAGAAATCTTTGCAAAGTGCCGCCACCGAAACAAACACTGTACCACAAACGCACAATGACATCAAAACATTCCAACAAACTTATGTAATAACTTCTATACAAGAGCAATTGGACCGAATTTTTTCCAGTTGTCTGAAGATTGTCCACGGGCATGAAACTAATAGTAACAACAAACGTTCTTTAGTAACATTTTATCTATTTTGCTCTATCTTCCAGGATATCGAGTACTTTAAGAATTGTTGATAAATCATTCGACTATACATATATATAAGGCTTGTTGGAAGAAGTGGAGTTGCTGTAATGCTTTGCTTTGAGTTTTTTCATTAGCAAATTGTTGACTTTGGCTGGAAAACCATTCCAAGACAAAAGATTTGAGGACATTAATTTGCCAGTTGAGTAACAGACCTACTACATATTTTGAAAGCAAGGTAAAACAAAGATTTAATCCAAGTGACTTTGCAACCCGAAGGGTTTAAAGCTGCAATAGTGGATGTATTGCCTGGTATGTAGGGCCACCAAGAGGTCTTTTGGGGCCCCTAACGACATCACATGTGTAAGCATTGTTGCTGCTATTACCAATAATTGTTAATAAAAACATTTTAATTCAAAATTATCATAAGTTGTTATTTGGTAATTATCTCTAATCCTTTACAATTATGGAACTTATTGATTATAAACATCAATGTAACTATGTTGCATATCTACATAACTAAATTGATATATAAAGATATTTAAAAAAGAATACATATTAAAATATACATAGATAAGAAAAGAAGCATCTGCCATGTTTATTTTGACTTTGATTGGGCATGGCATGTGTGTGCACTAATGCACTGTGACTGGACAGTTGTTTGAAGACATTTTGTTTATTTCATCCAAAGTCATAGACAAAGCCAAAGATACATATGGCAAATTTTCTTCCCTCTTAAAGAAGGCTTAGCTAGACGCCAAGGGCTTACAAGACAAGCTCGATCTCTGGACATTAGGATTGTCTAGAAAATCTTCTTTCTGGCTTTTTCAGCTGCAAAATTGTCTATTAAGTCTTCAAAGTGTAGGCATCTTGCCAGGCGATGCTCTATGGATAGTGTCATAAGGTTGGCCATCCTCTCCTGTGTCATAGTTGATTGCAGTCTATTTTTTTATCAGAGCAAGTTTGCTGAAGGAACGTTCAGCTGATGCCACCGATACAGGAATAGCTGGGAAAATATGAAGGCAAATGCAAATCTGTGGATACAAGGACTGGATCTTCTTCTCAAAAATATAATTTAGCAAAGCTAATGCCTTGTTTCTCTTAGCTGTTACCCCATCTCCAAGACCACTACAAAATTTAGCATAATGGCAAAGCTCCTCCTCCAGGTCATCCTTGATGACATCATTGGGATAGCTCTCAGTAAGGCTTTTGGATTGTTTCTCAACGTCATGGCTTGGATTTCTAGGAGGATTCACAATGAACTCAAACATGTTTGCAATTTTCTCTACCACTTCAAATTGTTCTGTTCGCTGCAGCAAAAGATTGTCCAAAGCCAGGTAGAATGTTTACTTTGAATGCTTCTTCTTGGATAGAATGGACATGCTCCTCTGTTTCATTCGGATTTCTGATCTTTTTCTGTCAATGTCGTCTGCTGTTGCAAGGCGGTTGAAACCAGCTTTGCCTCTTCAAGCACTTTTCCCCACGAATCTCGAAGGGTCTGGATATCTTTGCGTAAGCAGCCAAGATATTTGGACTCTTCTGTGATAGAGATGTCTGCATATTGCAGTAGCTTGTTGACATCATCTATATACTGGAGGGTTTTGAGCCAAACTGTTGCCAGCAGAATGTATTCAAATGACTTCATCCATGTGAGTAGGTATTCAGAATCACTGTAAGCTTCAGCTGTTAAATAAAGCTTGATTTGCATTTTGGAGAGGGCCTCAAGCATCCTTTTGTGATTCTTCATGAGTGGTCTGATTGCATCGATTCTTGTGCTCCATCTGGTTTGTGATAGACTGCAATGAAACGCCTACAGTTTCCTTCAGAATCTTCCAACGGGATGGACTTGCAGAAAACAAATTATAAAGCTTTTTGACATTGCCAAAAAAGATCTTGATTTCAGGTGCCACCTCAACTGCATGCACACCACATAAATTCAATGTGTGTGTGCTACAAGGGGTGTAAAAGGCCTGAGTATTTTTTTCCAAGATTAAAGCTTGCACTCCTTTGTAGCACCTGGACATGTTTGAGCCATTATCATAGCCCTGGCCTCTGCATCTAGCAAGGGCGATCTCATGATCTTCTAGAGTGCAAAGGATAATTCGACAGATGTCTTCACCTTTCTTCTTCAAGAAATCTTTGATGGTAAGAAATCTCTCAACCACTTCCCAGGTGCTGTTCTTGAGAACAGTATATCATAATATGAAGATGAGTTGCTCTGTACGAGGAACATCTGGTGTTCCATCCACTATCAGACCATAATAAAAGGTCTGATCTATTTCTGATAAGATTTCATCTAGAATCTTTCTTGAACAGATCGACAGGAACTCGTTTTGACTTTGCCATGACAAACAATGAGCTTGCATGCGCTCCCCCCTTTTTTTATGCTTCGTGACCGTATCTAAATGTTCCTTTATTGTTGGGTTGTAAGAGCTAATGAGTTCTAGAATTCAAAGAAATAAACTGTTGCCCAAATCTCCTACATCAGAACTCGAGCCTCTAAAGGGAAGATTTCTTTCAGCCAAGAACAGCATCACTTCAAGCAGACATCTCAAAATCTTTCTCTATCTCTGTTGCTCGGCAGCAAACAGCTCTTGTTGAGGGCGGTCTATTCCATTCTTATTCTCCAAAGAAATGAGGAGGTCTCTCCACATGATATAATTAGAGACATGCATTACACTTCTCTTGTGGGTCTGTACTTTCTCATACAGTTTTCGCCAGTTGTCTTTACAACCTAGTTCAGGATGACTAAAATCAGATAGTGTCAAAGAGGGGGGTTTAGTGTTGAAAAGGCAACATGAGAAGCAGTAAAGACTCGATGCCATTTCACTCCATACCAGCCAGTCCCTGTTAACTGTTTCACCATTGAGCATTCTCTTGGAAAATATGCTCATTGGAAAAGATATATTCTTGGTATCTTTTGGCAAGTTGTTAGGAATTGTCGGAGGTCCCATGACAGCAATGGTATCTCTGTCTTTGTCAGAAAGCCTTTTCCATGTTGCAACATCATTACTTGGTGGTACTGGGGTGGGCTCAGTGGTTTCATCAATAACATCGGCAACTAATTTTTCTGATACTGTTGATTCACTTGAAGTCGATGGACCCAATACTTGGATGGGTGTTTTCTTGTAACCTGTCTTCGCTGGTTGGACTGATGCCATACTCCCATTACTGCTTCTCTTCTTGAATAGGTGAGTTACTTGCTTCACAAGAGATTTCTTCATATTCTTCATCATTTGAAGCATCCTGCATTTCTTCTCCAAATTCACCCCAGTTAAGTTGATCTAATGTCTGTCTTCCTTTTGGCACAACCAGAGAGATACCTTCTCTTCATTCAGACTGCTGTTTGACTAGTAATAATTATTACTGTATTTGTGACTATGACCGTCAGACTTATGCAATGAGTGAAACCACTAGAAGTGTAACACAATATCAGTATTTACACATACAAGCAGGCGCAAGAGGCATCACATTTCACATAGGTGTAACGTTTCAACTAAGAACAAAAGCACATGGAAACCGTGACATGTGAGATGAATTGGCAAACGTTTTCGCATTTTGTGTTGACATGACTTTGTCATCTACTTCCACTGCAAAGTAAAAGAGACTTGTTCTTACAGTTGAAGACAAGTTGACAGTTTGCGATCTGGTGAAGGTTCCTTACACCGAAACTATGAATCAATTCAACATTGGGAAATCTACAATAAGGGACGATGGCAAACAAAGTGGTGAAGAGGATCTTGTTCTGGAAGATAGGAATTCCTCAATTTGTCCTGTCTTGCAGCAGAGGCAATGCAGATGTTTGATGGGTGTTTAACTTAGCTTTGTGCCCAACTGGAAGCTTCCATTGAAAACACATCTTCTGTGGTGATGCGATGCGAATTGGTGGCACAAAAGCGATAAGCTTCAAGAAAACAATCAGACATTAGATCTTTTTTTGTGTAGACAAGATGTGACATTTCAACTTTGAGAACATTTTTCCCAGGTTCTTTTGTAATATTTTTTCTTTCAAACTTTTCATTTCAGCTGAACAATTGTCTTCCTCGAGGCTTTTACAAATTTGATAAGTCTGTTAATTGTAAACTGAAGACTTTTACGCCGATCAAAACCTAGGGCAAAAATATTTTCTGGGGAAATTCGTCATGTTTGCAAGCAATTTTTATCATCAAAGCTTGATTTTACAATGTGCCAGAGTTCAATTTCTCATCACACATGGCAACAGATTTGGTTTAAGAACATTATCAGTGACCGATCAACGATTGCAGAGTCATAGATAAAAAATTCGATTATCCGGTATTTTGGATTATCTGAACGGTTTTCCGAATTGTAATGTACCAGTTGTTCAGATAATTGGGGAAGTACTGTAAACAGTTATGCAACCAAACTTTCTATCACATCATGTCATCATAGATTCATAGTATCAAATATTTCTTGGGCAGAAATCTTTATCAAAGTATGAATATCAGAGCCCAACTCTGAATTCTATTGTAAAGCCATCTCATAAGAAAACGGAACAAACACACTTCGATTTTTCGTTTCAGAGTGATTATATCACATTAAAAGATCAATAAATCGAAATCACACTTTTCGGGGCCCCGCGCATTCTGGAACCTCATGCTTCCCAGGGCACCCTGTGCATTCCAGCGCCTCATGCTTTGTGGGACACCTGCACTGCCCACAATCCCCAAATGAAAAAAATGAAAAAAACGTGAATGACTATGTTGGCCCCCCCCCCCCAGCCGCCCTGCTGGTATGAGTATCTTTTCAATAGACATTTATGTCATTGTCAGAGTTTTTAATCAAGAAAATGAGTCTTACCATTGGAAAAGCTATCAACTGTGAACTTTAGGTTTTTGTCAAAATTGTTAAATTTAGATAACACAACAGGAATAGCATAGGTATTTAATTAACTTGGAAACCACTTCTGTAAGAATAGTGTTGGCTAGGACATGGACTTGTTTGTATAGCTGTTTATTGAAAGAAAAGGTGGTTTTAGTGCAAGAGTCTGAAATTAGTTTTCTTGAGGTGCATTTGGTAAGGGCAGTTTCTATTTGGTTTTGACAAAAATACGTTTTAAAATTAACATTTTTTTTTTTTCAGAGGAACATTGGGAAAAATATACTCAGCATCAAATGAAACAAATCGATATCCTTCCATAGGTCATAAACAATTAAACTCACAGAAAGATATGCTTGTGGAGAAGTGAGTCTGGTAGACATGGGGTCAGAGAAAACCTTCTTAAACTTATTAGGGCTGCCCAAAAGAGAAGCTAATGAATTAAAGTCTTTTCATTCATTGAAACTTAGTTTCCAAAACTGTTTGCATTTGTTGGTGTTATGGGAATTTTTTTTTGTGATAGAAACAAGTGTTCAGCAGGCTCTTTTCTATTTCTTCTATTTTGCAGTTATTATTGCTTGGGGAACCATTATGATCCTGTTTGATGTAAGTGGATTTAGTAGTTAGATTGATGGTAGAGAAAGTTTTGGTTACATTGGCATTTGGATGATCTCTGTGACTTAGTTGATTAGTGTGTATTGACTATTCCTACAATCTGTGGGATGTTCATTCAGCATGATAACTAAAATTTTTTATTGACTCTTTAAATGAGGGGAAGGTGTCCTTTCCCTTTTCTATTTTGGAGCTTCGTTACCTTTTCTGACCATTTAGTTTTGAACTATCCTGGCATTTTCTCAACTAGTGACTGGATTCGTGAAGGAAAGTTGAAGACCTTTAAACTTTTGATAGATTCTGAGGCAATTTCTATTTTTTGGAGGACATCGTTGAATTCTTCTAAGGCTGTGGCATCATTGGGACTTATCTTTGGCCAGGCATTTAGAAATCTGCTCCAACAATTGCATTGTGCCTAAATTGATCCTTTAGAATGTCTCATGCATGTTTATACGTAATCTCTGGAATTGCTCTTAAAGTCTTCTCGGTTTTGCCATTTAAGTATGGTACATAAAGTGTAATTTCTGTTCAGGTGCAATGGGAACAGAGCCAATTAGTGTATTGAAAGCTGTCTACCACAGGAAAAACTTTGTTTTATCCTTATCGTCTCCTAAAAATTTCTGGCTTTGCTTATGGCATTATGCATCGGTTATTTATAATGAGTTGTCTTGGATGGAAGTGGAGAGTCCATGGTAATCTTACAGATGTGTTAGACAATAAGGAATTGTTGGGGTTTGGTGTGTTGATGGTTTGAAAGGGTGCAGATGAGGGGTCGAGTGTTGTCACATCTCTATTACAGTTGGTAAGGATAAGTTGGGTTGAGAGTTTCTTTGGATGATTGGCATGATTTTCTTGACAAGCTAAATCTCTTTGATCCAATTTCTTCACTTTCAAGTTCTTTAACGTTATCCCAAGCATCAACATGTATTACTTTCAAACTTTCAATTGGGTTTTGTTGGTTTTGGTTGGCTTGCATGCTTAATTTGTATGGGGTCTTGTAACAGAGCAATCCATTGATCAAAGGTTAGCCCCCAAAACATTTCTGTGGCAACTTGGCAACTTAGTTGCAGACTTAGTATTTGGACAAAGCTATTCTTCCAGAATTGAAAAGGTCACAAATTGTGTTTGACTACATAAATTCTCACGAGGCCTGGATTTTTTTCAACTCCCTTTGTTGTAAATAATAGGTCCTTTTTTTCCCCTATTCTTCAACTAAAATTTGAGTCCTTGATCATTATAAAAATTTATGATTTAATGTAATCCTGCTTTATTGATTTGTGTTTTCTTACAGTAAAATAGTATCATGTCTACAAAGTACACAGAAGTGATTTGTCTATGCTGCAAAAAAGAGGTCACAAGGAAAAATTTAAAAGCTTACAATGATACAAAGCATGGTGGTAGAGTCCTTAAATATAGATCAGCTGTATCAAGAGATATTTCATCATTGTTTGGTAATACCATCCAACCCGACATTTCAAACATCCATTCATCTCAACCAACTTCAGCAACTGGTAATTTACAATAAATGTCACTTTTAAATGACTTCTTCAGGTGAATGGTTGACAGAAATATTCCTCAGAATAAACTCAGACTCATATTTCAGACAGGAAGAAATTTTTTTGGGTGGATTGCATCATCGACTGTAGCTGTAATAATTTATATTTCTTGCTTGATTTTCTCTGGCTCTTTGCAAGAGTGTATTGACGATTCAAATGAAGCTAAGTTAATGCAGAATTTCTTGTCACCTGATGTTTCTTTGATCAGAAAATCCGAATTCATGGCCAGAAACTCAGGCCTGTAAGCGATGCGGTGTGTGGGCTCATGTGGTTCAGTGATTCAGCAAATTATACAGATCAGTGTGGTTCAATTCGGGAAAGACAACATGGCGGTTCGTTTTTACCAACAATTGCACAATTTAAGCACAGCTGATTTTCTTCTTGAAAATAAGAAGAAAAGAGGGAAATTTTATGAAGTAGAGAGAGTAATTTCCAGAAGAACGCAGAAACGAAAGGTAAAGCAACTAAATATAGTTCGATAGTGCTTAATGTCGTCACATCGTAACCTTAATACATGTAGCTTTTTGGTGGCTTTATTAATAGTTTATATTAAAGTTATTGACTTCGAATTCGCTCTCCTTTATACACATTTTAAGGTTGAATATCTTGTAAAGTGGAGTAGGTATAGTTCCTCGGACAACAGTTGGGAACCTGAAGAAAATTTAAATGCTTTTGCGTTGAGGTACGGTACATGTATTAAAGACTGAGTCGTATTATTATGCATTTCACTATGCTAGTGTTATGAAGTTCTATAACATTCATATATATATAGTCGCAGACTGTCTGTGAAGGATATTTAAAACATTGACGTCTTGTTTTCTTGCATTTTGTCGTAGAACATATTTGAACCCACAACCAACAGCTGAATTGGTTTCAGCTGGAATAGACATGCTGCACACTGCAATTTTAGAGAACCTAAAATCCAAAAGTATGTTGCCCACACTGGTGAATTTCAGGCATGATGTTTTTCAATACTTGTTTAAAAGCAGGGGTGTGGAGAGTGAGGATGGAAGGCATCTTTTACTTGAGAAAGATGATTTTGCTAGGTGCAATCTACCTCGACAGTGGGATCAGATTTTGGACAGATTGGGGAATGGAACAAAGGTGGAATTTCCTGTGAAAGCAAAGCTGTTTCTTTCACACAGCCCCAAAACCCACCAGGTTATTGGTGGAAAAATTGTGTTAATGCAAAGATATCAAATAGAAAAACTTTCTATTAACTGTAAAAAACAACCATTTTTTGTTTCAGTATAAAAAGGTATAAAAATAGTAAATGAAAACCTTTTGAGGTGCACTGGGACTTTCCAATCGTTCAGTTAATTATTTAGTTTCAAGTTTTTAATATTAATATAAAAAAAAAAAATTTTCATGAGAGCAACAACTTGTTCTAAAATTGCTACTGTTTTGGCTTGGACATTTTCTATTATAACAGGCTGGTCCCTATGTACCTCAAAAATAGAGCTTACGTATATTAGTATTTTTAACTTTGATCAAGATTAGCTGCATGGTTGATTAATTATTCATGATTTGATAACAAAGCATTTATTTGAGTTTGGAACATTATAGCCTGAAAGATAACTCTTGATGTTTAATGAGCCAAGGCCCTTTGTCAAAACACTAATGTATATATGGTATTTATTGTAAAATATGACTAATTTCTACTAATCAATTAATGTAAATGCTTCAAATGTTATTCAAGAAATTAATATATACAGAAAAGGTTCTGGTATATTCTACTATTAGTGCATTTTGTTCATGTCATATAGATATTTTTCTATTCTTTTTTCTTTCCTCTTGAAGCTGGTGCTCCCAGTACTCAGTATTTTTTTTAGTGTACATTCTCTTTGCACGTTCTTGCTTTCTCAAGTCCCATTGCCGTGACTCAAGTTTCAACACGTCTGCAGCAGCATTCCAATTGTTTGATTTTCTTAACACTATGCTTCATGCAACATCGTTATTTTTCTCAATGCCTTGACCACTAAATATTTTTACAGTTTTGTATGTCTTTAAAAATGTTGGCACATGGTAAACCATGGCATGCATGAATGGGGTTATATTGCTTTTTGCATAACCAACACATCTGTCTCCTAGTTTAATAAAAAATTAATCCATTCTTCTGCTTTACAAAAGTAGCTTGTAATCATTTCTTCGGACGGTGTTTTGCAAGAGACTATAGAATAAATTATAGAAAACTTTATCCAAAGGCTTCTTGTTTCAATTTTGGCAGCTGGACGGATCAAACCTTCAAGCTTTTCCAGAAGTTCTTTCAATAATTTCTTCTTGTCTGGCCCTAAAAGACTTGTAAAATCATAATGTCCTGAGCCTTTGCCATCTGCATTAGGTTTTTCCCAAATCTCAAATGAGACCCCACAAGATCGAATCGCATTTTTTAAATTATCTAAATGAATATTTGTTTGATCCTTCTTTCTCTTCTTCCAGTTGTCGGCCTCATCCCATTGCACTGCTTCAGTGACCAAATTTTTAATCAAGACATCCATGATTCTTAATAGCAAATGCAGTTCATCTAGTATCACATGATCCAACTCAATGTTTATAAGAGGGGTATTCACACAACAGAAATTTTTTGTTTTCTTCCCAGCTAATTCATTAATTTCCTTTAACGTGTGCCGACGATTTGGTGAATTGTAGTGGTTCAAATCATAAGACATGTTCCACCTCTCATCCTTATGAATCTTGCACCAAGCACATGCATGATTTGAGGTGGCCCCACAAAGACCCATCATAAGTAATATAAATTTATAATTGCCACCAAGAAAGAATTCCAAGTTTACTGTATCTTTTCCCAGATCTATTTTTTTTTTTTTTTCTCTTACCATGTCATTTATGTCATTTAATACATCTTTAAAACAGTTCTTCAAAACATCATAATCCTCTTTACCTTTAACAATAGTTATGGTGTGATTTCCCTTTGCTGCCAAAACATCATCAGAAGATTGCAAAATGGCAGAACTCATCAAAATAAAGCTCGAACTCCTAGTCATATTAGCCCCATCTGCAAAAATTTTGACTCTGATTGTTTCATTATCTTTAACAGCATTTGGGTGGGTAATTGTATATTCTTTTATCCTGTTTTTTAGCAACTCCTTGAATGGAAGTTGTGCTCCATGCTCATCTCCCAGTGTAGAGGTTATGTGATACATTTTGTTAAGTTGGTCTCTTCTTTGCTTAACTAAGTATGACTTAGGAAAGCCATCTACCAACATAGTTATCTCATGGTAAAATGCATCACCCACACAGAACTTGTCCAGGAGAAACAGAACTTTATCTACCTCGCTTTTATCATCATCCGAGAGAGCATCAAATCCAGAAACATTATCTGTGTTACCGGTACCACTGTTGTAAACATCTAAATTATGCCTAACATTAGAGTGGATTTCTTCAACGGTTATGCTTTCTAATTCCAATCCAAAAGATTTTGCAAACCATAAGGCGGTTTCTGCACAAGACAAAAATTTTTTGAGAGTCCTTGACTTTTTCCCCGTTTCTGAAATATCTTTTCCCTGATGCTGCATTCTTTCAGATTTTTCCAGAAGGTCAATATATCTCAGTAGTTCTTCATTTTTTGACTGCAGGTTTTCAATTACTTCATCTCTTTCTTGAATGGCCATCTCCATTTCATGGTAAAGTTTTTTAGTCTCCAAGCCTAAATTAGTGTTGCTTTCCTTCCATTTTTCCAACTCATCGCAAACAAGTGCATTATCGTCTTTAAGTTTTGTAACAGAAATTGTTTGTCCATTAAATATATGGAACGTCTTGGTCCTTAAATCCAGTTGTTGCCTCTTTCTACCTATAGTCTTGCCATACTGCCCATACACCTTTGCTGCCATAAGGTGAAGGGCATTATTTATTTCTCATCTCACAACTGGATCAGATGTAAAGCCAAATGAATTTCCAGGAATTGCAAATTCAAACAACTCAATATAAGTAAACTGGAGAAAATTTGAAGGTAAGTTGAAGTTGATATCGGTTGAATCTTCACAGGTGCAGGATGTTTGGATGGGCTTTTTCAATACAATCAGGTTGTACCAGGCTTTCAGTAGTGGCAAAGGAATACGCACAGCAAACAATATATCATTAGATGTAGATTTGGCAGCATATGTTAATGAAGGGCTTTCAACAGATAATTTCCATTGCAAATAAGTATGCATGGGGCACAAAGGCGGAACATCCAACATTGCAAATACAGCCCGATATATAACCAAGCACAATTATAAATATAGTAGACCTCACAGTGGCAGAATCTGGATCGATGTTCGATTTCGAATACTTATACAATATTTTTAAATGTTAATTATATTGCAATTCAAGTTGCAAAGTTAAATTTCCTGCGAAATTGCACAATTTAAAAGCCCGAAGTTCGTAATATCAGCGGTCAACACCATGGTAACATAGCAACAGCTAAAGGAAAGTAATGGCGAACAAGAAAACAAACTTTTGGTACGAAATTTTGATGTTTTCCTGCAAAGTACGATGTCTTTCTCCCTTCAAAATGGACAAAGACCACTCTGCAAAATTGGTGAACTTCATCACGTTGGGGAACACATTAGTATATGTTTTTAAGCTTCTCAAGCATGATGTAAATAAAGATAGAGTCTGTACGAGCTAGCTCTGATATGAACATCTGCCGATGCCTGCCAACAACGAGCAGAAATTGTAACTGTAAGGTACCTAATATGTCAGGATCACACACTTTCTCATACGATGACTATGGTCAAAATATTGATTCTCGGGAACATAGTTAGGCAGCTCGAATTGTCCCCAAATCTTCAGTGGTAAAAGTTCGATAAAATTAGTTATGTTTTGGATATGGACATTCACGATTTCTCAATTGTGGGTTATGTAGAATGCAAATTTCAATGATTTCCCACTCTTATCTTAGAGTAAGACTCCATATTGGATTCCTAAATTAAATCTAAATCGCGCATGCTTGGCAGCCATGTTGGCCTGCATGATATCAAACAGGCAATAATTCATGGGATTATTGTCAGGGCAACTACAGTGCAGTCAAGACTTTGATCACATATAGGAAGAGTCTCTCAACTCTATGCCAAAAGCAGTAACATTTCTGGAATTGAGTAGGGGACAGGCCACAAATCAAAAATTCACGAGTCTGGGGCATTTACCCTTGGAAATTTTTTAACTTTGTGACTTCCAAAATAGCATGTACGGCATTTCCCAACAGACAAGGGCTTAAACACGGAGCCATGCTATAAAGGCAGTCTGACATCCTCAGATTTTAATCCCCACTTAAAGGTCTGGTACATCCAATGATCTGGTTGCGTATTATTGTGCATGTATTAGATCATCCTTGGACTATACGTGCCCAGTTTTTCACAACTCTCTACCAACCTATTTACATGACGACCTGGAAAGGGTTCAAAAGAGAGCCTTAGTGTGTATTTTTCCTGGAATACCTTATGCTGATGCACTGACATGCAAGAATACCTTCTATTAAAGATCACCACAGTGTTATAACTCAAAAATTGTTTCAAACTATATCTGAAGACCCAGAACACAAGATCTTCCATTTGATCCCAAGCGCTAATAAAAATCCCAAATACAATCTTAGGAAAAATAGGGAGTATTTACTTCCATTAGTAAGAACAAATAAGTTCTCGGACTCATTTATTATGAGTAACGCTACCAACACATCGTATGAATGACGAATTTGACCTTTAGTTTAAAGTGTTAGATTTTTGACTTTTAACTTTCAAACACTTTATTAGTAAATAGTTGATATTATTGATTTTTGTAAAAGTTGCACAATTCAGTGTAAACTGCAAGGTAACTTATTAAATAATCTATCTATCTATCTATCGGTTAATGAGATGTTCCATTTGATTGGATGAAATGAACAATGATTGACAGTATGAAATTGATTTTTGTGGCAAAACGAAAGCCACGGACTCCGTCACAAGCTCAAAGTTGATATGCAAGAGTAAAGCATCCTGGGAAAATACACTGATCTGTTCTTGATCTCGCTCTTCGATAACAGTTTTTTGAAACTTACAAGATATCATGGTGGCAGAAAGTCAAGATCGAGCATTCAGAATGGTCAATAGATACAACTTGTGTTTTCAAGCAAAATGTTTCATTCCATGCACAACTATATATGTAAATAGTATAGTGTTACCCTTAGTCATGGTACTACATCTAAATTGTTTTCTTAGCTTATAGTAAAAGTTGAAGGGTTGGAAGTGCATATCTAGCCATGATTGACAGCAAAATATCGAAGAATATTTCACTGGACCATAGTTTGGTGGCCAAAAACAAGTAGCTTTGTAGCGTGTTACATTGTTTTTGTTTCAAGTTAGAAATAAACTCTGACATCCACAGTGGGGGCAACATTTCATACACTGAATGATCCTGAATAAGGCAATGAAATCCTTGTGTGGAGAGCAAAGAGAGCATCCAAAGTCTGTCATAGCCTGGACAAGTCTTCTGAATGATGTGTTTTATCCCACTTTTCAAACAATTGCCTGGTGAAATGCTACAAAATATTCAAAATCCATAGTCCTGCAGAGATGAATGAACTAGAATCTTTATTCTACTTTATCAGTAAACACCAGCAAAATCCAGACAATAATGTTTGGTACAAGAAGTCTCCCTCAGGGAAGGATGAAGTCAGGAGGCCACTTTTGAAAGCTCCTCAAAACAATTCCAAACACACAACTTGTATTTCAAAGCTACTTGATTCAGATGTACCTGTGATTGTGTAGCCCAGGTAAGTCATTGCCAGAATGTGAGAGGTCTCAAGATTTATACAAATCATTATCTGATCAACTTCAGCAAAGAATGTCGTTTACATTTAGTTGCTCAGCAAATGCCCTGACAATGAGCAAGTTCCCTTACATCCTTTGTTCATATTCATGACAAAGAACCAAGAGAAAGCCTTGCTGCAAAAAGTGAACAGTTGCCCAATGCATATTCCAAGGAGCTAAGTTTGAGAACTGCTCTTTCAAGTCATAAATTGTTCAGTTATTGAGGTGGCCCTTCCATGAAACCAGTACCAAGGACAAAAAAAGCCATTTCATTTGCTGGCTTCAGTGTTCTAATGATATAAACAACTTGCAAAAGGTCCATATTCTTGAATGACTGGAATCCTTGGATAGATACCATATATATATATATATATATATATGTGATGAAAAGTTTGTTCTCAAGCTTTTATCTCAGAAAACGTCTGAGCTCCCCAACGGGAATCGAACCCGTGTCTCCCAATTGCCGGTACGGTTGTTTTGCCACTACACTATTGGGTCTCAGACGGCAAGCATGATGTTAATTAGAGACCTGGTTCGAAATATTGATATGCCTCTTTCATACTTGAAAGCTGAACATACCACGTTACAGGTATGTTCAGCTTTCAAGTACAAAAGAGGCATATCAATATTTTGAACCAGGTCTCTAATTAACATCATGCTTGCCGTCTGAGACCCTATAGTGTAGTGGCAAAACAACCGTACCGGCAATCGGGAGACACGGGTTCGATTCCCGTTGGGGAGCTCAGAAGTTTTCTGAGATAAAAGCTTGAGAACAAACTTTTCATCATACATATATCCAGGCTTACAAACATCTACACTTAGTAAGATGAAATTTACTTACATATATATATGTATATGTATATGTATATGTATATGTATATGTATATGTATATATATATATATATATATAAACAAACAAACATAATTGTTCTCCCTAGTCACCATGTGTGTAAAAGGACTCCATGCACATTGAGAATAGTACCCTCACACCAAGCTTCACACTGTGGGCAAGGGGATTGGCTGCGTAAGGTTGATTCAATAATTGATCTGGATAAACTAGAAATATTTGTATGCAACAAACACTTGCCCACCCTTTGAATAAGATTGATAATTTTTCAAAATTGTCTAAAAAAACTCTAAAATTTAACCTTTGATAAGTAAATCGTCTGTCTTCTAAATGGGAGAGTGAATGCAATAAGAAAAATAAAAACTTAAAAGCTCTAAAAAATGCAGCTACAAAATAACAACAGGAAGAATTGCTAATTGTTATATTTACATTTCGAATTTAAGGTGCAGAGGTCCAGTGTAGATAGCTTCAATAAAACAGTGGCATTCTTGAGGTTATACACTATCTAAAATATATATATTTATACACTAAAATATAGTGTATAACCTCAAAAACGCCGCTGTTTTTTCGAATTTTCAGTTCTGTTTTAAAACGTTTCGTGAGAATGAACTTTAATGGATTACAAATGCTGAAGTTACCAAAAGTGACATAACGACATTAGGACATGAACATTAGAACACAAAAAGATAAGGTTTTTACTCGTGACATTAATTCCATATTTTCAGTCTACTTTACTTTCATTATGTTGATAGAAACTGAGTGCCTTATGCTTTCCTGTGACCCCGTTATCATTATTTTGCTTATTGTAAAGTAGGCCTAATAGATTTCTTCTGACAAATAAAACAGTGAATGGTTGGACCAAGACCCTATATCAGGTGCTTGCTTGTAGTATTTCATGTTTTCCATTTACACATCTCACTCAATTTGCCTTAAAGTAAGGTTTTTTCATTACATGGCCAAACTGTCTGGCTTAAAAACAGACCATTCTCACAACAGGTTACAGGTAGGACAGCAACACTACCCTTGTAGAAATCCTAAACAGGATCTTGTATAATCCTGTAGGATCCGAAAATTTCCAGGATCCTTTCAAGGATAATAATAGAATCCTAACACTAACAGGATTACATCCAGGATCCTAAATTTAACAAGATCATGATCAGGATCCTACAACTAACAGGACCCTAACTAGGATCCTGATGAGATCCTAAAACTGACAGGATTGTAATCGCAGTCCTGCGCATAAGACTCTTAAAGTAACAGCATCATAACCATGATCGAGGCAGGATTGATCCTGTGGATATAAAGACGATTTTAATTTTTTTTATTTTAAGTTCAATACTGTATGTATTACATGTAAGTTGCTTAAATTTTACATGTGAAGGCATTGCTGCCATTTGCAGGCTTAACCATACACCACACTAATCAATGTGTACATTAGACATGCAATTTTTGGTGATAGTTTGGTGTCTTGTTTGATTTAATTTGATGGAATAAAATGCAGGCACATTATTATTATCGTTATTATTATTGAAAGAATTGTCTCACTATAACACTTTGACATTAAAAAATACACAAAATGACAGTGCAGAAAGAAATCCTTTACGTCTGCATGTATGAAGCGGTTATTGCTGTAAATTGTGAGCCGGAATGCAAAGTATGCAATAATTGGAGCATGGCCAATCTGTCCATGTGCGTCACAAACGTGCAGCCACACAATTTTAGAACTACGGTAAAGGTCAAATAGCATTCACCTGTATCACTCTTACAGAGGTGGATCAATTATATTTGTGCGCATTTGTAAGTTCACTACATGGCTACTAACAGGATTCCAATGTCAGAACAAGTTCAGAAGAAGATTTTGAAAGATAAATTTCCTGGTAAGTCAAATATGTCACTAAACATGTTCTTAGATATATCATAATACTAAAGTATTGCTCTTACGCATAAAATTTGGTGTTAGTTCGTTACATTCGGTGTGTTTCATGTACCAAAATTGTAATGCCGGCATGACAATGATTAGTAGGTTGGTTTAAAAAGTTGCACAGTTTAAAAAGTCTGACTTTACTGACTTTTAGGCAATTTTTGAAATAAAGTTTCGATCGTTAGCCAGCATCACTTAACGTCAACAAAGGAACAGTGGTTCTATACACAACAGATAGACAACAGCGTAAAACTAATTATAATAAGAAAGCAAAAACACACAACTGTCTTATACTGGCAGTGTCAGCAGAAAGTTGCCAGAGTTCTGGGGAAATTATTCTTGATCAACATTCTTTTTCCATGTTTAAAGATGTTCCAAAGTTTAGAAGCAGTGTTTTTTGGTTTTACAAACATGATTGAAACAACTTGGCTTTCATTATATGGCAGCGGGTTTGGCAAACATTACAAGGATCTGCCTTAAATTATAAATAAGGATGTGAAATGTGCCTCTGCAGTTTAAAAATTAGGGTTTTGATTCGAATTCCTATCATGAGTATTGTAACTGTATTATTGATTTAATGTACAACTATCACAATGAAAAAGAAAGTTGCTAACTTATCAAAAGGACTGGATAAAATGTAGAAAAGCAAAATGAATGAACTTCACAATGCCAAAACACCTCATCACCAGAAGTGAAGCTCTCAGTATGTGCATGTTCAGCTTATCTGACATGAAGAAAAGTGCATCATCTGAAACGACGCTAATGGAATGAGTATATTCTGACATGGCAAAGTTTGTTCAGTCACCTTATATATTCTGTCCATGTATAATCATTAAATAACTGCTAAGAAACAAAATCACTCTTTCGACTTCATCAGTAACCTTACACGGGTTATTTTAAGGTATTTCCATTTCAAATGGGAGGTACACCATATTCTAAATTACTCTGTTTAACCATGCCAAAAAAAAAAATTGTCTCACAAATGCAACAAAATTTTATTTACAGGATCTCAAGGGAAAAGCAAGATGACCTTTCTCGTCTATTTTCTGGCTGAAATGAAATATTCTTTGGTTGAAGGCAAAAATGTTACCAGCCCAGAAAACCCTGTCATTCACGATATTGTGACGGTGAAAGACAGCAAAGGGGAAACCTTTAAAGGAAAAGTAAAATTAATTTGTATGTAATATTCCAGTAGGACTGAATGATGACTGTCATGATTAGATACCAAAAAAAATTATGTATGATCATGCTGAATCTTTGCTCTGTTTTAAACACATTGACATTGTCTAAGCTAATTAGCCACACCTGTTTCCTTTTGCAGAAACGAGACTGACATTTTGGTAGGAAACCCTTGGGGGTGTATACTAAAGCATTTTACTTTCGGAATTTCAAACCGCTTTTTGTCTTTTTTTTTATACGCTATAAAATTTTATTTCCAATATGTACTCTGTGTTCAGTCCTACCTGCGTAGAGTTGGCATTTGAATGTGGAAAAAGTAGTGTATAGGGACGAGGGTGTAACTGTTTGGTTCATGTTTAAATGATGTCAGTTAAAAGATTATATGATTGGATTATGTTATACTTGTTTCAAATAATGATGGCTTAGAGTACGAATAAAAAGTAGAAAATAATGATAGAAATAAGAATTATGATGATAGACACTTCCAGATTTTACAGAACGACTGCTAATGTTGCTACGTGAACAGTGACAGTTTGCCGTGGTAAATGATTGGGTAAAAGATATAGCGGAAAACAAAACAAAACAAAAAACACAAGAGGTATTTGAAATTCATTATGGGTGATGGCATTTAGAGTCTTAACAGATTAAAAACTTAACTCTTTCATGCACCAAACTGTCACCATAATCAAATTTAAAATAGGAAGGTCAATTAGAAATTTGGATAGGTAACTTAAATAAACCACATTAATGAATTGGATTTGTAATTCTCTTTTTGACCAATTTTAGAAATTGAGGACATCTGCTGGAATAAAAGGCTCTCAGGAAGAGTTTGTAAGTAAATGAAGTTTGTCTTTGATTTAAAGACTGCTAATATAACAACAATACACTGTATGCATTAATTGCATTATTTTGAAGATTCATTTAAAAATTAAGTAGTTACACCTATCAATCTATGTTTATTAAGTAAATCTCAAAGGTATATTGTAATTCCCTGTATAGATAATTTGAACCAAAAAAGAAGTAAGATTTTAGTTTATAGGCACACTGTGTCATTCAAATAGAACCAATTTTTAATCACTTTGTCTTTTAATGTTCATGTCCTTCTACTCATGAATTTTCCATCTGATTACAGGATGTACCTGCCAAGGCAAAGAAGCCAAATCTATATGCCACTAGCCTACTTCCTCATCTTTTCACAGACAAAGAAATGAGGGAAGGTTGTGTTGAACCAAAAGCTGGAAGTAAGAAGGAAGCTTTGGACCAAGCTAAGATCAACCTCATTAAGAGTATGTTCATATTTTAAATTATTATTGACCAACTTTTCTTATACAACATGTAAGGCGTGTAATTAGTGATGAATTACCAAGAAAATTGTCAAGGTTAGGATTAGTTCTTACTCAGGACTGGGGCAGCAAGTTGTGTCCAAAACTGGGTCAAATTCTATGTCATGATCCTCAAGAAAACATTATATTCCTTAAAATTAATCTGGAACAAAAATTTAAATATAGTAATAACTGGGGAGAGCAACCCCTCTGTTACGGTGCTACTGTTGCCAATATCCATTTTGATACAACTACCAGTAATCTAATGAGCTTAAATTTTTTGGTTTTACAGGATGTATTGCAGTAAAGTATGGTGAGAAGGTCCTCGAAAAAGGCTGGAGTGAGATTTGTATCAGCCTGAATCAAAAAATGTTTGGACAAAATTAAAGCTTGGAAAAAAAAATATATACTTTAATGGGATAATATTTGAAAACAAATTAACAAAAACAAAACAGCAAACACATGTTGACATATTTAGTACATATTTATATACATCAGGCTTTAAACTTTGCCCCCAATAATACAAATGGTGAATACAAGGAATTGATCTAAACTAATTACCAGTATAAAATACCTCTTCTACAGTTGCACTGGGTCAATTATAACTTGCCTTTCTGCTAATTTCCAAACAATTGCTGTTGAAACTGTTAATTTGTTTGTATATTGAATAAATACAGTATCCAGTCTGCAGTTTATGTACTGCAGAATAACATCAAAGAGCTATAGATTCGTTCATCATTTATGAGTCAATTATTCACTCAGTATTGTTAATGAACATGAACTTCAAAGCATTAAATAAATTGGTGAGGATATTCAATTCAGTAATCACCATGACCAATGTGAAACTGGGTCTATTTGAATGCTGATGTATAAATTAAATGAGCCCACATCCATGTGGTAATCATTATGTCCACAATTTCAGACTACAGTTTCTTGTTTTACATCTCAAAAGCTTGTCACAATTTATGGATGGTAATGTTGATACTGTAACTCAATGAGGAGAAATAAAAAATTTTTTCTTAAATTGAGTCTGCTTGTTGTACTGTAGCATTATCCTACTAGAAGATTCTGTCTAACATACTGGGTATATAAAAGATTTTTAAGGATTATGTTTGAACCAAAACAAGATTGGAAATAGTGAATTTTAGGAATTTCAGGATCAATTGTTATAGTCCCTTTATGCAAAATTTCAAGGAGATTCCTCCTGTCCTGGTTTAATTCAATAATTTAAAAATTTGGGCCTACTTTGATCCTGTTATGGTCCTAGTTCACATTCATTAGGATCCTAAAGGAACTTTTAAGAATTTTTAGTGGATCCTGTACAGAAATACAGAATCCTACACAAATTCTCAATTACTACAGGATAACTGTCTGGGGTCCTGGTTTAGATGCAGGATCTTTTAGGATCCTATCAGCATCCTGATTTTGGAAAGGACAGGATCCATCTAGGATCCTATTCAGGATTTCTACCAGGGTACCAACTGATCATGATTGAAAACGTCTTTGACATTTTGTCATTAAAAAATTGAAGAATTCTACATTTTATCAGAATTGCTTACAAAAGTCTACTATTCATCTAGACATATGAGTCTTTTATCACAAAGGTAAAACATCAACAAATTCTACAATTTTACTGCAGAGCACAAATTATGACAATCAAACCTGATAAAACTTTTCTGGAAAGAAGAATGAGCAAAGTCTATAAACCGGAAACTCTAACAGCTTTTCAACCAAGTATTCACAGGCACCTCAAAAGAGTTCAAGGTCAAATTTGCTAAATGAAGACGAGTTTAAACTTTCTACATAAGTTTTCAAATTCAGAAAAAAGCAGCTGCTGGTTGAATATCGGAAAGGAGATAATATTTGGTAGAGGAAGTGTCCTTCATGGAAGAATGATGTCAGGAAGCTATTTTTGAAAGTTGCTCAAAACAATAGCCAGCAAAGAAGATTAATGAACCATTCTGATTGCAAAACCTGTATTTCAAGGCTTCTAGATTTAGACATACCTGTGGTTTATTTAGCACGGCTAAGTCTATGGTTACCAGAACATGATGAGTCTCTATTCATGCTAATCAGCATCCATTCAACATCAGCTAAGAATGTTATAAACAGTGAGATGCTCAGCAAATGTTCAGTGAACAAGTGTCAGCTTGAGTTCCCTTATGCCTGTAGCTTTTGTCAAAATTCATCAGAAAGAACAAACTCAAAGCCTGGCCACAAAAAGTGATAAGTCGGGCAAATTCTCTAGAGCTAAGTTAGAAAACTGCTATTTCAATGGCCTCAAAAACTGAAATCAGTGACAAGCTCTGACCCGTTTTAACAAAAGCCATCTCATAAGCTGGTGTTCAATAATTTACTGGTAGAGTGTTCAAATGGTGTAAACAACTTTGTAGTGGTCCACAAAAGCAAAAAAAGAATGATAGCAATATCCTTAATTTTATATCTTGTTTCGTCAACACCATACCAGTCCCCAAGTTTGCACATGGCATTCCTGACGGTGCAGAACCCGTGGATATATACCTATACATAAATAGAGAAAGAAATAAACATATAATTTTTCACCCTAGTCACCATGCATGTAAAAGGACTCCATGCACATCAAGGTTAGTACCCTCACACTGCACTTTGTGCGGTGGGCAAGAGGATGATAATTGTATTTACTTGGTAAATTGCTAAATTTGTTCAATAGATACAGTAATGAAAAAAAAAAAACAATTTAAAACACCTTGTTAACCCGAAACTCGAGATACATTAAAACAAGTTGGAAACAAACAGTAAAATCTCCTCTTTACTGAACAGTCACTGTCGTACTGCTAAACTTATAAGAACTTATTTGCAATTTGTCTCTTACTTTAGTCCTTATTTCTTCAAATAGTTGGCTGGTCATGGTTTTTGCTTTGTAAAAATTATTGAATTTTGGACGGTCTTCCATGATTAAGCCCACCTGTAAAGTTCTCCCATATTGATAGGTACATTTTATTGTCAAATATATAAAGGTTAGTTGGCTTTCGGCGAAAACATGACCATTTAAAGCGAAAATGTTACTTCAGTTATAGCCTCAATTAAAAATGGGTCCTTCTGATGTGCCCACCACGAGATTTACAGCTTCACTTCCGGCGGAAAATTTCTAACAAAAAAAATCATAACAAACTCCACCGATGTGAGCTTTAATTCTGCTCAAGTCGACTTACTTTTGAACCTGACTTTAACAGCATATGTTGATAATGAAAGTTTCTCTTTGTGTTACCCTGAGGATGATTCTGAAATTAGAATCACATTACCTCACATTCTCAGATAGTATTAAGTTGTCATGAGAATCTCTTGTTTTCATAAAATGAGTGAAACAAGCACACTGTTCCCAGTTCACTTGACATGTCAATTGGTAGAGCAGCAGTCCAGAAACCAAAGAGGCAAGTTTAAGTCTATCACAAGTCAACACTAGCAGCATGAAACATTGTAATAGCCATAATTGAAGCACAAGGAAGCAACTTCATTGTTGAACTGAGAGCAATTTAGCACCATGAATTGCTAATTGTTATTATCAGGTTGGCATTATGTGGTTTGTCATACTTTGGATCACTTGTTCACACCTCTTTGTTTCCTTGTTGAGAAAAATGAAAATGCAACTTCTTCATTTCTACATTCTTTTCATCACCTTAGATCTTGCTTTTAAGTTGTCTCAAAACTTTCCTCAGTCATCTCCTTGATAAGTAAAATTGTCTGGCTTTGGCCAGACTTAAATGATTTCTGTAGGCAATCTATAGGCATCAATAAAAACCTACAGGATTCTATTGACTTTTTTTTGTAAGGGGTATTTATTTCGATGGTTTATCAGCTGGCCAAGGAACCTAACCATTGATGATGTCATTGGTATTCCATTTTAGAGTATAACTTAAAAATGTTATAAACGATATTCTGATGACTATCTTGGACCTAATCTTTTTAGAATTTTGTTTAATTCAATTCTATACCGTTTGTTGCACATTTCTTGTATATTGGTGTTCTGGTGTTTTCGTACTCTAAATCAGTGAATTGTCCATCATCTGAATCATATGTTATTACCATCGTTTTACAACACAAGCTATCCACAAGCCATTTTATAAATTTTGGATCATTACATTATGGCTCTAAAAGGAGTATCATCAAATATAAAGCCAGTGGTATGGGCTTCATGATATCTATTACCAAACAGCTTTTCAATAGAATACATGTTTCCTTTTCCTTAAAGTGTCACTGAGATGAAAAATCAACCCTAACAATTTGCCAAAATTATATTTTGACAGGCTATAATAGCATATAACTACTGTGTGCATGAAATTTTAACCGATTTGGACCAATAGATACAACATTACAAAGTTTGAAACTTGTCAAAATTACCATCTGCCATTAAATATCTGCCTTCTTTGACCTTGATCTGTTACAAGTGCTTGTGACATAATCATAACCCAACACCTCTACGGAAAGCAAACAATAAGAATAATCAGTATCTCTTACCATTATGCCAGTTTCATCCACATCTAGCTGTTCTTCTGTTTCTTGGTCTGAACCAGAGTCTTCTTGTGGTTTGGTTGAAGAAATAGCACAGCACAAAGAAACTCTGGCATAGGAAAAAGAGGAAAACGTCTTTCAGCATTGGTTTTGCTTCTTGATGAATGTTTTCTATATAGTTTGCTTGTTGCCAATATGATGCATTACTGATTATATATGTATATATATATATATATATATATATATATATATATATATATATATATATATATACACATCACTTTAAATGTGTGAACATGGCATCTGAAGAAAGTCAGAAATGCATTTTGGACCATTCAGGGTTTAATGACAATTGTTTAAACAAACGAGTGCTTAAGACCACTTCCTTGGGCTTCCTTGGGTTTGAAGATGAAGGGCCACCACAACTACTTGTCAGTATTCAAGGAGAATCAGAAGACGAGATCAGAGTAAGGTTTTTGTTATTTCTTCCTATCCCCAATTGTCACCTGTTATATACAATTTTACATGCAGAGAATGATTTTGAAATATCTGTTTACAGATTTTTTATGAGTAGTATCCCACAGGCATGTCATATATCTGCTTTGAGTGTTCATTGGGAGCTCGAGACACCTTCCTTTACTGTCTTGCTGCTATAAGACTAGCAGATCAAAATTCCCGAATCCTGACGAGCTTGGATTCACAGGTTTTGAAGAAGATCTGGATGTTTAGCCATGCAAGTTATCAAACTATTCTATAGTTCTAGTGCAATTGCTTTTTGACAGTTGTGCAAATCT